>CM073136.1:33858950-34258950 GCA_037039145.1 Fundulus diaphanus | reverse complement strand
TTCTTTTTTTTCACGTTCACAGCTCCAATAGTCTCATCGACAATGCAATAAGGTAAGCTTTATCGCTCCATCCACTCTCCTCCCTCCCCCCTCTTCTCCCTCTTTGCTCCCACACATCAGGAGGAATCCCAGCTCATTCTGGTCGATTAAAGGCGACTTTCTTACTTCTCAGCTCATTAGCGGAGACAGTGATATCACAGTGTAACGTGATCCCACAGAGGCAGATATATTTCCCAGCCTCTGCTGCTGCTCTCTCATGGTTTGTCTTCCTACAGCATCGCCATGGCTACGAAGGAGAACATCACATTTCAGCGTGGGATGTTGAAGTCCATTCAAACCAGGGTCACAACTCTGGCCAGTATCCTTTTAGCTCTGAAATTGTTCTGCTTTCGTCTCACCGTCAGATTCAGATCTCAGCTGTTTGTGCTCTCTGAACATTTCTGTATTAACATTAGCTCCCATGTATTCTTTTTTAAGAATTATTATTTTCATGGCTATGTTAGTAGTCCCCCCTAATAGATTCTTTTTTTTTTGCCTGCTGCTTTTTGTCTCTTACTGCGAGGAAGGCCGGCTCATGTCTTAGTCATTTTTCCTTCACTGTTCCCCTCTCCTCAGATCGTTTCCCTGCTATCAACAACCTCATCCAGAAAATCAATTTGCGCAAGAGGAGGGACTCTTTAATCCTAGGTGGAGTGATTGGCATCTGCACCATTCTACTTTTGCTCTACACTTTCCACTAAATATCGACTGTAACGCGGATCGCGCGCCGTCAAGAGATTTGAATGCTTTCCTGTATTGTAACTAAAGAGAGATTTTCCCTAAAAGATGTTTAATTTTTACATTGCTGCTTTTTTTTTTCTTTCTTGTAATGTTAACACTATGAATGCATAAGGAGATTTAAATGGGATTGTATACTGTTGATGTACATTTTTTTGTTTCTTAATTAAAAGGTGGTGAGCTTTCAGATCGGTCATGCTCAGTCAAGTTTATTTCAGCCATGCAGAGCTATGGCACAGTAAACCAGTCATACAGTATGAACGTATAAACATGAACATCAAGAGTGCCAACATCAGTGCATATAAAGGGAAACGCCTCATTTCATTATCATATATTGTAAACATCTACACAGCTAAGTGGAAGCCAACCAGGAATCGGTACAGTTTATCGGGTTAGCCTGCAAAGAAAAATATCCCACCAGAACAGCAGAAAGGCTTTGTTGAGATAGATGTGTTTTAAACTAGAGGTGCACCAGTCAGTCGGCAAGAGATCAGAGGCGGACAGCTTTTCCTGGATCAGCTGTGAGCGGCAGGTCAAATCCTGAAAAGTCTGAATGTTTTTTTTTTTTTTTTACCCATTAATTAAATGCAGCGAAATAACCCACCATTTCATACTTTAAACCATGGGTGTCCAAAGTACCGGCTCCGGGGCCAGTTGCGGCCCTCAGAAGGTTTCTGTGCTGCCTCCCTGATTCCAAATTAATAACGGTAGAAACCAGCACGGTCTATGA
The DNA here is from genome assembly GCA_037039145.1 of Fundulus diaphanus. Taxonomy (NCBI): domain Eukaryota; kingdom Metazoa; phylum Chordata; class Actinopteri; order Cyprinodontiformes; family Fundulidae; genus Fundulus; species Fundulus diaphanus. The sequence continues at coordinate 34,257,443 of CM073136.1, read as the reverse complement.
GGAGCTTTTGGGAGATGAAAGTTTGATGTTATTGGATTCAAAACTACTACCAAAGAACTCGCAGCATAAAAAACTGAAATGAGATTAGACGGCAAAGAAAACTGGAAATTATCAGCCTGAAAAAAAAAACATCCTGATTGGTGCAACTCTATTTTAAACTTTTTGTAAACAGACCCCCCCCCCCCCCCCCCCCCTCAGCCATAGAAGTCCGGTCAGTCCTCGTAGCAGTTTTGAAAAAGCCAAACCAAGAAACAAAGCAGGAAGGGGTTGCATTGGTTTTGTTTCTATCTCCTCACTCTCCACTTCACATGTTCTCATGGTAGACCTTCAACTCCTACGTTAGGGTTTCTTTACCTCAAAGTCCCACTAGTTTGATATCTGGAGGGGTTTGCCGTTTCTCCTCATTCCTTTATTCCTGAGTTTGTGGGGATGTCAAGCAGGACTGATTCCTGGAAAGCAGACATGACGTAAACCATCTTTCTTCATACTCATTTCTTTTTCTTTCTTTCTTTCTTTCTTTCTTTCTTTCTTTCTTTCTTTCTTTCTTTCTTTGTTTTTTTTCTTTTTCTTTTGGTCCAGAGCAGAAAAACAAAATTGAAAAAATGTGCACATTGGATTTCCTTCAGACTTTCTTCCTCCTTCTTCCTCTGTGCAAATTTGGGATCTGGTGTTAAAGGAAACTCTTTCCCATTCGGCTTGATTCAGTCTTGGAGCTCTGCGAGAAAGAGAGCAGAGAAAAATATCACACACATTGATGTCAGCCTATACTGCCCCTGCCCCGTGAGATGGTTGCATGCTTGTCTCCCATACCTATTGTAAGCACTATGAAGATGATTACAGCCACACCCAGCACCAATGCCAGCGCGCTGAACAGCATTGATAGACGCCCATACTTTCTTGCTCCTTCAATATCTCCTGTGTGGAGAACTGACCTCGACTGATGGGAAAGGAAAATACACGAAGCATTAATTATTTAAACGCACAACTGGAGGAAAACCACCTGTGGTGCCAAAAGAGTATACGAAGCCGACAGAAAAGTAGGTGAGAGATTTAAAACTGTAAAGAAAGGCGGCACTCACCACATTTGCATACCACAAGGCACAGATGTTGAGCGGCACCGCGGGGCAGAAGCAGGCCAGCACGGCCAGCCAGAGGTAACTCGGGGGCTCAGAGCCCCGCGGGACCGGGGAAGAGAGCTGGCCCAGGCTGAGCCGGGAAGTCGATCTGGGTGGGGCCGTCAGCTGCCCGACAGAGCCCGACTTCAGCGGGGATCTGCGTCCGTTCTGCTCCGCGTCCAGGGACCGGACGCTGCCTCTGAGGTTCAGAGAGAAGGAGTCGGAGGGTTTCAGGTTGCTCTCCCCAGTCGGCTCGGCGGGGGCTTTGCTCAGCAGCTTCTCGGTGTCCTGGAAGTCGGTTGGGTTGGAGACTTCCCTCTCGCCCAGGCCACTTTTCTCGAAGGCTGCATCAGTGTTGATAGCCATCACTGAGCGGTAGGAGTGAGTTGTTCCACTGATGGAGGTGCTGGAGAGTCTTCCCTCGGATGTTCTCCTTTGGGGGTCATCAGATTAAAGCATATACAAATTCAGAGAGCAGCCTATTTAATTAAGCAGTCCTACTCCATCCAGATTCCTTATTGATGAACGCGATGTTATTGATGTCTCTGTTCCCTCTGGCGCTTAGTTGCCGCTGACGCACGCCTCGCGTTTTACCCCCCACCCTCTGGTGTTAGCTCTGTGAGGTATTACCGCATCCATCCCTCACCTCCTCGGCGCATCACCAGTGCTGCTGGAGCCCTACTTAAGTACCAGGCGAGGCATGGGACAGGCAAAAAAAGCGATTAAAACCTCCTTTAAATTGAACACGCGCGGTGCGTAAAAGCTTTCCATTTACGCGCGGGGGCAGCAGCTAGATCAGCACCGAGGACGCAGCCAAGTGCGTGTAATGGAGAAAGAGAGGAAAGCGAACAAGAAAGGAATCCACGATCTGCTGACTGAGAAGCTACTGCAAACTTTAGCCATATTGCGGTTTTTAAGTGGAGTCTCCGCGTCTGTTTGGCAAGATGACTTGTGAGAATCTTTGGTTGGATGAGTCCAGTAAAAACTTGAGAAATGTAAATATGAAAAACAATAATCCACTTTTTAAAACCGGTGCAAACCCATGTTGCTTCCCCCAATATATATATATTGACTTGGAACTTTACAAAGTCTTGTTGATTTGCCTATTCTATTTTTCAACTAGCAAGCAGAATAAATAAATAAATACATATTAGAGATATTTCAACAATTTAGTCTCAACCTGCCTCACCTTTGACTTGGTTCAAACCAACTCAGCATAAAAGTCCCCTTTGTCTTAATTTGTTCAATTGGACAGGTTGTGGACAAGAAAGGTAAAATAGCCAGAATCTCTGTCAGTTTTTTTATAACATTGCTGCACCTCTCTTACTCGCCATAAATGTGATAAAAAATAAAGTAAAAAAAAAAATTCTCTGAATTGCAAGTGGAGGCTGCAAGCAGCTGTAACAAGTCTACTGCAACAACATGGAACCTGACACAGGTGTTGCTATTCACCACTGGCAGAAACAGCATCCCTGGGATTTTATATTAAATCCAGCTGTAAGCTGTTTCAATTGATAGATCAATAAAATAATTATAAAGGTCAGGTACTAAAGTAAAGCCTCTTCAATCTCTAAGCGATCACTTTGTACTTCTTTCCAGAGTCAATACACTCATAGGCAGATTCCTGTTCGGTGACATATATTCCAGTTTAATCCTAGTTATAATACTATAGCCTATACTCAAATTATTCATTTTATTACCAATTGATAAAAATGTATCTAAGGAAGCAGCTGACTGCATTGAGTCATTTACTTTGCAGCAATCCCCCATACTAAGCATGTGGCGACAGTAAAGTAACTACTCCTTTTTAACAGAGAGAAAACTCCATCACAACTCAGGATAATTGGCCACCTTCTCAGATTGAAACATCCAACTGGGGGTTTCTAAAAATCTGACAGCACTAGTCCAGGAGTGTTAAAGGAAGGTGAAAAGAGTTAATGGCAGTATGGATCCTTATGTGGGTTCATCTTAGGAAAGAAACGCAGCTAAACGTAGACATAATCACCCGAGCCAGCGGTAAAAAATCTTTTGGATGAAACTGAGAACATGTCAGTGACAGCAGTAGATCCTTCAGCTTAGTTCTGGAGAGAGTCAGGGTTAAACACAGAGGGACAGACCCAAGTGTATCAACTATAGAACGGGAACATGAGGTTTTGGAGGGTGTCACTGTTAAATAGAAATGCCGGGCGAGGCGTAATCTCTATGAACATGAAAAGAGAGTAGCGCAGCAAAGTAGCAGAGTGAGAAAAGGTGGTATGTCCTCTGGCAGGACTAGTTTTTCCGTGATATTCTGGGACAGGGTATTTATAATTATGGTAATACCCCTAAGGAGAAAGAAGGAAGTCTGAGGAATATGTTTAATATGGGAATAGAATTATAAGTTCTGGTCGACGATGAACTCAAGGCTCCTTTAATCATTACTGGAGCTCTAGATAATGACATCCAGATTTAATGGCTGAATCAGTTTGTTTTTCATGTGCTCTGGTCCAAAGATGACAACCCAGGTTGTTATGTCTCTCATCACTTGCTTGTAGTATCAGGCTTTTTGTACTGGCTTTGAACGAACCAATAAAATAAATAAACTAAACTAAAATAATCCTGGGAAAAATGAAGAAGTTAATGTGACATTCATTCCCAGGATCAGTGTTTGTAAATATTTTATCACCACTGTAATTAGAGAGCTGGTTGCTAATAGAGGAAGAGGAGATGGACTTGAAATCCTTCTTCCATCTTCTGCTTTTAGCAATGGTGACCTCCAAAGAAAAGTGTGCCGCCATCCTTGCTTTGCATCCAAACGACCTGACTTATATGGAAATTGCTGCAGAGAGCCTTGTACCTGGGGGAGTATTTTTACCAGAAAATTAAGATTCAAGCTGAGAGCTCCAGGTCCATCTCCTCTTCAGGAGTTCTCCAAACAGCCAAGCTGCCGCCGGCAGAGAGCTTGCTCAAAGTTGTGAGCAGGTGGGAGGGCGTGCATCCGCTCAGACAGGCAGACAAACGACCATTTGACAAGAAGCGCAACAAACTTCCCCTTGTGCACTCGACTTTATGCATCGCAAGTTGTTTTGTCAGCTACATTTTTTGTTGTGATCTAAAACTTCTTCCACAATAGATAGCTCAAATCCATGAATTGAAAACTGTCTATAAACATGAAATACATAAGTTTTATTAGTGGCTTTCTGTGGTTCATATTCGATTGTAATTTCTTATCACCTGAACTAATTTGTAGTTCAGGTCAGTTCAGTCCATCTCTGCTCGGATGATCTACCTTGTTTTTTGGTGGGTGCTTTCTGCAGCTTTAGCTTTTTGTTCTCTCCTGACAGGAGGGGAATGGACAGCGTCCCCAGCTGCGATGCTTAGAGCTGGACACGTGGTCAGTCTGACGCTCCTTTCCTCGTCACCTTGATCCTCAGGAGAGAGAACAGCCCCATTAACCGGTCACAGTGGGAGTAACATCCACTTCATTGAATAGCATCGGCTGAATCAAACTGCAGTGTGTACACCCTATTAAAGGATCAACAGGTTTTTCTCAACATTTCATCCATAAAACATTGCGCAGCCAGAGCTTTAAAACATTTTGCTGACTTATGGGTATATAAAGTTAACCTGTGCAGTATTAGAATATAAATGATTTAGTATTAAATGCTGAATGTTTGTAATTAGCACAAGATCCACCAGTAAATGTGACATAAAGATATAAAAATGCTTCCAAAATATTCTTCTACAAATATATTTATTATTTACAGTTTATAAGAGCCTGGTTTGTTTAACTGATTATGTAACATTCATCTAACCATAGTATTTGTTGTTATTTAATGCCAGTTTATTTCCTAATTAGATAATGATCAGTTGCTTTGTAAAACAGGCAAATTGTGTAAGTATTATAGTTTCCCTTATGGCAGGTGCAGAGTGAAATATGTACTGAGGAGGAATGGTGAGTACATCGGTAGAACGATGCTGGGGCGGGAACCGCCAGGTAGGAGGCCTGGAGGGAGACCAAAGAGGAGATTTATGGATGGAGTTAAAGACGACATGAAGGTAGTTGATGTGGGAGAAGATGCAGAAGACAGGGTTAGATGTGGACAGACCCTGAAAAGGAAAAGCCAAAAGAAGGAGGAAATCTTACAGGAGTTCTCAAAAATAAGCTTTGAAGGCATTAAACCACCAGTAATGTTATCCACTATTAAATGTTTTCATTATTAAATGTTTGCATCTATGTGGAAAGGATTCACAGCATTTTACATTGTGCTATGTTACAGCCTTACAACAAAATCCAGTAAACACATTTTCCCTAAGAAGTCTGAAACAATACTCAACATGACAACGGGAAAAGGATATTTTGAGTTTCATTAGTGGGGAAAAACAGACAGGTGTGAAACGCACTTTATATAGGATATATAAGATGTCATAGATGATCAGCTTTTACAGTTTAAAGGACATAAAACTTGGATGGAGCTAAACGTCCTTTACTTGAATGGAAATCAGACGGAGGTGATGGTTTTTGGGAATACTGACAGGTCCCGGGGCAGCAGTGCAGCTGGTCCTTCACATTATTTTAATTGTTCTGCTGTCAGGAACATATGGAATATTTTCTGATGTCGGTTTAAAATTTGATAAACAGGTCGATGCAGTAGTCCAGTCTAGCTTCTTCCATCCAAGGTTATCTCTAAAATCTAATCCTATCTACCTGACAGCGCCTTTGGAAGGGTGATTCACTCTTTTGTTACATCTAGACTGGACCGCCCGCCCGATAAAACAACATGATGTGAGCATAAAACCTCCCTGCGCTGGATGCCTCCACGTTTCAGGATTTTTAAGGTTTTACTTTTGGTTTATAGAGACAGAACTTTCTCTGCTGTGGCTCCCACTCACTGCGCGGATATGGCCAATACCCTGAGTGATTTGAAATCTCTTTTAAAAACACTTCTTTTTCACTTGGCTTCTAATTCAAGTTGAGCAGGAGTATCAAGCTGGATTTTAGGAATATTTTTTTCTCATCTTTTTAATTGCTCTTTTCTTTTAGTTGTAATGTAGAAGTTGTATTCTGTTCCGTATTTTGTGTTCATTCCTTTTATTCGATGGTTCTCCATAGCACTCTGGTCACTTTGTGTATGTAATGCACTCTATGAAGAAAGTTTAATTGATTGATTGATTAATTGATTGATTGATCAGCTTGCACATTAGAGCAGAAACTAAGTAATAAAGTCGAGGGAATTGTTTGTAGACCTCCGAGGTCAGATCAGGTCACAACACAAATGCCAGGTTTGAAACATACAAAAAAAAAAACATTCAGCAGCACTGAATATTTTGAAAAGCATTGTGGTCTTCATTATTCATGAATGTGAGTAGTTTGGGTCCATCAGGACCCTCCCCAGCACTGGCCACCTGACCAACATAAGATGTCCAAGTCATTTATACCTGCAGCTTGGAGTATGTAATGTATGAAAAAGATGATCCCTATGGGACAATACTATCTATCTATCTATCTATCTATCTATCTAGTAGGGAGAAAGGGTCTTGTCAATGCACTTGTGCCACTGGCAATGGAACAGTCCATCTCCATGATGCTACCACTACTGTGCTTGACATTGGTCATAAGTCTGAAATCCTCCTTGAAACATTATTCTCATCATTGTGGCCCAAAAGCTCTTAAACCTAAGCTCTTTGTTTCTTAAATACCTTCTCCAGAATGGATATGATTTGTCACTGTTGGCAGGTTTTAGCCCAGCTTGAAGGTGCATCATCTCAGTTCATTATGAGGTCACAATAACTTGAATCTTTGTGGATCCTGGACCTCCCGACCCGTTTCCCGCCATCCAAGGCTGATAGCTTGAGTCTTCATCGAGATGATGGAAAAATAGTGGCACGTCTAATCAACCCGTACTTCCATGAAATTATCTGAACCCTCGCTCTTGGACTCTCCCGTTGTTCTGAGTTTGGGCAATCATATGAGCCTCTGTTATGCTGGCAAACCGAAATGAGACATAATCAGGTCTTGCTGTATTAGAACCGACTGACCCGGTCGTTTTAAAAACTAGGTGAAAGTATGTTTAATTAAGCCTTTTATGGATAATGTTGACCCCCTGTGGATAAAACAAATCCTCAAGAATTCAAACTTGTGCTCAAAATAGTTTGTAAAAACTATCGCAGAATATTTAATCCTCTTTGGAAAATAATTTAAAGGATATTCACCCCAAAGATGACTGCAACTTAACAAAAATAAAGATATATTTCACACTTTTCAGTCCCATTTAACAAAATATGGATACAATGTCTATTCTGGTCCAGTGAGAACCTGTTTCACCCATCTCTGCCTCGGTTTGTTTTCAGGGCATCACGCCACCTGCTGGTGAGTCTGAGAAAGCACAAGGTTTACCAGCACAAACTCATGTAGAGACAGTAAAAAACTTTTAAGGCTGGGATTTATTTCTGACGGATCAAACCAACACAGCCGAGATTTACAGCTTAGAGCTCCGTTTGTTCAGAAGCCCACATCATAACTGTTTGTTAAATTCTTAAAATGCAGCCCATCTCTAATCGCTTTCCCTCTCAGTAATACGTCCCAGCACCTCTCCATATTTGTCCGGTGTCTTCACCAGTGAACATGCTGCGGAGGAATTTGATGAAGAGCCGAAGACGCCTTGAGGCACTGAAAAACAGACGTTATGCAAGTTTTTTCCCCCTTCTCTTCCTCTGGAGTTCGTGTAACAGCAGCGCAACGGAGTCCACAGTTATAAGGTCTTAAAACAGACTTAATCTAAAACCTGATGACCGAGGAGCCAAGACGCAAGGAAACAAAAACAAGTTTATTTCTGTTAAATCTTTTTTTTCCCCCTAATGGATCACCTTAATATAACAAGAAATGAAAGCGTAAGATACATTTATGCATTTCTGTGTTTTTTTAATAACTATTATTGGACACAAAATCCATCAATTCTGTTGTGTTTTATTGCCTTTAGTGTGAAGTCAACGACGACCTTTCTTAGGGGAACATTTAGTTCTTTATTGCAGGGAGGAGAAAACTGATCATTTACAACATTTATGCAGGGACACAGGATTTTACCGTGAAACAAACCAATTGTTAGATTACCAGGATACAGTAATGGTTCAAAAGAATAAAAAAATATATATACACTGAGCTACATTCCCACCGGCTGCCATCCTGGTCTGCATGTTGCACCGTGCAGGGCAGGGCTGACCAGAGCAGTTCTTCAGCTGGCAGCTTTAGCATGTGTACAGGAACATAAAGCTTGCCAGTGAAGAACTGCTGTGCGTCAGCCATCTGAGGCCAGCAGAACGGGAGCGTTCAAAGCCTCCGGCCCCCGGGGTGGCACACCTTCTCGTTAATATCACAGACTGTGACTCCTTCTCCTTCCTTCTTCTGATTTTAGCGGCCATGCGTCCCTGCAGAAAGAGGAGAACAGACTGTTAAACTTCCTCTATAAAGTTTCTCCACATGAAGCGTAGGCAAAGGTGGCCCGCGGCCAGTCGCACACGTACGGTAAGTGGGCGCACGGAGACAGCGAGCGTGTGTGATCAGCTGTGATCAAGTGGCTGAAACTAGAGGATATGTAGAAAGGCCTGAGGAGAAACGCACACACACACACACACACACGAGATGATGCGTCAGATTACCAGCAGCGGCTGCTCGGCTCTGCCTGTGCATGTTGCGCTGGGCCACCGACGAATTTCTTGGATGTTCTTTTAGTGATTTGAAAACCACAGACGGCCTCCCGAAGAAACAGTTACTGTGGTTACAGGACGAGCGAGAGCCGATGAGGAGCAGCGGACAGTCTGTGCGTGAGAGCGGAGATGCTGGAATCGTTTCAGAGGAGCAAAGAGCTATTTGGGAAGCACTGAAGAGGATCTTCAGGAGAAGAATCCTGTAGTTAGATATGAGATACAAGCCTTAAATCACACTTAAAGTTAAGGTTTGCTATTACTTTTATGAAACTAATTTGGATCGGCCTCACATGTCCGACATGTAAATTAAAAATTCAATTTAGAGATGCAGCAGTCAGAACAGTTCCCATTTCCAGGTTTAGAAAAAACTTTGATCAGCCGATGCAGATCTACCTCTACTCCGATTTCTCTCTAAAAAAACCTAAAATAAGATCCATGGTCGGTGTTCAAAATGTTTTTCTAGCCCCTCCTGCCATAAGCCGTTCCCTGAAACTTTAAAAAAAAAAAAAAAAGCAGAGGTGTGTAGCAAAGTTTCACTGTTACTTTACAAACAGCTACACAATTATGAAGTTGACTTTTAAAACAATCTTTTGCATCTCTTTTTATTGTCACACTGCAAAAACGGAACTAAAAATAAGTGAAACCTTCTTGAAAAGAGTATTTGTCCTTGATTTGAGCAGACAAATAAGATGATCTGCCAATGGAGTAAGGTTTTTGCCCTTAAAATAGGAAATACTCATCTCCATCTTATTTCAAGTGAATATATCTAATCATCGTATTTTAGGGGTCAAAATACTCATATATTAATCTAACACTAAGTCTTCTTAGTATCAACTTCCGCACTAAGAGGTGTTGCTGTCACTCTTTGACGGTGGATCTTTATAGTGCAGCCACAAACTAATGAAAGATGTGATTTTTGATTTTCCTACAATACCTTCAGCGTATTTCTGTGTATTTTTCCAATGGCATGGGATGATTAACGGCAAGAAGCTAAAATGTGGTTTTAAAGGCTTATGCCTTCGAAACAGCTAAAAACTTGGCATCCTGCTAAGGTTTCAAATCCTTTTATGCAGTTTTCAACAGCTTGTATGTAAGAGAAAGTGAGGCAGTGCTACCTTTACCCCCACCAGTTGCTGCGCGCTGCCGGTCAGCTGGCTGAGCAAAGGCTACTCATCTTTTCCCTTGGTTACAAAAAAAAAGGCAAATTAGCCTGCTGGAAGGATTTCTGGTGGCAAAAAATAAAACAAAAAAACAAAAAACAGCCATCAGTGCCACTCATTTTAATTAAGGTTACCAGACTAGCACCAAACCCCTCAAACTACCACTGCTAATGGTTTAAAACTGTGTCCGGCTGAGGTCAAGGCCCCTGACGTTCCCTGTTCTCTGACACCTGCTGGTTTCCAATAACCAACGAATTTGAATTCCGCAGCGCATAAATAAATCATTATGTCTAATTTTGCATCTCATTCAAGCTTGTTCTAGTTGTTTCATTTTGCTTTTTCTCCTTCAACAAACCATAGACAGTTTTTTAAATAAATTTTAAAATAGTAAAAAACAAACAAAAAAAAAAACATACATCCCACTAAAACCGCCTACTAGAAGTTAAACTAAAGACAGCCTGAATGTAAATGCTCAAACCTAGAGCAAGTCTGTGCTTCTCCTGTCAGCAGAAAAGCTAATCTCGAGGAGATCTGGAGGCGAGGAGGATGTGCTCACGTGAGGCCGACGAGCGGCAGTACATACTGTACATTCCTGCAGGTAGGAGAGCCAGGATACTTACAGGCATTTATAGGAGCATTGCTGGAGGGGATTAAACAATGAATGCGACTAATATGTCCAGAAGTGCTTCTGGACTAGTTTGCTTGGATCATCTGAAAGAGGGTTCTTTGTTTTTACACCAAGAGCCCGACGTTCTGCACAGAAATAAGCCTCCTGACTGATTTGTCAATGTGACGAATGTCTTTTTTTTTTTTTTTTTCCTGGATGTGGTGAGTCAGCAAATTTCCCCGCCTGCCTGTGCTGGCTTGTAAGTGACACGCACCGAAAACCAATCTCCACAGAACATCTAAACACAAATCTTCAACCGTGCCAACCGATTTACGTTTGTGTGCCAATCAAAGGAAATTCTCATATCTTCAGGAATAAATCCAACCTGTGCGGCGCCTCTTTGCCCCCGTTATTGCAGATTTCTGCAGTCAGAAATGAGGCACAACGGGAACCTGCCAGCCCCTTAGATCAGCCCCTAGGCTGCAGGAGTCAAGATATGACAGTTTTGCTTCTATTCACAGCTTTTTTCCCCCCCATTAATAGACTTATAATGTGATCATGAGCAAATTTTGATCATGCTTTTTTTTTTTTTTATAAACTGTTTCTTAGCTTCCTTCCTACTGACTTCAGAAAAAATCCAGCCCCAAACAGTTTATTTAATTCATTACTGCTGTTGGGTTCATCCAATAACGTAGCCGTTTGAGAAAAATTGCCTGCGCAGACCGCACACCTTACAAGTATACGGATTCTGTTTTGTTCATTAAAAAGGCCAGCCGACACAGACACACTTTAAAACACCTAAGGCTCGGTCATGCACCAACTAAATGGCAAGTTATCGAAAATTGTTCCTTTGATTGCAAGACTCGGGATCAGGGACCTGCTACTCCTTGTACTAGAGACAAGAGCTTTTATCAAAACAGGAAACTAGAAATTTACCCACAAAATTCTGATTGGTGCGTCTCCAGCTGGATAACATGTAATATCTTCCTTATGTGTTTGATTCGAAGTTATTGTTTCTATGAAGGAACCTGCGCAACAATTTGTTTTCTGGTCAATATTTGTTACATTGAGTTGTAGAAATGAAACAGTTTACACGGGTTAAAACTAACTACTGTGTGTGTTATGGCCCTTAAACATCTTGAAGAAAAGAAAAAAACAAATGGTTTTCAACAAAAAAACAAAACAAAAAAAACAAAGCCTCATCTGTTATCTATATAAGAAGGAAGGCAGGAGAAGGATGCAACATTTAGACAATGGGATACAGACGGTAAGAATACAAATACATTCCATTGACATTTTTCCCTATATCTATCCAGGAAACACTAAAATCAAATTCTCTGCTTATCCAGACATAGGAACCCTGTGGAAAGTCTTAATTGTGTTTTTATTGGCTAGGAAAGGCTGTTTTGATTAAAAAAACTATTTAACTTCATCGAAGAATGCAGGAAAAGCAAAAATGTCAAGAATCAAGAATATTTTATTCTGCGTGACGGCATGACGAGAAAATCAAAACCAGCAGTTCAACAGATGATCCTTAGCTCAGTTTCCTGTGACCGTCCTCCGCTCCACTATGACCTGCTTATTAGCACTTTTCCTCAACATCAAAGCACTTCAGATGTGTTTTCAGTTTTCTGTCTGCATTTTATATGTTTTTTGTTTTCCCATTCCTGCTTCAGCCATGACTGCAGGAGGACACCCTCCGCGTCGGACACCGACTGGAGCGGCCCCTCCTGAACCCGGCGTCTGCATGCGACCCGTTGGGAATGAGAAGGTGTTGACGCGCTCCTGTTGGCTTGAATAAGGTCAGGGATGAGGACGTAGAGCGCGCGTCCTGAAGGCCGCTCAGAGTCGTCACTGTTCGCTGCCACGACCTCGAGCCCAAGCTGAATTGCTTATTTGTTCCATAATGTGACCCTCCCTCCGCAGACAGTGACTTTGCACGGCCTGGCCCTCCGCGGTGGCACCCTTTCCAGTATCTTCTCCTCATTTTTGTTATTTGTTTTTTTTCTTTCGTCTTCACAGGCTCGTCTGTCCTCCCCACCTTCTCTCGGTCAGATCAGACTGTCCTGCATTCCTGACATTCCCGCCGCGAATGTTAGAAATTCCACCCGGCTGCTGTGGGCTGGAGCGATCTCCTCCTTTTCCATCTCCCCTCTACATCTGCTACTCTCAAACGAGCTCGACCCTCACCAAGCTCCCCCTCCTCCGTCTGCGTCGCCTCTGAAGACGCGTCGAGGTGAAGCCGAGTCTCATGACGTGCAGCGTGGAAGGCCTTGAGACGGGCTTTTATGCACGGAGCAGCAGCGTGAGGGAGATAACGCGCGGCCCCGTCGCATTAAAAAGCCGAGCTTGTCTAGGGCACAATGGGACCAGTAAAAGAGGAAGGCAACACCGGGGCTAAACAAGCAGGATGTGTGCATCAGAGGAAAACAGGAATGACGACCTACAAACACGAAGAGGAAACAGCCGACATTATAGCTCTTGAAACAGGGTTACCACAGAGATAGCCCTACAAGGCTAACCAGAGGAGGCCGTAACAAACAGCTGGAGCAACTGCGTGTATTCAAGTGGGCTTTTCAACATTTGCTGCTCTGCAATAGCTTGCATAAGTATTCACGCCCCCCCCCCCCCCTTTGTTCACTTTTGGTTACGTTGCAACGACAAACTTTAATGTGCTCCGTTGGGATTTCAATACGAAAGACCAACACGGAGAAACGCGTCTTTGTAAATTGGGAGGAAAACAGAAGGACATTCTTCTTTGCAAAATAGCTAGTTAGCTCTGGACTTTTACTAAGCTATTTAAAAAAACTAAAATTAAATCACTCTGCCTAGAAGGTGATCCTCCGCCCCGGCCTCAAGTCTTTTGTGGCCTCTAATAGATTTTCTTCCAGCATTTCCTTGTATTTAGCTCCGCCCATCTTCCCAACACCGGCTTCCTTGTCTCTGCAGAAGAAAGGCCGTCCCACAGCATGATGCTGCCACCGTCATGGTTTTACAATGGGTAAAAGGTCAGGGGGAAGTGCAGCGTTAGTATTTTCCACGTAGGACAAAAAAAAGTTACAGTTTGGTCTCATCTGATCAGAGCAACTACTTCTTCTTTCCTGGCCTGTCATTTTAGGTCAACAGGCCTGTCTCGTTGGCTGATGTGCTACAATCTTTCCAAGTTTGGGCGATGACCTGAAGAGCGCTCATTGGGGAGATGTTTGTATAACCTCACCCTGCTTTAAACTCCTCCAAAACTGTCTCACCGGCCTTGTCAACAGTCTTCATGATGCGGTTTGTTCACTGAGGATTTCAAACAGAGCTCTGCGGCTTTAACACAACCGACTGGAATGGATTTTACTCTTATAACAAAATTGCTTAATACTAGTAAAAAGCATTGAGTCGTGAGATGTGAGACTAACTTGGAGGGGTATTATAACACGGTGCAACTGTGTTACACAAACTCCAGCCGTGTAGCTGCACAGGGGAAATGCATAAAAAAAAAAAAAAAAAGAAGCGGAGGGACCGATTTTGCATAATGCAGCTGCAGCTCTGCGAATGGAAAAATTCAATAATGCAACGTCGAATCCAGGTAGATCCCTGTGCTCTGGGTGTGGCCCATTCTGGGAGTTTCCTTTTTTCTTTCCTCCATCTCCCAGATTGTAGTTTCTACGAAAGACCGATCGTTTCATAATGAGAGCGGGGACAAAGACGGAGAAAGGGCGGAGGCTCGCAGGGCGAAAAGAGAGCCTCTTCTTACACCCTGGTGCTCGAGGCTCCCAACACTTAACCCCTGAGATTACAACAAATAAAGGTTGTGTGTTGACTAACCGAATGCTGTCTTGAATTAGTGACGCTGCATGAGGCCTATAAGCCTGTCCTCGGGCAGTCGGTAACTTTTTTATTTTTTTTGCTTGACATAACTGCCTCTTCTTTTGTTGTTTTCCCCTTTTAATTGAACCTGCATAGCACATCCCGTCTTACCCCAATCTGCCATGACAAGGCACGCAATAGGAATTAAAGGGTGGAACCCAAGTTGAGCAAGATGGCTTCACTTCTGCAAAACGAGAGCAGTAAAGCAGCCCACAGACGCGGGCAAAGGAAGAGGACGTGAAGAGAACGGCACACGTCGGCAGGATGAGCTGCTCTTTTGAGTGACAACCCGTCGTCAGCATACGATCCCCGTCGACAAGGGCGGATTATGTCACGGTCCGGACTGCAATGGCACAAATGCAGCTCGTGACACGGTCTAATGCGCATTCCTACCGGCACACTGAACTCTGGCTGCACAATTATGTAACGTGCACAACACCGAGCCTCCCCCCTCCAGAACCATCTGAACCAGAGGAAAGACTGCCTGTACGTGAATTCATCTCTCCTTTTAAATGTTTCAGCAGGGCTCCGAGGTGGACCTGGAGGGGTAAACGCTTGCAAGGCCCCTGCTTCCTGAACGCGTTACTCGTTCCCATAAACATCCAAATAAACCTAGAAGAATTTCTCCATCCCTGCCAAATAGCTGCTGGTGTCACTGCATTTCTGAGAAATGACTCTGCCTCAGTTATCCTGGTTTTCACCTATCGCCTACTTGAGCGCAGGCTTCCTCCTTGGCCTGTCATGAACTCAGCACATTTTACAGGAGCTTGTGATGGAGGCCTTTCCTGATGGGTTAGAACGGCATTGATCTTTAGAAGATTGGAACATGTTCAGCTTTCATTATGACATACATACATACATTCCTATTTGTCACTTTCAAGGGTTTTTTAGTCCTGATCTAGATTTGTTAAGATATATTAAGCCTTTTTTTTTGGGGGGGGGGGGGGGTAAAATGGTTGTAGGTTTGGATATCATGTGATAGAACAACATGACATTTCTTCAATTTTTTAAATAAAATGATTACAATGACAGTTTACAGCTTTTCCTGGCCAGATGTCTGATTTCCTGTGTGCCTACCTATAAAGTCAGAGCTCGTCGGTGTCAAAGGGTCCGGGGAGAAAGGCAGCAGGCCTTCAACCAGAACTCCTAAAACATCCAATCCAAATCCACATGAAGCTCGGAGTATCAAAAAATAAAGACAGAGGACACAGATCTGGCGCATACAGGTGAAAAATCACATGAACAAGGCGCTTCCCGGATAACATTTCTTTTACGCAAACTGGGTCATGAAGCCACCACGGGCTAAAGCAGGCTGAGAAGGACCGAGCCAGCAGCACACAGGCAGAACACATTCATCCAGCAGCCCCACCTTCAGCACCACCGGCCGGGTCGCTGCTCCTGGCCGCTTCCCCGGCTCATCCCCGACCGCTCCGCCGGAGTTCAGCGCTCCGCCTCGCCCACTGCTCCCCGCGGAGTCCTCCCTGGAGCTTTTCCAGGGTGTGTCGGTGTCTGTGGATTTCCTTCACGCTTGCAGACTAAAGGTTTGGCTGAATTTCGGATCGTCTGCGGCGCTTTCTCTTCATCGGCGGAAGAGCGGAGAAAAGCAGCGCAGGACTTCAACTCCTCTTCTTTTTCTTTTCCCCCTTTTTTTTTTTTTTTTTTTTTTTTACACAACTCCTGTCTGTCCCAGTCCTCCCTCCCTCTATATCTCACACACATTCACACGCCCAGTCCACACGCACAGACCGGCTTCCCACTCTCCGATCAGCTGGCAGCGTCATGACGTAGGCATCACGAGAAGCGCACGTCAGAGGCGCGCTCACGCAAGACAAAACTGCACGCAATGAGGCAGCAGATTGAGCTGATAGCTGGCTTTACATGGAAACATTAGGCTAGCAGTGCTGGAAATACCCACATTGCATCTGTATGCATTTATACGTGTCTGTAGAGGAATTTGGAGCCCACTCTTGTCTTAAACGAGCCATATTTTATTTTAGAGTTTTGGAGCACATACATCCCTAATTCAGATCACGCTACAGCATCTAAATCAGATTAAAGTGTGAACCTCTATTAGTCTACTCTGAAACCCTCATTTTTAAGAGGTGTATTTGCTGGTGTGCATTGGATCATTGGCCTATCTCCACAGCATAAGGGCTTTTATGCTGGACGCACGTAGGCTCCATGTGGACACGAGACCTGCAGACAGAGCGTCAGCAGCATTTACGCTGCGTTCACACTGAATACGGTGCAGATACGGTTTCCGGCGCCTCAAGGAACCCAAATCATGAAAATCAGTGTCCACTCACATCAGCCACGTGCGGCTGTGGGTCTGGTCACCGAAGGCATGTGGCACTGCAAAAAAATTCTCAAGAAATAAGTTTGGCCGAACGCCGTAGCGGCCATCGGATCATGCTCCTGAATTTCGCAAGTTAAATATGAAACGTTGGGTGCTGGACAGGAGAAAGTTTTGGTGAATTTCAGAATAAAATCGACCCACCAACTTACACTAACTGGACATTTTGTGTAAACAAAACGAAAACACAAGGAGACAGACGGGCTTTTGGAGGATGAAAAAGGATATTTTGCATGTGGATCATAATTTTTGCCCCAAACATGAAAAACATAGCTGTTTTTCGGTGAAGATTCTCAGTCATCCAGGTCATGGTCATTCCAAAAAAAGTAAAAAACAAAGCAACTGGACTTGTTTTCCGTAGTCTGAAGACGTTTCGCTTCCTGTCCAGGAAGCTTTCTCAATTCAAAAAGTCTGGAGTAATGTGGAGCATCAAGCTTTATAAGGCCTTGTAATGGCTTAGATAACATGCAAATTCAACAGAAACAGGTCCACCCCTTAGTAATGGGCGGTCATTAAAGCCATTAAGCCAGCAGATTGAACCGAAACTGGTCACTCCTCTGTAACGAGGAGTCGTTAGGGTTGTTATTGGCCTGGCTTAAAGGAACGATGTTTTGGTCCCCCATATGAGGGTGAGAATTGAGGTGATGATTGGCCTGAATTAACCTTATAGCTGTATTATAAGTTTTTGAGAGTTGGAACCTAAGGCCTCCTCCTCTGTTTAAGGTTGGTTTTTCTCTCTTAACCTAACTTAAGAGAGAACAGTAGTATAAAGCTTGATGCTCCACATTACTCCAGACTTTTTGAATTGAGAAAACTTCCTGGATAGGAAGCGAAACGTCTTCAAACTACGGAAAACAAGTCCAGTTGTTTTGCAGGTAGTAAATGTTGCTCTTTTGTTTTAGAACTAACTTTAGGTTAGATTCGCTTTTTTTTCATTACTATAAATTGTGCGCAACTCTTTCTGTGTTACACTGAATTTTCCAATTCAGTGTTTTATATCTTATCTTAAACTGCAAAGGGGACCTCTTCTGTATTTTGTTAATTATAACAATTAATCAATTAATTTCTTAAATGACGGAGGTAGAGCCTGTTTACTAACTAGGTGACTTCTGATAGCAATTGGTTGTACTGGATTTCATTTAGGGACATCCGAGTAAAGGAGCTGAAGCCATTCTTTTCTGGTTTGTATATGTAAAGAGAATTGCAAACCACATAACATTTTTGTTCCATCTGTGAGGGTGGATATTATCAGGTATAACACTTTTATTTGAGGTTGCAAAACGCTTGAATCTAGCGCAAAGGTTCATTGTCCAGCAGGGCAGCGACCATGCAACGAGAGCTACAATAAAATGGTTTAGCCCAGTCAAAGTCCAGTGAATTTTAATGATTGTCTCCTTTCAAATTGACTGAGTGTGATATTTTTTTTCAAAGATGAATATGCAAACATTTCAGTCTCCATTTGAGCAAAGCTGGAAGGGACATCTCTCAAAAGCTAACAGCTAAAGATGGTTCTACAAAGGATTGACTCAGTAGGGCTGAACATAATTAAAAGCCACACTTTTTATACTTTTTATTTGTTGAAAATGTGAAAACCACGTATCATTTAGGTTAGTGTTGGTCTGTCTTAAAATAAAATAACGTTTCTGGTTGGAAGGTGGAATAAAATTACAAAAAGTTTAAGTGGAATGAATAGGTTATCAAGGTATTTGCAAGGCTTTCAAATTGTTTTCATCCTACAGCCACTTAAATAGTTACAGGTCATTTCAATCAGTTAAACAAAACAAATTATAGGCTTACAACTAGGAAGTATACAATATCTACCCTGTCCTGTGTCACATAGTTTTCTTCTAAACTGGCCAGCCAGGTTGAAAATATGTCACACTCTATATTCTGCACATTATCAATCTGGGACTGCTCCCATTGAATCCGTTTGAGGAAAGGAGTAGAACTCTCCAACCTGATTGGGCGAAGCAACACCTAATGCCCGCCTACCAAAGGCTGGTTTTAGACAATCAAGGTAGCAAATTAAAACATAAGCAGCAGACGTCATGAGAAACCACAAGAAAGTAAGCGAGTCAAAGCACTTATTGCTGTTCTTCTTTCAAAGAAGAAATTGTGGATTCTTACCAAACAGATGGGATAGCAGCAGCTACGCGTGCGTCCTCCTGCGCTGCCATTGGTTCGGCTGGGGGCTCAGCCGCTCTCGCTTTGTCACACATGTATGTCCCACCTTAAACCATAATTCTGCAATGTGATTGGCCCAAACTGTTTTTGGTTTGGACACAAATGGTTGAAGCCGGAGCAGTACATGATGGATTCTCATTTGTAAACACACAAATACCGCAAGAATTCATCTATAAGGCAAGGTTTTCTTCCACAGACCTGAAATATGGAGTCTCTTTGTATTACTCCTGTAATACAAATAAAGTTTTTTTTTTTTTAATTGGTTCCTTGTGGATTGTTTCTTGTCCACAATTATATCTCCCAGATCTGTTTAATGCAAACCTTGCATTTTGTGAATACTATTTTTCACACTTGTGATTAAAGAAAAAAACTGATTTGTTTCTATCGCCATAGTGCACCGATTGACTGAGAACTTAGGTACCACTTAACAAAGGAAAATCCTAATAGGTTGTTCAAACATATAATAGAGGTTTGACATTTCTACCATTAAAACCAATGTCATAGCCCTTATCAAATGGACTGTACTAATATGCACCCAAAATTCCCAGCCCTTCAACTATGCTGACTTCAAAGAAGTCTCCAGTAACCCAGCTTGTAAAAGGCAGCTTTGTGAAAATAAAGAGAGCTCTTTTGGCAGGCCAGATACTTGACATTTACAGCTTAATGGCTGCAGATATCTAATACTTTCTGATACTTTCGTATAGAAAAGAAAGATGAGAGCTGACTGCAGATGACGTAGTTCAGTACCTTTTCTAGTAATTTTTAACTGCTTTGCTTTCCAACAACTTAAACCCATGTTTTACTTGTTTGATTGATTTTACAGTTATAGGAACATCTTCAGTCACATTATTTTAATATGGGGTGAAGGTTGTTATTATTTTAGATGCATATACTCTTAGGATGTCCAAACAGTAGTGGGAGCTTCTGAAGGTATGGACATTGGACTCGGTTGATGTACAGAAGGAGGCAACTGCTTGACTAAAGGTTGAGTATATTTCAAATGGGAGCTATAAACAGTTTCTATTTCACTCTAATGAAGAGAAAGGAAATGATCAGCCAGCCCTTTATTAGAGTTAAGCAGTTGATAAAAGTCAATAACTTATCTAAGTAGCCTGTCTTGAAACATAAGTACAACTTAATATCATCTGCATAAGATGGTAATGCATGCCAAAAAAGACTTAATAATACATGATAAGGGAAGTATACAACATATAAATAATAATGGACCAGGTATATAACCTTTAGGAACCCCATAGTTAACATAAGCTTTCTCTGAGGAGTATTCACTGATAAATTCTTACAGAAAAACTCAAATAGTAGGAAAGCCTGTACAATCTAGATATTGTACCCTCCTGGTGTTACCTGGTATAATGTTTTGCCCAAAATGTCATCTAGCTTGCTTGATTTCTTGATTTTGCAATTAAAAAGTGTTTTCTTTCTGTTTATGATGTTGAGGCACAATGTTTTAATCAAGGATGAAGATGATTTCGTTATTTCAGAAGCATGATCTTTTATGGAGATGATATAAATATTCTGTAAATTTAACTCTAGCGTCTTTCCTTACCATGTAAAGATGTCCCAATGAGCAACCTCAATGTTCTTGAACCAAATTTCCAGAAACCTGTTTAGAAATGTGTAGAGATCCTTTTGTTTCTGTCCTTTATCCTTGATTTTTTTGAGTTTGGTTAAGGTAGGGGAACTGGTGAAATAAAACCACATAATTAGAGTCTTGAAATCATGAAGCAGCCCAATTTATTCACAGGTTCTTTAGCGTGAACATTCAGAACTGAGTAGCATTTAAGAGTGTGTTTGTTTTTGTCTTGTTTGCGTATGTTTCTGTTTCACAAATGTGCATATACAACCTCCCGCTTTGTAACTCTCCTGACTAAGAAGGAGAACAGACACAAGGGCATGAGTGCAGAGAGGTTCCAGTGCTGTCCCCACTGTCTTCATGTGTGTGTCTGGTACGCAGTGGTTTAAGTGAGTCAGTGGGACATGACTCTTTTGAGTAACGTGACTGTTGACTTAAAATGATTCAATAGTAGGTTTGATCCAAAGATGATGTAGCACCGTCTGGAAGCACTTTTCTAAAAACAATTCCCAGACGAATATCTCACTCAAGTCTGGGTCCCCAAATAATTTGTGTCACCTCTTAAGGGGTACATATCAAGCTTTTCAATTCTTCCTTTTCACATTGAAATTATTCAGTTGTGGTGTATATAAAGTGGAACTGCAATGCTTTGGTCTGAATTCCTCCTTAATTTACCCCCTACATTCACTCTTTTTATCCCTGTTCTGAGGTGCGTCTTAGAGCAACTAATTATGGTGCTGTCTCTTTAAATTTAAAAGAGGCCTTTAAATCTAAAAGAGGCCTCCCTCCAGGTCGCAGAGGGTTCAACTCCACCCAGTCAGCCATTTTTGTTGGATGCTGGGGGACAGTGTAATGAAACACCTATGACTTATCCACTTGTAGCTTTGGCATCCTTCAGCTTGCTCTCTTGCAATTGCTCTGAGAAATAAAAATGGCTGAATCCCGCAACTGGTAAGACCTTGTTTAGCAGCTCTGCAGCAAATACTGTGACGTAATTGTTCAAAAAACGTTATAGAAAACAGAGAAAACTGAATGGTTTGAAAAATATGGGCAAAATGAAAATAAAGATATCTACACAGCACATGGACAGACTGCATTCAAATTTTCTGCACTCCCAGAAACTCCAAGTACAAAACCAAATGTTTTTAAGGGCTAAAACAATGGATTTTGCACGATATTTCCTCTTTAAAAACCGACAAGTGAAAATGGTAGAGATGAAAAAAGAAACAGTGAAGAGAACCAAATGATTATTACCAAGATGAAATTAGTTACAGTAGGCCAGTTTCTTAGAAATAAATAAAACAAATACTTGAGCCAGTTTCTTTTAAAAGGAATGAATCCACAATATTTTTTCCCTTGAAAAGTTTTAAATCCTATTGCTACACTTACTTTGTTGCACAAAGTGAAGCAAATCTTCATTTCAACCGCTCAATATTCAGATAAGTTCAGTATGAGCTTGCCGACACAGGAACTGATAGGTTTTCATTTTGTTCCTGTACTAATTGCTCGAAAGTTATCTTTGTGCCATTACCCTGCTGCCTCTGGAGACATCAGCAGGCTGGGATGAACTTCTTACCCTTTCCATGCTGAGTATGTGGCCTGTCTTCTTTTTCTGCCTGCTGAGAACCCGGGCTAGTCTTTCTGCAGCTATAAGGTTGCTGCAGTCAGAAAAAACAGCTTCCTCACTGTCACCTGATGCAGTTAGCACACGTAGCAAAACACGGCTGGTTTTATGATTGCTTTATTGATCTTTTTGACTGGAAACTTAGAAAACATCAGCTTTCTTTGAATCAGACACAAGTTCAACAATTTTCTGCTTCTGTGAGTTTGCAATTTACATAAAGTTCAATACTTGACCCACATCAAGCTGTGTCAGGGGAACTGTTAATCACTTTGCTCATTGCTAGGTCTCAGTGTGTCACTTTCACAGTGTTATGAGTCATACATGTGTCCTTTTACAGGATTCGGGGGGCTGGATATCATTATGAATCAGTCATTTTCATTATAATACAACACTAGGGTGAGTACAGACAACAAAGAGGGAATAAAATAAATAATCTTTCTGTGTGATCTGTCCCTCATCACCTTTTACAGAAACATCATGACTGCAGTCATGTACCTGTTTTTGTCTTTTATTGTGTTTGTTCGGCAATTTTTTTGAATAAAAAAATTGTAGGAAAATAGTCCTAAAAGATGTATTAATATCGGAGAAAATCAGCCTTGTTAATAAGCTGTACTCTGCATCTATTTCAGCTTGTAAGCTGATCTAATTGCTCTCTGAAAATATCTGGAGAGTCTGGGGGGATACCAGTAAGGTTAAACCCCCTGTCAATCTGCACTGCAAAACACTGACTGAGCTGACATTTCTTTTATGCACAACTCCTTCCAAATCTAAGTTGGGATGTTCATAAAAGCTGTAAAACTGTCATCAGCATCGGCCCTGTAAGCACATCCCACTGCACTTCTAGGGATAGCTCAGGATTGTTCAACAGAGGCTCTGAAACAAGGTTTGAAACAGTTAATATCTTCCCTGTAGTATTGAATTGAATACCTTTGTTAGTCCCCCAGGGGGGAAATCACAGTAGAAAACTCTTCTTAATGTCTTCACTTAATTTAAATCCAGGATTAGTTCATTCAAGAGGCTGAAACTAACAACTTGTCAGAGGACCAAAGCGGATCTCCAACATCTTAAAACAATTCCAGTCTAGTAAAAACAATTCAAGTTTGTTATCAAGCTTTTCTCCTGTGGAGCCAGTTCCCAGTTATTGTCCGTGAGGCAGACACCCTGTCTACTTTTAAGACTAAGCCAAAGACCTTGCCATTTCCTAAAAATAATACTCAGCAGGAGTTTGGTTATTTTTAGATACCTCTGTAGCTATGGTGCTAAAGGCTCACACCACTGCAGCAAACTATGTTGTACTCTCTCTACTTTTTCTTCTATAAATACTGGCCAAGTCATTTTCTGTTTAGCTGTTTTTATTTCTAAGACCGGGATCACAAGCTGGGCTTATGCTTCCATTGCTGCTATGTACTAAAAATTTCTTTCCCCATAAAGTGCTATTCCACCAATGTTTTTTGTTTTTTCTGTACCTGCTTTCCGTGTTCTCAAACCCCCAGTCTGTCATGGTAGACGGATGCTCATACGACTCAGAGTTCTGATAGTGGTTTCTCCTGTTAAAAGGGAGTTGTTCCTTTCCACTGTCACAACATGCCTGCTCAGTACTAGGAATTGCTGCAGAGGTAATTACCCACTACATTTAGCTGGGCTTGCTTACTTAAATTATTTCTAACTGACTTTTTAAACTGAAGTTAATGCTCAGTTCAAAATTGGACTGTGTATCACTGAATAAAAACTGTCAATAAAATGGGGATGCATTTTTATGAATATGAATTGTGTATTATTTTCTAACTGAAAATGAATTGGATATGTTTTTTAAAGTGCCTTGCGTTTCAGATTTTTGTGTGTGAAATAGCTCTATATAAATTAATTAAATTAAAAAGAATCAATCTTAATTGGAGCTAGGAGGTGGTGTGTCAACAATAATCTTCCTGTATGAAACATACAGAGAATGGAGCAAAATGTCCAGTCGGAGCAGCAACTGCTTTTTTTCCCTTCCTTCTTTTTTTATTAAGACTTTAGTACAAAATAGTATACAGAAGTTTTTCTTTCTTTTAAACAAACAAATCTTGCATACTAATGGACATGAGCAAAAATATACTGTAAGATATGAATTAAATTTAATATTATAAAAGATGTGGAATCAGAGAGTTTGCATACAAACCAAACACGGTCTATTTCTGTATAGAAATTACAATATAGGTCAGTTCACATTAATGAGAAACAATCGTTGGACGTACTCAACAAAGGAAGCACAAATTCAAATAAATATCCAAAATAAACACAAAAGAGCCAGTCAGCTTATTGGGGTGCTTGGTGAGTGTGCATTGTTTTTACATATATGAAAATAATTTAGCTGTAGAAACAGAGCAACAACTTTATAGAAAACTAAGACAATGTAAAATCTCATTGACTCAAACTGCTGAAATATATTTGCCTTTTAAACTGCTTTACTCTGTTATCCTTTAAGTCAGCCATGAATTTTTTTCTACAAAAACTGTTTATATGAATTACTGACGGGTAGCTGTGTACGTTTTAAGGGGAAAGGCTGTAAAAACTCACTTTGTGTAGTGTCTGTATCACAGTGTGAACTTTGTCACTCCAGCATGGATAAATTCAACGTGTCATCTCTGACTCAGCATGCTGATTTACCCTCTTTCTTTCTGCAGCTCCGGCACAGTTCATATATGTGGGGGAAATGCAGAAGCAGGAAAGACTTGTTTAAGCTCTGACTGAGCTATTTTTGGCAGGCGCACAAGTGTGAACATAAACCACCGCCTTGGTGGCCTTAGCATGGTTATGGTCTGACCATTACTTCACAAAGTGTCAAAGTTTGCTTTACTTATTTAATAAACAAGTCATATCTGTTTGTTTGTATGTACAGAGAAGAGCATACAGAAATTAGGACTCTGTGGGTCAGGAACAGGATGGAAACTCCCTTTGAAATGACATGCTGTGGAAACTGTCTGAGGCAACATCTGTGGCAGCTTTAAAGGACAGAATTATACATTTATGATTCACGATTTCACAATCTTACAGGATTTTTTCCCCACTTCCTTAAACTGATTTATTCCTGTCAGTCAAATGCAGTTTCAAAAATCTAAAAAGATAAATTTGAGATTGTATGTTTTTCAAAATAGCTTGTAAAGCTGCAGAAATTTCTTTACCCGCATAGAGCTAAGGTGAATTTCCTCAGGTTTTCTCATTCCTCTGAGCAGAATACTGCTGTTTAGATTTACACTCTGCTTTTCTACGCTTTTGTTTTTCACAAAACAGTTTTTTTTTATAAACAAAAAGCAACAAAATGTCGTGCAAACATTTGAACACTGATAAAAACACGTGGAAAACCGTATATATAAACATTAATAGGATGTTTAGCAGCTAATTTCAATGTTTAATTTTCAGTTTCGTCCAATTTCAGTCATTGTGTTCTGGGATTCTGCCTGTTAGAAGTTTCTGTGGTTTAATGGGTCATTCCCAGGCCTCTCAGAGCTTAATGAGATACCGAGGCAAATCTAAAACATGCAGGAAACCCACCAAAGAGGACAAAAACTAATAAACTGGTCCTCAAATCTTTTAGCTTCCAGTCAACTAATCACAATTGAAAGAAAATTGCTACCCAAACTATAACTGGCCTCTGAAACTTGCCAACACAGACATCTGCAACAACCATAATGATATATCCATGTATGACTATTTTTGGGAATCCTTTTAGTTTTTATGGTTTTAGCACTTTTTAAGTTTCCTTTAATTTATTATCCAACACTACTTTAAAGGAAAAGGACTTAATGTTTCAGTACGCTTTTTAAATGCACCTTATTGCTAGCTTATGTTAGCGACTTCCAGTATGATAGCGGTAGCTGCTGCAAAGCTAGTATGCACTGAGGTGTATTTCTGAAGTAACTGATTAGTAGTTGACCTAAATTTCTCCTTCTCCAAGATCGGACATGTCCGGTCATTCCTACATGTGTATTTATTCAGAGTTTAATCTGTAGTTTCTGCTGGGAAGTGTACTGGAACTGTAATTTCAATTTCAATGCAAATTGTAGCTGACAATAAAGACTGATTGATTGCTTGATTGATTGCTTGATTGCTTGATTGATTGATTGATTGATTGATTGATTGATTGATTGATTGATTGATTGATAGATATGTACTCAAAAGGAAACTGTATTTTTTCATTCAGTGATTTTATATCAGTTAACTACAGACAAGAAATGAAGGCAAATGTTGCGGAACAATTTAAATATAAAGTGACCACTGAAAGCCCATCAAGTGTGCTACTTTTACATGTAAATTAAAGAACAGAAAAGATGAGAATCCTTACCCCACTGCTTGTGCTACGACAGATATCCAAAGAACCATCAGCTTCTGAAAAGGATTAACAGCCCTGCTAAAAGAAGATGAGGTGTAATTTAAGGTTTCAGAGCTAATGAGTGACTTAGTTACATATTTTTTAAATTGTTAATAATTCATTACAGCATGATAGTTCTTTCCCTCCCTGATCATATTCTGAAGCTAAAACAGAACGTTACCACTCAAAAATTTTCAAATACACAACTAATATGGTCTCAGTGATTTAAAGCAGAGAAAGCAGCAGATAAATTCTGAGTGGGATTATGTTTGTACAGCTGTCCTGGCAATGGAGTTGACAAGGTAGATAAATATGGTAGAATGCAGTCATACATTAGTTTTTCTTTTAAATGGAATTACTGAAAACATTTAACTTTGCAAAGATTACCTAATGTGTTGAACTACTCTTCTAATGTACACATCGAGTTTTTAATCTGTGTCTCCTTTTGGATTTGCTGCAGTTTCAAACATTAATCATGTTTTGACCTCGTGGCGCAACGGTAGCGCGTCTGACTCCAGATCAGAAGGTTGCGTGTTCAAATCACGTCGGGGTCAGACATTGTATATATATATATTGTTTAACTGTGATACTTTATATTTTGTTATTACACCAAGACCTATTTTTGTATAGTTCATACATTGTATGATATACAGTTTACTCTCAGAAGTGTAGGAAAGTTATGGGACATTAAAGGAAATTATCAGAGAAAGTCAAACTTTAAACCGTTCAAATATTGTTGTAAACGTTGTTGTAAAGTACATTTTGTCTGGATTCTGAGCGCTTTGAAAAAAAGTTTGTGTGACGTCACCAACACGGCGCTCTTCTCTAAGAGGGGTGTGTCTTGTTGCCATGGAGAAACGCTGGTTCCGGAACAAACAGGAAAAGTAGCAGGCTTGCTCTTTCTGAAATGTACAAATCCAACGTAACCTTGGAATAAAGCTGGTAATATTTGTTTTAGCAGTTAGATTGTGTTTCAAAATTTGTCACAATCTGCTCCAAACCTTTGTTAACCTTGGCTGCGCAGGCGCACTCCAAAGACACGGTCATGCCAGTCGACAGGAACTGTAAGTTGCTGCCACACAAGAGCCCTGACCTCAGGAGGAAGAAGAGAAATAAAGCTTCAGCTACTAATACAAAACTAAAAGGTAAACATTTAGATTTTTTTTAGGAGTGGAAAAAACATGTGTTCAAGATTTGCTCGATGTTGGACCATTCACAAAATTAAAGCAGATTAATAAAAACAAGGGCTACCATTTTTAATCTGTAGGTACAAGCATTTTATTAGTTTTATGAGGAAAACATGCTTTCACTGCAGAACAGATTCTATCTTTTGAAATCACCTAAAAGTACTGTTAATGTAAACATTATGTATTATGTAACGACATGTTAACCTGTAATTAGCAACAAAAAAATAAAGAATGAATCAATTAAAACTAACACCTAACCTGTACCGAATAAGTTAGCTACATAAAAAAATCTGTCATTGCCATTGTTCTAGATGAAACTGTAAACCCCTTCAACTTACAGCTAAGTTTTAAACTGCACAAAAAATAAATTGTGAACATGTTGAAAATAGCTGTATCATGATACAATAAGGTAAGATAAGAAACTCCTTTATTGTCCCACAATAGGGAAATTTGGGCTTGTGGGAAAAAAACACAGACAGACAGATACACACTAAAGTCACCAAAAAACTGCTTATCTAATCTAAAGTTAGTTCTACAGCAGCAAAGAATGAACTTGTTTTGTAAAGCGTCTTTGAAGCGCTATATAAGTTTGATGTATTATTATTATTATTAACTTATCAAATAAGATAAAAGTAAGACAGTAAAAATAAGATAAAAGTACAAATATAACCAGAGAAAGTATTGCACAGTTATTGATAACACGATTGTATAGCATAATCAGGTAAAAAAAAAGGAAATATTCAAGTTAAATAGAGGAAAGACAGCAGCCGACTTACACAGTGAAGTGAAAAAAATTGCAATTTGCATGATGGAACATCAACATCATGGAGTGTCAATGTGTCATTAAGTACCAAAGGTAGTTTTCACAGACAAAATTAAAAAAGCTTGAAATCCCCCTCTCAGCGTTCTGATCTTGTTGCAGAATCTGAAGCAAGACATGGAGAAGTGTCTCGGAAAAGTCTTCAAAGCCCTTAAACAACAAAGTTCAAGGTTCTTTATTGAGCTTTTATGTGTTAAAAAAAACTTTAAGTAGTGCACAATTGTGAAAGTGGAACAAAAATCATATGCTTTTCAATATTGTCTTTACAAACAGACATCTGATAAATGTGGCATACTCATGCATTCAGACCCCACGAACTCCGACCAGTTTCCATATCCCTGTTTTAAAGAGCATCCCAACAACATGATGCTGCCACCACTTGGCTGTTGATGGTGTCTTCAGGGTGATGTGTAATGTTGCTTTCCCCTCACTCATAGGGATGTGCATGTAGGCTGTAAAGTCTTGGTCGCTTCTGACCAGATCACCCTTTCCTTCATGTTGTTGTTTTGTAAAACAGCACAACTTATATTTGTCTTGTCTTGTCAATAGATTCTCGTTGATCCCAGCTGCTCCTCCAGAGTGACGGTTGGTGAACCACCCATGTCCTGGTGGGTTTGAAGTTTTGCCCATCACTTTCCAATTTTTGGACCATGGATTGAACAGTGCTCCATGAGATGCTCAAAGCCTGAAATATCTCTGTTTATAACCTAACCTTAATTTTGATTATGCCACAATTATATCCCTGACCTGCCTGCTGTGTTCCCTGGTCTTTGTGATACTTTTTAATCACCAGTGTTCTCAAACAAACTTCTTAAGCCTTCACACAGCAGCTGAATTTATGGGGAGAATAAATTACAGGCAAGTAGGCTCTATTTACTCATTTGAAAGCTTTTGGGGGCAGTTGTTTCCATTGGATTTTATTTAAAGGGGACTTACCATGATCTTTAATGCATTCCTTTTCACATTTAAACCATTCAGTTTTGGTCTATATAAAGTGGAACTGCAAAGCTTTAGTCTGAATTCCTCATTGTTGTCGCCTCACCGCTCCTCTTTTGCCCCTGTTCTGAGGTGCGTCTGAGGGCATCTCATTTTGGCGCTGTCTCTTTAAATCTAAAGGAGGCACTTCACAACCCGCCCACCTCCAGGTCGCAGAGCGCTCCACTCCACCTCGTTACGGCATTTTTTATCATATGCTGGGGGACAGTGTAATGAGTTGTGTGGGTTAATGCACCCAACAACCGAACGTTTTCACTTAACCACTTGTAGCTTCGACATCCTTCAGCTCACACTACAAAATCCGGGAGCAAAAAATTAAAATGGCTACTTCGTGATATTGTAAGCCCAAAGTCTAGGACCTTGTTTAGCAGCTCCACAGCAAATATTGTGACATTATTGATGAAAAGAAACGTAACAGAGAACAGAGAAACCTAAACGGCTTGAAAAATATGACCCAAAAAGAATATAAAGATGTCTCCGTAGCACCTGGAGAAACTTCATTAACAATTTCCTGCACTCCTAGAGGCTCCAAGTACACAGCAAAAATGTATTCAACGCTAGAAAAGTGGATTTTGCATGATATGTCGCCTTTAAGGGTATCAGAGTAAAAGGGGCTGACTAAATTTGCACACTGCATTATTTAGGTTGTTATTTTTGCATTTAGAAATTCCTGTATCATTGTTGTTCTACTTCACAATCATGCACTACTTTATTCTGGTCTGTCACATTGAATTCCAGTAAAACGTTTGTGGATGCCAGGTAACACAATGTGGAAAACTTCAAAGAATATGAATTCTTTGCAAAGCACTGTAAATATGTTGCTAGGCTAGTTTAAAGAAAAGTCAGTGTGGGCGTGGAGGAATCAGGATCGCCTGAAAAGCAGAACAGGTCACAGCTGAGCTGTAAGCCATGTCCATGGTCCTTCATATCTCAAAGCCACAGCTTTGTCTGTGAATGTGCAACAGATTACATGTTTTTGTTCCCTGCCTACAGGGAAACCTGTGAGTGTATCTCCAACACCCCAGCTGCCCACTCAAGATCCAGGTCAGAGTCAACTTCCCAAGCTCAGGGTTACCAGTAAAAAGGGCAGGGATCACTGCTCTCGCGGTTCCGGGAAGAAGAAAGAACGACAAAGGGAGTCAAAGAGCCTCCCTGCAGCAGCCACCACAACCTGCAGCAACAAGGTTCCTGCAAATGTAACGGAGCTCAAGGTCCAGGCCAGGGAGAGCCTGAGGTGGGAAGGAGTCCTGCAGGACCCGCAGGAGGAGGCGAAGAGGCTGGAGCGCTACAGAGCCAGCAGGCGACAGCGTTACATCTCACACAGAGAGGCTCTGTTGAAAGACGCCCAGCAGACCCCGAGACAAGCAGAACTGAAAACCACAACTGACTGAAAAGCATAAGATTGTGTCAATACTGTGGCTAAGTAGCAAACTGAGTGTTAATTTTAGGATTCACATTAACGCTGATTAGCTGTATATGCAGTTCTGTTTCTTTGCCATGCATTAAAAGGAAATCCTCCCTCTGAATGGGCAGATGAAAATCTTAACGGAGGATTTACACAAGTTCATCTCAAGCTTGTAAATTATTTAACGCCTAAAGGAAAGTATTACATGACGGAAATCCATTAGTGAGACCTTTAAATCCGTCCGAATCTGCCAGTAAGGCGCAGGATGAATAAATCGGCCGTCAGCTTTTCTAAACCAAAGAAATGGTGCCTCACAGTAAAACCCGTCCAAAAGCTCAAATTTGTCAGTTGGACGTGTGACAGTGTTGCGCCCCCGTGGCCCTGAGTTTACCTCTGTTGTGTTGCTTTGCATTGTTTCCCCTGAACAGAAGCCAGACCAAGAGTGTAGACATTCAGAAAGCTCTCTCGCTTTCTTGCTGTTGGAACTGTTTTTGGTTTCATAGGTGCTCCAGTGCTTGTGGTGCCTTTCACAGCGCTGATGGCATCTTGGCACCTGCTTCTAAAATACACAATGTGCTGATGTAGAATAGTGTCAGCTAAATTTAAAATGGAAATCAATGCTAAATGAACTTGTTTGGAATTAGTCTATCTATTAAATTGGAAAATAGTCAAGAGAGAGTTTCTTACTTTGTAATATAGGCTCATTGTGATGACAACTACATGTTGGGACAACCATTAATGCAGGAGTAGAGGACACAGCAGCCATATTGAAGATGGTGCTCTGGTCAGCTCAGATATGAATGAATGAAGGAATACTTTATTTCAGACAATTCAGTGAAATTCTATATTCAACACACATAAACATGTATAAATAATAATATATATAATTATAAAAACTGAACTATTTAGTCTACACGACACATTATAAATGATGGAAAAATAAACACCGCGCATCGTTCTGAAAGCACCGTCCCCATGTTTGATAGTGGATGGTGTGTTGCAAAACACTTGAGCATGAGTTGGAGCTACGCTGTCCAGCAGGATGACACTAAATATGCCACTACAACGATAATCATGCGTTAGAATGGTCTAGTTAAAGCCCAGACCTACATTAATTCTAGAATCTGTGGCAAGGCATGATAGTTGCTGTTCACAGATGCTCCCTGCCTACTCAGACTGAGCTGGAGCTATCATGCAAACAACAGTATGGGCATACATTTCAGTCTCTGGCTGTGCAAAGCTAATAGAAAGCCACCCCAAAAGACTTTTGTCTCTAATTGCAAAGTGGCTCTTCAAAGTATTGCTGACTAAAACCTTGCAGGTTTTTAATTTGGGGGATGGATGCACCCTCTTTCCTTCAATAAATAGCTATATGCTACTTTATATTAGTCTATCATAAAATCCCAATAAAATACCTTACAGTTTGTAGGCGTGACATGACAAAATGGGAACTTGCCAGGATAGGAAGGCCTTTAAAATGCACTAAATGAATGTATTAGTAATAAAACACTGTGGTTTTCTTACAAAACTGTCCATGTTTGCGTATTTAAAGTATGTAAGCAATGTGTTGCGCTACAGAATGCAATGGGTTGCTGGAAAATTGGTCTGGAAAATGTTTTTATAAATGCTATCAATCTTTTTCCATTAAAACGCCCCTTGTTGCTGATTGAACCAAAGCTACTCCCCCTACACATTTGAAGAGCAGCAACAAGCGTCTTTAAAAAGGCTGGAAACAATCTGATCATCATAATCATCTTTATTTGAATCAGAATCAGCCATAGTTTATGGCCTTTTATATAATTTTACAACTAATAGCGTTTTTACTTGCTTGTTCATAAGCAACACAAAGATGGCAACTCAAGTGTTGCTAAAGTCTATCAAGCTCCGTCACCTTTTCCCTGGTAGCAGAACTTCTCCTCCAGCAGCGGGCCTGTTCAGAGATGGTCAATCACTACCCTACGTGGCCACCAGGTGGCAGAATAGACGCGTTTCCCATGTCCCAACAGCAATGCAATGCCAGAGAGTATTTTTATGTGATAAACACAAGGACAAAAGGTTTAATTGTGAGGAATACATTGTTCACTTTTCCACCAATCACAGAAAAATATGTTGCATTCACGACAATATCTTCTCTACAGAGAAAACAAATATGTTTCTGATCTCTTGGACTGAAGTTACTGACAATGTTACCTGATTTTGAAGAAAGCTGTGCACTTTTTTTGTTGTACATTTGAAGCAACAGGATTTACTGTGATTATGCATCCTTGCCTTTATTGCCTTTAGTCTTAACATGTTAAATACCTTTGATTTGCTCTTTTGCAAAGAGCATTTTTAAATAGACCAATTCTCAACTATTCAGACATGATTAAAGGGAATAAATCATGCATATTTTGTCTGAAGTGTGAAGTGAAAAACAGAAGATAGCAAAAGTAAAATGTAATCCGTGTTTCTTTTTCATGCAAAACAAATGCTAAACTGTCTTTAACTACTTTTTAAAAATAAAAAATGTGAAAACAACTAGGTTAGGTTTCTCAGGCAAGGACAGGAGTAACCCATAAATAGAAGAACAAGACATATTTTTGTGGCGTAGGTTTGGTTGCACATTGCCTTTGTCTGCAGTTTCCTGGAGGCCTATGTTCCCCCCTGACGAAGTGCTTTGTTATTGTTGCCTGTTTCAGCATCTCTGTTTCAAAGAGCTGACCTCCTCCTCTCTGTTCTGCTAATCCCATCCATCCAAAGCCCCCCGGCGACCTCCAGCGTACTGACCAGACTACATACACGGCACATCAAAACTGACTTGTGTTGTACCAGCAATCCCATTCAAGTAAGAGTTGCCGTTTTATATAGATAGACGACATAGTAAGGCCTGGCACACGTCGCGTCACAAGATGGCTACACAGACGCTCCTGTAGACAAACTTTATTAGGTTAAAAAAAAGGACAAATATTAGGACTAAAAATGTCCCAAAGCTGCATCCATTTGAGGTATCAGTTGTGGTGGATTGCATTGTGATGAGTTTATCCAGCTCCAGAACACGGAACCATGAACCCGTGGCGTCCTTTAATATTTTAGGGTCCAGACTGCCTGTCCATCTTGGGAACCGATGATTTTGCGGCTGCATGAGAGTGGATGACTCGATGCAGATCAGGAAACCTGAAGCCAGCTGGGCTCATCCGATCTGTCAGAGTGAAAAAAAAACATGGACTTACATTCAAAAACACTTAATTTCAAATGTTCAGATTTTTTTAAATTCAGTTATGGTAGAACCAGCTTCACACTAAAGTACTGATTATTCTTTGCTTCCAATTGATCTCTTTAACTTGTAAACATAGTCCAAAACTTCACCTATCTGCTCTTTGATGCTTAGTAAAGAGTTATTGGAACTGCTATCGTTAATTTATAAGGTGGATAAACTTGGATACCAAGGTAGGTAGCTCAGAGGCTCACACGTTTCAACTGGTAATGGTTGTTGGATATTGGTAGATGTTTTGAATAATTTGTGATCAGCAAAGCAAAATATAAGCTCCATAGCTGTTCCTAAGATCCAAATGACAACTTCTAAGAATAAACCCATTACTCCTTTCTGTGTTATTTTTTACAGCGAATAAAATCTCATCTAGCAAAATCACGTACCATTTGAATTGAAAGTAAAATCAATCAAAAAAAGCAGAAAAAATATGAATAGCTGCCTTACTGAGCCTCTTTCTTTGTGATGACTTTCCCTGACAGGAGCCTCTCGGCTACAGCTGACACCACAGGATCGTAATTCAGGCCCACTGCTGCTATGACCTCATCATTCCTATTAAAAAAGAAAAAGAAAAGAAAGAAAGACATTATTCATTGGATTTGCATGTTTTTCTTTTCAAGTGGCAGATTGTTTTCTCTCAACCTACTTGATGTACAAAGCCAGGAACTTCCTTTCCTCAGACTCGTAGTTTCCTTTCATTACTATCTCAGTGTATCCCTCCCCATATCCTGAAAAAGACCAGAGGAGACGACAGCTTGTTTTTTGAGGGGTCCAGCATCACCAATCTGTGTAGAAAAGCACTTTTCTAAGCAACAAGTTTATCAGCTATTGACACATTTAAATACCAGTTAACTGAAAAAATAAGACGAAGGGGAATTAATCAGTGATTTTCTTCACCTACATCAGTAAAATGAGGTTGGCATTAGGAGGAGCTCTTGGACGACATGCTTCTGTGAAAGCTTCTCGGATCGGTTTCAAATTACAGAGCTACAGAGACACACACAAGGACAAACCTGGCTGTCTGTTTACCTACCTGCATATCTGATGGTTCTACCCAGTAGGACGGTCCAGTAATAAGGAACTGAGGTGAGTTCAGTTGTTTTCTTCAGCATGTTCAGAGCAGCTATCCTCCCTAATGCCCCAGAAATAAAACATGAATTGTTGAACTCGGCCAAAAAGTTAACGCAAACACACATTTAAAGTATTCCACATACAAAAAAATGTTTCAGCTTGTAATTAGCCAGCGGGAGTTGCTGTTGTTGGAAAGGAAAATCAGGTATATTTACAACAATTACGCTCACTGGCCATTTTATTATGTACAAAAAGGCTTGTTAACGCAAAGAGTGAATCAGCCAATCATATGGCAGCAGCTCTCAACACATTTATGCATCTAGAAAGTTCAAATGGATAATTGGGGGGGGGGGGGGAGAAGATTTAAATGATTTTGTGCATGAAAGAAAGGTGACAGAGCATAATTAGTAACAGTCAGGGTATCCAAGTTTCACCGAAACTGGACAATAATGATGTAAACAACATTAAATCATGGATCCGTCCTGCCTTGTGTGGTGTAATGGCGTGGGGAATATCTTTCTTGGTAAACTTGCAAATTTTGGATCCCCTGGTTTCTTAACATTACAATAAGTTTACTGAGCTCCTACGACCTCCACAGTCACCAGATCCAATCCAACAGGAGCCCCTTTAGGACGGGAGAGTCACGTCATGCATGTGCAGCCGACAAACCTGCAGCATCTGCGCAGTGCTATCATGCCTGCATGTACCAAAATCTTTTTTAGAATCTATACCAAGAGCAATTAAAGCAGTTCTGAAGGCAAAACGGGTTCCAACACAGGATTAGCCAGGTGTACCTAAGAAAGTGGCATAATTCCTCCTACGATAAAAGAGAAATGTACTATTAAGTTTCAAGGAAATAAGTCCTCTATACTCAGACATATTTAAGCATCATTAAAACACACCATTAGCTGACGTTGGTTGACTTTATAGTAAAAAAAAGAAGAAAAGTCACTACGAGGTGGAGCAAAGAGGGGGTGCAGTAAAGTGTGCTGCGGTTTAGTGGTGTACACAAGATAACAGTGCAAGTGATATGCTGTATTTCTTGAGGAAACCATAAAATCATATCAAAAGGGATGAAAACCACAATCCTAAACACATTTCTTTGTTTCCACGATCATAAAACCCAAACAAACGCGTTCTCCCAGCAGTAAAACTGTAAAACCCAGCAGTAAAACTGTAAAACAGCAGTTTATCAGATCTGCATCAGGGACAGGGAAGTCTGGTCCCTAAAGGTTTAAAAGGTTGTTTTAAATGTTTTCCCACGTCTAAATTCGATAAATGGTTTTATCTTGTGTAGAAGATGGCGACAGGCTGAGGAGAAGATTTCAACCATCTGAACTAGGTGTGCTGGAGCTGACACAGCAGGAAATCAGATACAAAACCGCCTCAGTGGCTACATAATTATACAAAACAATAGATCTAACAATAAAAACATAAATTACACCTGAAGCACTTTACTTGACATGCTTCAAAACGTTTTAAAACACATCGCTTGTTTTCAGAAGTCACAAATTGAACAGTTTTACATCAGCAGAGGGTAAGATTTGTTAATACGGAAGTGAATTTTTAGTGAAACCGTAACCAACTTAGAGAAATATTTATGTGGAACTTACTACTGACTATATTTTAACAGTTGCAATGCTATAATTTTGTGTTGCTGTATTTTCATTCTACGTCTGGCTGTATGTTTAGGCTCACTGTTCTGGTGAAAGGCGAAGCTCCAACCCAGTCTCAAGTCTTTGTCAAACTCTAAAAGGCTTTTATTTTTTCGGATTGTCGAGTATTTAGCTCCATCTGTCATCCTATTAACTCCGACCAGCTTCACTGTCTGTGCTAAAGACAGTCTCCGTACGCATGACACTTTGACCTCTGTGTTACACGTTGGTGGCAAAATCATGCCGTGGGGATCATGTCATCCTCCACTCATTTCTTTTTTCATGTATGCCCTCAGCCGCTCCTCCAGAGTTACCTTGGATCAGTGGTGTCTTTGGCATGATAAGTTAAGTGGGGCACAAAAACTCAACACCTGTTAGCAGCAACTAATTTTTTTGTGATGCATACAGCCTGACTTTGATCAGTTTTAAATTAAACAGATAAATTAGCATAAACCAACACACTAGAAATGGAATTTTATATGAGCTAAATGTAGTTTAATTTCTATACATAAAATTACAAATAAAGGCTCACTCATATTGTTCATTTATTGAACAGAAAAGATTCACATCAATCCTTCAGGGAGCTAGCAAGGACAACCAACACTAGATTAATATTTGCTTTTAGTTTCCATTTTCCCATGTTTTATTTTGTTTAAATGTTCCTACATTTTATTCCAACATTTTTTTACTTGGTTTTATTCTGTTTTTATTTTCTAATGTTTTAATCACATAAAGCACTTTGCATTGTCCTTGTACTAAAATGTGCTATACAAATAAATTTGCCTTGCCTTGATGGTCACACACTTTCCGGCAGAACGTAAACGCAACGTGTGCATTTCCAGTATTTTGATTGGACGATCCGAGCTTGGGGCCAGAAGATTTATGCCCCACGGCTGTCTACTGAGAGCATGTTGGGCATTTCAGATGTTCATTATTTAAACTAACGTTGGTGGGCCGACCCCAACATCAAGGAGCCTCAAGAGGATTTAGCCTGCTGAGCTTGTCAGTTTTCTGGCAGACTTAGATATATAGACATAAATGTTTCTAATAGAATTTTATTGGTAGAGAATCTGTCTTTTATAC
This sequence comes from Fundulus diaphanus, assembly GCA_037039145.1. NCBI lineage: Eukaryota > Metazoa > Chordata > Actinopteri > Cyprinodontiformes > Fundulidae > Fundulus > Fundulus diaphanus. The sequence goes on along the minus strand of CM073136.1, from coordinate 34,219,459 downwards.
AATATTACTCTGTCCCACTGATTATTGTGAACATAGAGCTCCACAGCGACATCTGGTGGGGTCTGGCCCCACTGGCCCCACTGGCCCAAAATGCAGAGACGCCACAGCCGTGGATCTCTTGGCAGCTTTTCTGATTAATGCTCTCCTTGCCCTGCCTGTCAGTTCTGAAGGATGGCCTTAGCTTGCAGTATCCTTTTCCGATAATGGACTGAACAGTGCTCCCCGAACTGTTTATATCTTCTTTCATCACCCAGCGCTGATCTACACTTCTGAACAATTCCACAAAATATATGAGAGCTTGTGGTTTTAAAGAGAGAAAAAGTGAAAAAGCTTGTGAATACTTTTGCAAGGTACGGTGTCGATCATTAATTGTCCAGGAGATTCAGGATTCACAACACTGCTGTTATTAGATTTTTTTTTTTACCACAACTCCGAAAATTAACCATAGCCCTATAGACCAGGAAATCATAATGTTGGAAATGTTGATGCAGGGAGTTTGTGACAGCACGCCTGTTGCTTCGTGATTACCTTGTGCCTGTGCCATCTGCCAGTGTCCGATGTTGACTAACTGGTTTTTGGCTACAGCCAGAGGGAAGGAGGCCAAGTCGCCCGCACAGAATACATCAGGGATATTTGTTTGCATGTACTGTAGGAGGGGAACATAATGTTATTTCTGTGAATGGGCAAGCAGGGTTGTCAATGACTGATAAACTGACTTAGTTACAGATGAAGACACATAAAGCTGTAATCAGGTTTATAACAGGCTAAAGGCCGACCTTGTCAACAACAACATAATTTTTGGCGTTCATCTGTATTTTAGTGCCTCGCAGGTACTCTGAGTTGGGAAGGCTCCCTGGTGGAGGAAAGACACAAAGAGAGATCAGCGAACTCACAATGAAACAATCGGTTTGATCTGTTGTGAAGTACTTGGTAAAATAATTAAACAACAATTAATTTCTTTACAATTTGCTGAGCTGACTGTCTTTTATTGAGTGCTGACAGGTCAGCATATCATGCAGCGTTCGCTTAAAAAATTGCAGAGAGGGCGAAATACGATCTACAACAAGAGATCTGAATCTGAAATTTACAGTCAAAATAAACTCATCACAAACAGCGAAAAACCGAACTGGTTTGATCCAAATGCACAAAAATATATATATCTATCATCACTCTTAAAATGTTTTTTCTATCAAGAGTTTTCTCATTCATAAGTAGCACCTTTAGGCTAGATTGCTTTCCTGTCCCCTTTCTGTCTGTGCAGTCAATTTGACTTAATTGGGTCTTTATTTATTTATTTTATGGAAATAAATGCAGCTGCACAAAGAAAACCCAACTATTAAAAAGAGGCATTAATAAGTAAAGCAAGAACATTTAAAAAAAATCACAATATTTTAAGAAATACCACTATATAAAATACTGTTGCATGTTGTATAAAACAGTTAAATTCAAATTTAGATCTGAACTGGAAAAATAGATTAAAATCAATACTGCTTAAATTTGAGAACATGTTCAAACCACCTGTTTATTTTAAGCCATTGCTCCACAATTTGTCCCGCTTCCCATTCAAATACATTTATAATTATTTATTAATTTTTTTGGTTCTGAACGCTGATTTTAACCCGACTTTCCATGTCGAGATGTCTCCTGAAAACTGATTTAAGATGATGTAAAAAAAATCGTACCTCCTCATCCCAGGAATATATGAGCAAACAAAAGAAATTACCTGCTTTTAAATACAAATCACTGATAAAAATCAATATAAGTCACTAAACCAACTGGTGATTATATAAACCTTAATAAAATATATATTTCTCTTTTAAAAATGTTTGCTCTATTTAAAAAAAAAGATAAATATGTTGTTTATGAGTAAGGTATTTAAACAATAAGCACTTTACTCACCAATACCCACAATCAAAACATCAGCTGGGATAATATTGCCACTTTTAAGCACGATCTCTTTCACCTTAAAGTAAAAAAAAAAACAAGAAAAAACATAATATAGACACCAGGAACAATTTTAAGTGTTTATGTATCTTCGTTTTCTGACTCAAAACGCCCTGCAGCAATGAGGCCCCCTTCCTGCTTTACCTTTCCATTAACACCTTTGATCTCCATCACATGATCATTCATGTAGAACTTCACGCCGTTCTCCAACAGCATCTGCAGACATAGAGTTTCAGTACAAGCAACTTTAATAAAACAAAGACAGGTTATATCACAAAGGACTCCCTCACCATCATGGTGATTTTCCCGACCTCAAGGCCCAGAGTGTTCTGGTACGGCATCTCGCTGCTCCCGACTACGGTGATAGTGGAGGCTTTGCCTATCATGTAAGACGCCACCTCCATGCCTGAAACAGATTGCGATGAATTTGCTGTAGAGAATTATTCAAAGGCTGAGAATATCAACACATGAGCATTTATTTAGGTAAAATATATATGGAGCTGTATAAAGCCCCAAAAAAGCAAGGATCCATGTAAAATTGTTAGGAAATAAATACAGGAGTTTTCTTTGTAGGTACATTTTTATAAATAAGCAAAAAATAATGTTAGTTATGCACCCAAAACAGTTGCAATTCTTAGTATTGTGTTTATTTTTGAGCAGTATCAGTACCCCTTTTAAAATATTAACGTACATCTCTATTATTATATGAGTTTTAGGAAATAATTGCTCAAGAAGAACAGAGAACATGAGCATGAATAGATGTGCAAACAGATGCACGAAATAGAGAACTGGAGCAAGCCAGTTAAAAATTATTAAATAGGTAACTTTGATTAATTTTATTGCTTGATTGTGTCGGAATGCATTGCATGAATATCAATACCATTAATACTTAAAATAATTCCTAAAGCCATTGGATTAAAATGGAAATGAACAATATATTATATTAAACTACAATGTATTGTTAAAAAGTTCTTGATCTAATATTCTGTTATTTTGCCCTACCTACATATATTAAAACAAGTGCAAGTTTTGCACAGTACCAACAAAGGAAGTTCCCACAAGGACGACGTTGCAGCCTAAGCAGGCAGCATGGATTTGTCGGGCGTCTTCTGGAGTCTCCAGCATCTTGATGTTGTCCAACTTCATACCCGGCACGTCCAGACCCTTCGCTCTGAAGGATTAATAAGCAATCTGTTTAACAGTAATACAGGGCGGTGTGACTAGCATGTAACAATCACTGCTCTTCCTACCAAATATCCACTGTTGGTAAGTATAGAAGTCCTTTTGCTTGAAGGGTTTTGTCTGAGTGGACTACTAATGCTGCATTCCATTGGCAGTCGGAAATCCCAGCTTCCGATCGGAAAAATCGTCTGTACCGGCCAGTCTAGTCGGACTTTCCCCTCGGAAAGGGTGAGAATTTTTTTGAAGGCCAATTGTTGGATCCAATATGGCAACTCCTTGCATCAACAACAGTAAACTGTGATAAAAATGTTTATTTTACAAGACACAGTTGCAAGAGTGCGGCTCAAATCAATGTTACATGTAGTGGCAGCAAACTCTGAACCAAACAACTTAGAATTGATGTTTGCATGTGGAAAGTCCAGCTTTAAAGGATGAGGTACTATGAACAAAACAACCGCTTTCCTGGCCGTCGCCATATCGGAAACCTAACCTTTATTTTTTTTGTTTTTATTGTGGAATCCCGAATTCTCTGACTGCATTAACTGGAACGTTTTTCACTCGGGGTTTACCCCATTCCCAGTTCCTATTTTTGTTTTTCAAGGCAAGTGGAATGCAACATTAGGTCTTTCAGCTGACAGTGGATGTTATACTGACAGATTTTTCTAGGATTATTCTATCCATTTTAACCATTGTTTGCATCGGTTGGTACATTTTGAATAGAGAATCATTCAGAACTATTTAAATTTTTCAATTGTGTAAAGAAGCTGCTTGACGTCAACCAGCCACAAGGGCGCCTCACAAAAACTCCAACTGCTGTTTAAAATGTCCCGTTAAGTTCTCAATATGTTTAAAATGTGAAAAAGGTTGAAAGGTGTGAAGTATGTAGATGTATGCAGTATTTATAGTACAGCTGGGAAATTTTGGTCTTAAATTGGCCATTGTCCTCTCTACTTTAAAGGAGCTATAAGTAATATTGACACCTTGTGGCTTAAATCGGTACAACAGCTTGACAATCACAACCATCTAACATGCAGTTTTTAAACGGTGTGTTGCTGTTGTGAATTTTTACCTTCACAGGATAAGTATATGATGTTGTATTTTTTTCTATTCCTGGTCTGCTTCTCTTACTGACTTCCATGTTTACAGGATGCTGCGCTGTTGCCAAACTAAAATACAAAATGTTGTGTTCTGTGTTAGGAACCCTGGGAACTCTCATAAGATTGGCTGAGGAACCAGGAAGTAAACACGGGCTACACTCTGAAATGAAGTAGTTCTGGACCGTGCCGCTAGGTTTGAAAGGAGAAAAACGTGACTAAGACATAGTTGATGGAGAGGACCAATTGTTTATAGGGAATGGTACTTTCATCCCAGGTGAGATATGAGAATGTTTTAGGTTGATTTTACAATAAATACCTTACCTATAGCTCCTTTAATGCTGCTTTAAGATACCTGGTTTAAATGAACGGTCTATTTAACACAGTCCTGTATAGCCTATCTTGTCAACAGGCTGAAGTGCCCGGGAAAAGCAATATTCATTTAACATTTTCCTATTTGGTCACCTTACCAAAATTCTATTCATTTTATGAAGATTTAAACCAACACAACGTCTCAATTTCAGTTAAGCCCCAAATTATTCAGACGCCTGGCTGATTTGGATCCAAAGTGATATTTTAATTCAGCTTCCTCTGTCTGAGAGTAATTTCAACATTTTGCAGCAACCTAGCTCTGAGAGCCAAAGATTGGGGTGATGGAAAAGATACTTCCATCCTCAAGGGTTTGGAACTCACCAGAAAAATGGAAATAACAAAAATATCAGTGTAAACATGCCGAAAGCTGGTCAGCAACTATAGGAACTTCCTGATTACTGTAATGCCTATAAAGGCCTGTCTGTTATTATTAACCGGAGGGCAAAATTATTTCTGATATGCAATTTTTATTTAAAATAGAAATGGAAATCAGAGGAATTATACATTAGCCGTGTTTGCATCAATATTTTTAAGCACATTTTGAAGTAACTCAATTGAAAAAGTTCATGGAAATGTCGAAATTTGAAACAACCTCCTCAATTTCACAAAAACGTTTTTTCATTCACTTGAGGTGGTTTTCTCTTGTTCTGAAAAAAGAGTTATGGTGCAAAACGGGAGGTGGAAACACATTTACAGAATAAGTTGTGACATAGCGAACATTTACCTCACATGACTGATCACCTGTTTCTGCTGTTGGCGTCTTGGATATTCCCATAACATGCATAGAATTGCATTTCTTTCTCTATGACTCTGGATAGCAGGTACTAGCTGATATGTCAACGTCTGACAAATGTATACATTTTGTAGCCTGCTTAAATCACTCCCAACCAGTGCATGTAAGCATGCCTAATCCGCATTTTCTTTTTTTACTCTTATTTGTGACATTTTAAAGGTTTGCTCAAAATTCAAATGAAAATTGGATGGAAGCACGGCTAGTGTCATTTGTTTATGTCATTTACAATAAAAAATCGTCTTGGTTAAATGAAAACAACTTGCTGCAGCAAGAGTTCTGATGAAAATCAACAAGAGGGATCATATTTCTCCAATTTTAGCGTCCCTTCATTGGCTTCCTGTTAAATCAAGAATAGAATTTAAAATTCTTCTTCTAACGTATAAAGCCCTTAATAATCAAGCTCCATCATATATCAGAGCTCTGATTACTCCGTATGTTCCTAACAGAGCACTTCGCTCTCAGACTGCAGGTCTGCTGGTGGTTCCTAGAGTCTCTAAAAGTAGAATGGGAGGCAGATCCTTTAGCTATCAGGCTCCTCTCCTGTGGAACCAACTCCCAGTTTTGGTCCGTGAGGCAGACACCCTGTCTACTTTTAAGACTAATCTTAAAACCTTCCTTTTTGACAAAGCTTATAACTAGAGTGGCTCATGTTACCCTGAGCTACCTCTATAGTTATGCTTCTATAGGCTTAGGCTACTGGAGGACATCAGGGCCTACTTTTCTCACTCTACTGATTTCTACTGTTCTCCAGTCTACTGTTCTCCAGATTTGCATTGCATTACATTGAAATGACTGTTGTCATTTCAGCTTTTAACTTTTTGTTCTCTCTCTTTTTTCTTCATAGTAGGTACACCTGGTCTGACGTTCTGTTGACTGTGAAATCATCCAGGGAGGACAGATCACCGACTATTACCATCTAATGTAGAACAGATTACTAGATCAATGTGTGCTTCTGTGCTTTTTTGTCTCTCTTGTTGTGTCTCTGCTCTGTCTTCTGTAACCCCAGTCGGTCGAGGCAGATGACCGTTCATACTGAGCCCGGTTCTGCCGGAGGTTTTTTTTTTTCCCGTTAATGGGTGGTTTTTCTTCCCACTGTCGCTTCATGCTTGCTCAGTATGAGGGATTGCAGCAAAGCCATGTACAATGCAGACGACTCTCCCTGTGGCTCTACGGTTCCCCAGGAGTGAATGCTGCTTGTCGGGACTTTGATGCAATCAACTGGTTTCCTTATATAGGACATTTTGACCAATCTGTATAATCTGACCCAATCTGTATAATATGATTGAACTTGATTTTGTAAAGTGCCTTGAGATGACATGTTTCATGATTTGGCGCTATATAAATAAAATTGAATTGAATTGAATTGAATTAAATCTAAAACTCCCTGGGGTATAAATTATTTTCCTTAACTCTGACAGTGAAACGAAAAAGGGTTTTCAAAAGAAAAAAAATCATAACTGCGTGCTACACTTTTCAAACTTAATTTATATAAAAAAATTGGAAACTCATTTCTTCCTACTTCACTTCTTTGTGTCTTCACTTTTGGTGTATCCCCAAAAAATTCAGATTAAATATATTAAAGTTTGTGTTTGGTGAAACGTGGAAAAATTACAGGCGATTCAATGCTTTTGCATGACACTTAAATTCAAGTTTGTTTCAGGTATGTTGGTGGAGGGACCTATCTAAAAGATGCCGGGCAAATGGCCTTCAAGGGCTGGTTTCAGATATAAGGAACCTGCTCACGCACACGATTTGTGCCCACACCTGCAGCCAGTTGAAAGAAGCAGCTGGTCGTAGCTCTGGACTAAACCATCAGCGAAAGTAACCGTCTTCTTCTCTGTGTCCATCGACATTGCCTTTAGATAACACAAAACGGCTTTAGTGGCCTTTACACTGAACAATGACTGAACAATCTCAGTTTTAATTGCACAAAAATAACTCTTTTTATCATTTGGACACAAACTATAGTTTTTAGTTGCTAAACTATAGGGAACAGTTCACATCAGGCAAACCACTGCAGCGGGACGAGAGAAATACTCACTTCTTTCCGGAGCCACACCTCAATGCCGTACTGATGGAAAAACTCCATCCTCCTCAGCACAATAGTGTCATTCAACACATTCATTACCTGTAGTATATGCAATTATCACCTTTTAAATCAAATTCTACCACACATCTCTTAAGGTACTTTTTGACTGTACTTGATATAGACCTTATGTGTTTTAGAATCCACTCTGAATCAAAAGAAAACACTAAAAGCAATTCTTTGAGTTTGATCGTTATGTGATCTCACGTCACCTTGCTGAGTCGGGTTTTGTCATAAGGTAGGAGGTCGTCTCTAGAGGCCATGATGATCCTGCCACCAAAGTTCTCCTGCCGCAGAGTCTCCGCACAGATCAGTGACGCAGCTCCTGAGAGTCGACACGCATGTTACACGCATGCAAAAAAAAACTCTGGAATCACCTCTAACACATGAGCTCCCCTTGTTAACACGCAGCGATAACCTGTCTCACAAGATTACCAACGCTGTGTATAGATTCATATCTATACACAGCCCAAATGTGAGTTATGATATTATTTAATGGAAGAGTGAGGGGAATAAAAACATACCACAAAAATTTGTTATATTTATTATAATTAGAAGGGCCAAACTAATACCTAAATACATCCAAATGCCTCTTTGAGAAAGCAAATTCATTCCATACATGTAAAAATAGCAGAAGTTTACATGAAACTAGAAGTCTGGAATATGAAGCAATTTGGTTTAAAATGAGAACAAACTTCAATGACTTTTTGTTGCTCACTGCATCTATTTTATTTAGTTTTAATTTAAGATTTTTTTATTATTATTTGTGCTATTGATTTGTGCACTTTGGTCAGTTGTTTTCAAATCTGCTTTATGAATAAATTGGATTGGATTAATGTTAAAAATCTGTACTGGTTGGTGCTCTGGATGAATGAAGACCAACTCTGGATTTTTGTGTTTTTGTTTTCTGTCTCCTAAGTCAGCTGCACTGTTTTGTTTAGCATTGTTTGTGCTTTAAATAGCAGCAGACGGACAGACTCACAGATGGACAGACAGACGGACAGACAGACGGATGGACAGACAGACACCTGGCCACGTACCTCCTCCTAGCAGAAGAATTGTGTGATTCACTCCTGGTACCGCAGTTCCCATGCGCTGCAATCTTTTCTGATGCCTGAGGTCCTGAATGTTGCAGAAAATAAATATTATAAACAAACATTTGTTTTCCACATTAACTGCCAGCCCTGGGTGAGTTGTGTAAAAAAGCTTTAAAATACATTTGCCATTTAATGCAGCAGTATCATCTCACACTGAGATGCTTGCTGCAGGTCTCTAATAGCGAGACCTCTCCCACTATCCTCCTCTCTGGGTACATGGGTGGTTCTAGTCAGGGGCCAATAGGGGCCAGGGCTCCTGTACAACTGGTCCTGACCTCTGTTATGGCCCCTGTACTAAAGACATAATACTAAATCAGCTTCCTTTGATGATATGCACTGGCACAAAAACCATATCTCATTGGTCCCTTGGGCAAATTTAGTTTTTTACCTTTACAGTTTTACTTATAAATGTCATACTTTTAGCTACAGCCGTATTGAGATCGGACCTCAGTTTTTATTTGCTAGATCAGGGGTCTGCAACCTGAAGTTTCAATGCCACAAGTGACACTTTGGTTCACTTGATATGTTAAACGCTGAAATATTGCCCTGTTTTTTGTTTTATTATTTAGTTCTGTGGCCCGTGAAAAAACAGTGGCCTGACCCTGGCCCCCCGTGGTAAATTTGGTCTAGAACCGGTACTGCTCGATTACATTAACTTGAGTCATCATCCAAACATTTTTGTCACAGTTTAAGTTTGATTATTGCTCTGACTGTAGATTGGTGAGTAGCCATTGGCCAACATGTGAAGATAAACACACATTTGTCTTGTATGGCATGTTCTCTTGTCTTTCCTATTTGGGGGAGTAGCTAATTAAATGGACCTTTGTGTCGCCTTATATTTATACCTCAGGTAAACAGGCCGTAATGTATTACTGATTTTAATTACATGAAACTCTGATTGACCTAACAAGTATACATTCAAAAAGGCTTCAATGATTGGTGGCATAGAATTGCATTAACACTGAATGCATGTACTCGGATTAAAGCTAGTCTTTCCACAAATGGGTCAGTGTGACAGTAAGATAGCAAGAATAAATATAAACAAATTAAAATGAATCATAGCATTTTCCCTCACTGTCTGACACTAAATCAGAAGATTTTTGTTTTGTTTTTGGGTTAGTTAGGATTACTGAAATGATCTTTTGCCATGAAGCCACCTATATTACACCATTGCCTCCAGTAGATCAAATATAAAAAATGTAAAAGAAAGTTACTGTGAATATTTTTCGCTTCAACTAAAATAAAATAAACATACAATAGTTTTATCAAATAAAAAAGTAGTCTGATTGCTGTGGAAATTGGATGTTTAAATCATATAGATCAATAAAATGAAAAAAAAAATCCCAAATGCCTTATTAAAAGATAAGCATCCAGCCTCCAAACATTTTCAGGTTGATTGTTTTGTACTTTTCAAAAGAAAAAAAATTGTGTGCTTGAGCAATTCTGACATTTATTTTGCTTGTTTGTTTTTCATTTTTGTGATGAAGTAATATTATAATTTTTGAGCTGTATAGAGTCCTAATTTAAATATGAGAAATAAATAAACTGTGGAGGAAGATGATACCAGCTGAAATCAGTTTCTGACTAAAGTCATTATTTGTTTCACTTTCAACAATAATACTTTACCATTGAAATTTGATGACCAAATGACCAAAAACAAACTATTATAATCAAACTGAATTTGTTATTAATACACACAATGAAAATGTGTGATCATCTGAAAAGGCAAAGTTAACTCACTAACCTTTTTATTTATGGTCACATACACTTTACTGTTTTGAATTCTGACCTGAAAAGAAGAAAAGGACAAATTTAGAAACACAGCAAATGTTGAGTTGAATGAAGATCTGTCGGTCCGGTTGGTACCTTGTGACAAGGTAAAGAGTCGATGCCAGGAAACTCTTCCAGGTCTCCTGTAACTGCGTTAAAACAGGAGCCATGCCAAGGGCAGCGCACTTTGTGTCCTGACAGAACCCCTGAACAGAAACCCACCCAAGAAAACACCATTGCATCATTAATTAAACATATTTATAAACCTTAGAGAATAATACTTTAAAATGGACTACATTTACAGAGACACAGGCAAACACATAACCCCATTAATGTGGTGAATAAATCTTTTCTTTTTTAACTGGTCACACATGTTGCTTTCTTACCTTTGCTGAGTGGAGCACCGTAGTGCGTACACTGGTTTCCAATCGCACTGTATTTGCCATTGCAGCGCGTCAATAGCACACTGTATCGTCCGATATCAACTTCCATCATCCTCACGTTACACACGAACAAAAATAAAAATGGTGAGTTTCAAGTAGCCTCTACATCCTCTATGTCTTTGTAATGGACTGTGGTGTATTACCATCAAATTCAAAGACCGTAAATAAATGTCATACTATATAAAACACATACCTGCGGCAATAGTTACACCTCCCGAATACCCAACAAGTTTTATGGGCGTAAATATGAAGAATACAAAGATCACATATCAGATTCTAACAGCTTTGAGGCTGTAATCGAGGCACTGTCCCCCACAGTGCCTGTTGTTTGCATGTATTTTATATGATTTTGCCTTCTATCACAACACATAGGAGGTTAATTTCTGGTTTGCTAACATACAGTGATAGAAATTAAAAGATTTCATCAACTAAGCACAGCCCAGAGTCACTGCCTCCATCAGTTCCTCTATCTTGTTCCCAAAACTAATTTAACATCCAGGACCTAGCTTGATTTTGTATTTAAACAGCCTTTAATATAAATCAACAGGGTCTTAATAAGTAAAACAGAAATAAACATATATATCTGAAAAGGCAGATGCTTATATATTAACACTTTCTAATTCTATACACTTTGCCCACATTTTTCTGCATACACTGGAGCTTTTAGCTGCCAAGTGGGAGGCAGTGGGATAAGACTCAGTCCTGCTGAGTCCGAGACCATGGTTCCTAACTGAGAGAAGGTGGAGTGGTCCCTTAAAGTGCGGGGGGGGGGGGGGGGGCAGTCTTTGGGTCAAGTGGAGGAGTTTAGTTATCATGGCGTCTTGATTGGAGCCTCGTCTGATGTAACACATGCATTCATCTAATCTGCCATGGAGAGGAAAGAGCTGAGCCGCTAAGCAAAGCTCTCGGTTCATTGGTGTTTCTACATTCTGACTCACATCTGTACTCATAATATATGGATTTTGTGGAAGAATGTGATCCTGTTTACAACCAGCTGGACGAAGCGTTCTCTTTAGGGTCTTTGGTCTCAGCTTTGGAGAAAGCTGCGTCCTGCAGGGGCAGCTCAGAAAACATCTGCTGCTCCACGTTGAAAGGAGTCAGTCAAGATGGTTTAGGCATCTAATCAGAATGCCTGCTGAACGCCTCCCTTTAAAGGTTCCTAAGGCACCCCCAACGGGGAGGAGACACCAGGGAAGCCACAGAACATGCTGGAGGGACTAGATAACCGTTCTGGTTTGGGAATCCTGCGAAATCTCTGAGGTAAACGGGAGAATGTTCCTACGGAGGCGAATGTCCAACCAGATCTCACATAGGCTGAAGACAACGGATGAATGCTCTTTAGCATGCTAGTATACTTTAAATAGAGATTAGCTTATGTGTGAAGGCTTGCTATTAAATTTTAGTTGGAGCGTTTCAGCATCCTAATGTATTTTATTCAGAGCGTATTAACATATTGACTTGTTTCAGATAGAGGTTGAGCATGTTATCAAACCTCGGTTAGAGTTTGTCAGCGCGCTGATATGTTTTATGTTAAAATTGTTAGCATGCTAATCTACTTCACGTAGAATATGTTAGCATGCTACTATATTTCAACGCAGCATGAAGCATTCCCAGGCCTGGGTTCGGACCCTGCAAGGAGTTGTCATGTTCTCCATATATATGCAAGAGTTCTCTCCGGGTACTCCAGCTTCCTCCCAGCGTAAAGAACACTACTGCCAGGTTAGGTGGTCTTTCTAAACTGACCTATAAGTGTGCACGTGCATCGTTATCTGTCCTGTCTGTCTCTACGTTGCCCTGTGATGGACTAGCGACTTGTCCAAGGTTTACCTCGCCTCTCCACAGTGACTGCTGGAGATGGGTGACCCCATGAATAAGAAGGTGTAGACAATAGAAGGATGCACTTGTTAGCTTGCTTACTGTCAGAGCTTGTTATGGGGGCTACATCAGCATTTCGCCTCAATCCCAACAACAAAAACCTACTATGGCTAAAACCAATTTTTGCAATCTAAAAAAAAATTAGCACGTTTTTTTTTTTCATTTTGCTCGATGTTCTCATTAATTCTCCCCATTTCCGTTTGTTTATGAAAGCGACGTTGTGGTTACATGTTGTTAGGCTGGAGAAATAGTTTTAAAAAGACATTTACATTTCCAATTCATCACAATGCCTTTTTTTTCCCCTTACTGTCCATCTTGAAGGTCTGTCTCCAGACACACCGATGCCGTCACTTCCTCTTTGTCCTCAGGATCGGAGTCTGTAAACTCACCACGTGCTGAACAAATCATTGTCAAAGCAGTTACTAAAACTAGACATTTACACCTAATCAAAAGAAAATCTCAGACGATTGGAGAGTGGACAATGAAGAACAAATAAATAACTTACATGCTTTGGTTCCAGACATGCCACTTATTCAACGGTAACAGCACATAGAGACACAAATCCACTCCTAAAACATGAAAAGTCAGCCTGATGCTCAGCTGCAAGCTGTTAAACCTGGTGTCCGCCGTCAGTTTGCTTTCCTCTGAGCAGATAAATGATGGCAGGTCTTTTCCACACCAAGGGGTCCATCCCTAAACTGCATTCTTTCGTCCTGGAAGCTTTGAAAAAATATCTATTTTGATCTGATAGGAACACCAAAATGTCCTGAAATGTCACCCTTTTGTACCTCTAGTGAATGAAGAGTTTCATTAGCGTCGCCGGTCATGTTCAGCCTCATTATTCCACAGAAAGGCAGCGTGCTCTTTTGTTTCCCAAAGCCGCAGGATGGAGAAAGGCTGACAATGCTGAACTGCTGAATTGACAGGCGACAAAGCACCATTTACAAAAACCAGAGGGGGCTGCTGTCATTTACACACTTATCGGTTAAACAAGCACTAAAATATTAATGGTTTCATGATTAATAAGTTTAGCTTGACAGACAAAAAGAAAATGTCATGGCACAACTTCTGGGGAAATTTTAACTATTTTATTTTAACTTTCATTTATTGATCCAATCACAACAGATGGAAAACATTATTCCAAATTACATTTCTTAACATTTTTGGCAATCATTTGTGACTTATGTTGGAGCTTTGTTTCAATAATCTATATCCCTATCTGACACAATAAGTTGTTTCATCATGTGGGGGCGTTATACACTGTCATGTGCTTTGGCTTTTGATTATTCTCGTTTATTCGAAAAGCCCTTTTTTATTTTTGCAAAATTCCTTAAGAAAACAGCTGATTTCCCAATGAAATGAAGAAATGTATTTATATGTAGTAAAAATTATTTCATCCTTAGCAAGGGTGCTGTTAGATAAATTGTCATGATCATATTTTGATTATGATTATGATTAGAAAAAAAACTTCTTCTAACAACAATGTTTTTAAATTAATTTCCTCTAATATTAAAATGAAAATGAACTTGGAGACCATTTTAAACCCTCAATTTGTCTTTGCAGGTAAACCATCTGAATAAAAACAGCACACATTTGTAACTTTTTTTAGTTCTTTTTTTTTTTTTTTTTTTTTTTTTACATAGACAACATCCACCTTCTTTATTGTCCTAAACCTAAAGGCCTATCAAGACGTCAGAGTATTATACCACATTAAAAGCAGGATTGTATTCTGTATCAGATTAAATTCTACTTTTAATCAATGGATATGAAAAGGAAGAGAAAGGGAGATAACATCCATTGTCCACAGATATCTGATGTCTTACATCAGGATCCTCTTCCCCTTGAACAGTGTGACCAGCGTGGGACCTTTGCAGTTCTTGCTGGATTGAATTTCTTCTCGTACACAGGGCAAGCGAATTTTCTCAGTCTTGCACTCAACCTCGTTGTAGGGACACGCTTTAAGATGTTCGGAGATGGGCGGGATGTTTCTGAAGCCCCAGGAGTCCACAGCAGAGAACAGGGAGCTAAACTGCCAAACCTGAAGGAGAGCAGAGTAAGAAGTCTGAACTAAGTCCTAATTTCTTTGTTTAAAGCAATCTATCGAGCTTCCTCTCAGGTTTGTTGTCCTTTCAACTCATTGTGTGTTTGGATAAAAGCTAAAACGATAACACCCTTACCCTGTGTGTTGCCCTCCACCTGGCTCGGCCTTGTGAGAAGCTGGTCCTCTCCCAGCGGAGAGTGACCATCCCTCTCTCCTGCAGCAGAGACGAGCAGACCTGCCTCATGAGCCTTGATACCAGGGCCAGCTGGGACAGGGACAGGCTGTCCAGAAAACTGGCCACGTGGCACAAGACCTCGTAGGGCAGCGAGCTGAGACAATCCTCCCCTCCTTGGGCTTGACCTCCTCTCGTCTGAGAAGACGGGACGGTGGGATGCAGGCTAAAGCAGCCCAGCTCCTCGCTGGCAGCGGGAATAAAGTAAAGATATTTTACTACACAGTTTGGTTCTGTTTCACCTGCATGTTGGCGATCTCCTTTAAGTCTGAGTGAACAGAAAAGATAGGATGACTTTTGACAACAATGGGTTAAACTATGGTTATCACGCATTTTCAAAAGCCTGTATTTAACACTGACATTATTAGAGGGCTCTCATCTCGAAACTTAAAGTTTTTGATTCAAGTTGGCATTTGTAGAAGAAATCCAAATTAATAACTGCGGAGAAGGGAACTCTTGGTTCAGTAAAACTGTTTCTATCAGAAATACTGAGCGACATATTCCCAGACAAAGTCAACTAAATATTTATTTCAAGTGTAATAAAGCTACTTTTTAATAAAAAAAAGCATGATGTGTAAGATTTTACCCCATTAAAATCAGAAAGTAATTGATTTGTCATTATATTTGCCTTCTTTCTGGATTTATCAAATAGAATTGATAATGATCAATAATGAACACTGTAGTTGCTCTTTTATCTCGACAGAAGGAAACATGTGCCCTTGCTTTCTAAAACAAGTTTATGCATTTATGTTAATCTACCGTCACGTTGCTCGCCTTAATGTGCTGATATACCCGTCTCTTGGTCGCCATTTTTTGTTAGGTATTGGATTCAGAGCTGCAGTTTGCGTTCATTTACCTCTATTTATCCACTTCTCATGACTGAACAATCATATGTTTAACAAAATTATCTGGATTAATTATCTGAATTATCTTCCCCTCACTTGAAACTGACGGCTGCTTCATGGGTGGAGGGCCGAAACCTCCTCTGGCTGTAGGTACACCCCAGGTACGCTAGGGGGCACCTCTGTTCAAACCAGCCGTTCACACCCATCTGGATGTCGCTGTGGATGTTCCTGCGTTTGGCACCAAAAATACATATTAGAGTGCACACTAAAAAGACTTAAGGTGTTTTAAAAAAGAAGATATTTGTAAATCAGTTATTTTTTGTCTGTGTGCGCAGGAGTAAAATATTATTCTGGGATCAGCATAAAATGTTGAATGTGGGAAGAAATCTCACTTATAATGTTTGCCGTATTCGGTGCGCTGGAAGGTGTGGCCGCAGAGGAAGGTGAAGGCGGAGCTGGCCTTGTTGTGCCGGTTGGTGACGCTCTCCAGCTGCAGCTGCAGGTGCAGCTCCAGCGGTTTGCCGGCTGTCAGGTCAGCCAGCGACGCGTTCCTGCGGAAAGGAGCGGACAGGAAGCTGTAGGTCTGCGTGCCTTCATCCGTCAGCAGACTGTCGGAGCTCACGCTCTCAGCGATGAGGTGGCCCCTCCGCTCCCTCTCCAAGGAGCACAGCAGGGAGGCCTTCGCGGAAAACCCCATTAGAAACGTGTGGATTAAAGCATTCACCAAAAATTTACCATACATGCCTTTTGAGTTTAAATTAAAAAAGTAACATTTCGGTTGCCAGCAAGAAGGTCCTGCGGTTCAAATCCTGGCCTGGGGTCTTTCTGAGTGGGGTATGCGTGTTCTCCCTGTGCATGCCTGGGTTCTCTCCAGTTACTCCTCAGGTGTGAGTGTGCACGGTTGTCCCTGTGATGGACTGGCGACCTGTCCAGGGTATAATCCGCCTCTCGCCCAGTGTCCAAATAGGCATCGGCCTCCCTTGAGACACCGCACAGATAAGCGGCTTTAGACGATGTCTAGTTTGTCTTTCTCCTGCTGGGACCTGGGAAATTTCCAGCAGACACTGGAGGGTGAAAAACTGTGGTGTGACAACTTGCACGGAAAAGACGAGAGAATCAGAAATGGCTGAATAGCTTCGTCTGGTTAGAACAGAACGGAGGAGGTTAGATCAGACCTGACCTTATCCAGAGACCTGCCGTTCTCCTTCTCACGAGAAGACGGTCATTCTGACCTTGATCAAATCACCGATCTCTGTTTTCGTAATTATCAAAAGCAATGAGAGAGATTTTTCCAGCTACACTAAGCCCTGTGTTGACCCCTGACAGCTATTTTATAATGAAGCATTCTCAGTTTTTCATATTATTCATAGTATCTGAACATTTGACAAGTAATTCAAGTCATTTTGTTTCCAGGAGTCCAAATATGAGTGACACAGAGGCCCATGTCTTTTATACCCTAGTCACTGTAAGGACCTGAGCTTGTCTTGCTACTACACACAGGAGCAGAAGTAGTGAAGGTTAAAAAAATCCTCAAAGCTCACTGAAAAGTCCAGCAAAAAAAAAGTCCCATCTGGGTGACCAAAAGTCTCCAATAAAAACCATTAAAGACATAAATGGCAATGGGTTGTTTGTTAGGCATGTCAGATAAAAGGTCTTCCCTGTCGTACTATTGCAAATGTAAATATATGGAGTTTGTCCACCTCTAAGGAAAATACCTAAAAAGAAAAAACGTGACTTGCTCAAATGAGATTAGGATTGAGTTGTTCATCAAAATACACTACACTAGAGTTTTGAGTAAAACAAAGAATAAATAATGTATGTGGAAAGGCACCGAATGAACACTGTCAAGTACAGTATAGGATCTGTGATGTTGTGGGACACTTCCCCTTTCAAAAGCCCTGGGGACCTTGTTAGATTCTTTCAATACCAGGATAAACATCTGAAGCCTCTGAAAACGAGTCTTCATCGGGTGTTTCCGCAGGATAACAAACCAATTACTTTTGGTCAAATCAGCACCTTCTTCCATGGCCGTCCGCAGAACTAAAGTCCTACAGAAAACCTGCGGGCTGAACCGTAGAGAAGGGAGTATAAGAGAGATCCAGGTAATCCCTTGTCGGATCCTAAATTTCCCCTGCCCTGCCACACCGTTTCATAGGAACAACTTTCCACCTTTAGAGGCGGTACACAGCCCAGGGCAGAGCAAAAACACACACACACACACACACACACACACACACACACACACACACACACACACACACACACACACACACAGGGTTCTACTATCTTAACAACTTTGCATTGACTTCTATTCATTTTCCATTCTATGGCCTCGCCCTGACTCACTGAACCCAACAGGTATAAACTTGAGGATCTGAGAGAACCTATGCAGGCATTGGGGAGACATGCAAACTCCGTAAAGACAACATGTGGCTGGGATTAGAACCAGGGACCTTTTTAGGGAAAAGCTTTCGAGCTGTTCCTCCATTCAGCGTTATTCTTCTTTTTCATGCGCTCATTTTTCTGGTTTTCCGGACTAAAGGAGATTGTAAACATATTAAACGTTTTCCCTAAAGCTTTTTGTACATCTAAAAGGCAGGTCCCATCAAATGACCGCAGGGAGGCTGACCCACCTGAACCTCCTCCCACACCGGCATGTCTCCCGGTGCCACCCCCAGGTCGCTGGTGTCCACGGCTTTGCTCTCTCTCTTGTAGAAGGCGGGGTTGCGGATGCGGCTCTGCCTGGCTGTGAAGCTGGTTGGGATTTTAAACGTGCGCACGGTGATGATTTTCATCGGCTCTAGGCTCCTGTACTCAAAGTTCTTTCTAGGTTTTCCAGTAAGACAGGAGGAGGAGGAGGAGGAGGAAGAGGGGAGAGCAGAACACGCGCTGCTGGAGGACGCTGCTGCACCTGCACAGCTACCCGTTTCACCCTCCTCCCTCAGTGCACCCAGGCTCTTCCCTCTCCCCCTTCCCCGACCTCTGCTTGCTGCCGCGGTCTCCTCGGCTTCCCTGCAGGCTCCCATCTCCATACTGAACATGCGCTCCCAGGCATTGTAGTTTACTAACAGATCAGCATCCACTCCTGATCCCCTGGCTATAGCCTCCCTCTCCTCCTGAGACAGCATTGGCTGACTTTCCTCCTCAACTTCGTACTCGTCATATTCTTTCTCATCAGGGAAATTCACGCTGATGCTGTTAACTGCCTCCCAGATTCTGTTTCTCGCTTCTTTTTCAGCCGCCCTCTCCGCAGCCTCCTTCTCCAAAAGGGCCTTTTTCTTCTTCGCCTTCTCCCTCCTCCTCTCCTCCTCCTGCCTTCGTTCTTCTCTCTCCTCCTCCTCCACACTCTGCATCAGTTCTGGGAACAGCTTCTGCATCTTTATGGAGTGAAACAGAGCCTCCTGGTCTTTCAGAGCCATGGCCAGGTCTAGACATCCCTCCCTCTCTCGTTCTCTGAGCAGGTTCTCAAACAGCTCCGTGTTTGGTTGAGAGCAGGCGTCGTTTGCAGGCCAGCGGTTCCACTCCATGGAGCAGCACACCACGCTGGCCGGACACACCTGGAGGTGAGCCCCCCGCGAGGAGCGGGGCAGCTGGACCGGGCAGCCGTACTCGGCGTTGAGGCAGGGCACCCTCACGTTGGGGCAGAGCAGCAGGTGATCCTCCTCCTTGCACAGGTGGAAGACGGCTCCGCAGAGGAGACGGCAGGGAACGAGAGCGCAGCTCACAGAGACCTCCACCCGAGCCCTGCAGCGCCGGCTGTAGCAGGAGTCGCAGTGGAGATGGAGCCGGGCCCTGGAGCCTCGAGAGCGGTGACTCTTAAAGAAAACAAGGGCACAGGTTGTTGGAGGGTGTGGTTCAAATCTGACTGCAGCAAGCATTAAACCCAGTGCTGAATGAGATTTTCCTTTTGAAACATTTCCCAGTTTCCAGATTCAGTTGTTTCGATGGCTACTAAGAAAAACTCTTAACATACAGAGTGAATTAAAAAATATATTTAAAAAGATTTGTAAGGCCATCCAAAGCCAGAGAGTAGTGATGTGTTTTCAGTCAGGAGTCAACGTACCATCCTTAAAACGTCCTGTCGGCCGGTCTCTGCACCTGAAGCTGCAGATCTGTGCAAAGAGAAACCAGTCACTCAAAGTCCCTCAGCCTTCTTATGTAACAAAATGCACACGAGCGGCTCGTTTTTGATTGATAGTTAGTTCTGTAGCAGAAGAACCAAAAGAAATGATGGAATTTAAGCTTTAGCCTACCCACCTCGTGAGCTGAGAAGAAGACAGGCACGCCAGCTTATGAGTTTAAAGACCAAATGTGTGCGTGTTGTATTGTGAGTGTTATGTGATGGTGTTATAAATAGAGCTGAGGCCTGACTAAGAAATGTTACACAGGTGGTCAGGGGCATGATCTGGGTTACAAGCACTCTCGACCGCTTACGTCAGGAACATATTAGGATTTATTCTGTTTTAAAGGCGGTTTCTGCCTGGAAAATGAGCCTGTCGAAAAGAAAATCTGAGCAGCGTCCTTTCATTGATATTTATATGCTGTGTTTTAATCCGTTCTATGCCTCTGCTTGTGCATGGGCTGCATCTATTTTCACAGAGCATGAAAAGTTTGTTCATATTAAACTCAGACTAAATTTAAGATTAAATGTGGCATTGAGGTTGAATAAGCTGCAGCAGCGTGAAGCCTGGGGTGGGGTGGGGGGGGGGGGGGGGTATTTCTTCTTGGGAACCTGCTCAGGGCTCCTTGGCTAATTTTAACCTGTCAGTTCAAAGAGCAGATGCGAGGCCTGAGAGCGACGTTATAAAACCAAGGAGACGAAAACGGCACGTCTGGGGTGGCGACTCGGTAAGAAAGATCTGATTCCACTGTGGTTTTTCCATTTGTCTAAATTTCTACGACGTGAGGGTTGATTATAAAGGTTTTAACTGGTTTTAGTGCTTGTTTGCTGTTCAGTATGCTGTGAGCAGCAGATCCATTGTTTCAAAATGACTTTGAGCTTCATCTTTGCATATCAGGGTAAATTGGGGGTTTGTGTGTGTGTTTGAAAACAACTAGAGCTGAATTAGGAGGCCATGACATCATTGGGAGAAATAAAGGAAGGAAGAGATATATAATACATTTTTCTAAATTTGTTTTAAAAGGCTGGAAAAGGGTAGACTGCCGCCTGTGGGTCAGGGGTCAGTCTCTCCGACGAGGGGTTTAGGTATGTTGGTGTCTAGTTCACAAGTGAAGGTAGGATGGAACGAGAGGTGAACAGATATATTGGGGCTTTGTCTGCAGTCATGTGAGTGCTGTTCTGGTCTGTTGCTGGGGGTGAAAAAAGAGCTGAGCCAAAAAGCAAAGCTCTCCAGTTACCGGTCTGTCTACTTTCCGACCCTCACCTATGGTCATGAGAACTGGATTATGAACAAGATCCTGGAAACAAGCGGCCGAAATGAGCTTCCTCCGGCCTTAGGTAGAGCGAGGAGCTCTGTTGTCCGGGGGGAGCTCAAAGTGGAACTGCTGCTTTTCTGCATCCAAAGGAGTCAGTCGAGGTGGTCTGGGCATCTGATCAGGATGCCCCCAGAGCCCAGGTCCCACTGGGGGGAGACCCCAGGCGGCGACCCAGAACTCTCTGGAGGCACTATATATCCTGTCTGGCCCGGGCACGCCTTGGGATCCCCCAGAGTGAGCTGGAGGATGTCGCTGGGGGGAGGGATGTCATGGTTTCCCTCCTGGACCTGATCTCCACGACCCAACTGGGATGAGCGGAAGACAATGGATGGCTTTTTCAAAGGAAGCAGAACCATTAACATCCAAACTGATCCCTGAATATTCAAAAGTTAAACAACAAGTGAACATGCATGGAAAAAAAAAAATGTAGTATAATGACACTCCTATTGCATATGACTGTATTCATAACAGGAAGAGAGCCTGGAAAAAAAAGGGTAAAGGTTCTTTACTTTCCTGAACATTTCTGCTGTACTGAACCCCCCCTGTCTATAAAGATGTTATTTTGGGATTTAACTGGCCAGTAACAGCAGAAGGGAGTCCTTTCTTACCTCTGGACCACAAGGTTGCATGTTGAATTGTAAGATGTTTTAATGAAAATAACAAGGATTACAGGTTAACATTAATGGCAGGAAGTCCGGACCGGGTAGATCGAGGGATGAAGACGGAGGACCTGACAATCTGTAATGGCTGGGGTGACACAATATATAGGAGGGAAGACGGGACAAACAACGGGTGGAGTGAGTTACACAGCTGGGATGAGTTATATCCAATTAATGGAGGGAAAGGAGGGCAGAGAACTGGCTGCAGCAGAGGGAGTACTGGATGATAGGGAATACTATAATGGCCAGATAAGGACAAATATCCAGCTAAGGAAGAACAGAACCAACAAGAGTACTAAATAACGAAAAGGAGCTAACAGGAATCTAAACTAATAATCAGAATTTGTTCTAAACATAAATGGCTGAATTAACTAACTAACTGACTGACTAAAGAAAGGCAAGCATAAAATAAAGATCTAACAGAATTACTAAATAACAATGAACATAGCTAACCAGGCAGAAACTGAATCTAACAAACATCAGAATATATAATTAACATAAATGCCGAACAGAAAACTAAACAGATGACTAAACGAGGATCTATGAACAGTATAGAAGTGGAGTATATCAGGCTGCCAGATCTGCAGGGAGGTAACCCTAGTAATCACATCCCTGGGGATCCGGACATTTTAAACTGAATTAAGCTGCACTGCGTCATGATTCAAATAAGTCTTTTTTACCATCAGTTCTACTACTAATACTTTTAAAAGCAATATAACATGTGAAATTTGACACATGCAGTTGACACGGCTTACCTATTTTATTTTTTGATTGCAGTTTAAGTGTTCAGTCAGATGCTGGTGATGGAGCACAGCTAAAGAAAAACGCCACAAAGGGTAAGTGATTTCTGAGCACAACCACACATTGTTCAGAGTTGCTGTAAGAAGTTAGAGCACGGCTCTGATTTCTCTTTTTCTCCTGCAGCAAAGAAGAAAATAAAAGGCAAATATGGTGAGTGACGAACTTACTATCAGGCATCAGTGCTGTGCAAAGTCAACTCAGAGAAAACGGGAGACTGTAAAACATGTACAGTGACTCAAACATGCAAACTGTGAGAATATGAACAGAATGTATTTGATATCGTGTCTGTCGACTTGTTTTTAAATCCATTGCAGTACATATGACACGTGAAATTGTTCTAGTGGCAGAGTTAGTGAGCTCCATTCACAAATCTGACTATAGGAGCGCTGACTCCTGTTGTTCGTGCCCTCCTTCGATGGCTACCTTTTTCTTAGTAACCATCGAAACAACTGAATCTGGAATCTGGGAAATGTTTCTAAAGGAAAATCTGATTCATCACTGGGTTTTATGCTTGCTGCAGTCAGTGAACCACACCCTCCAACAACCTGTGCCCTCCTTTTCTTTAAGAGTCACCGCTCTCGAG
Organism: Fundulus diaphanus; assembly: GCA_037039145.1. NCBI lineage: Eukaryota > Metazoa > Chordata > Actinopteri > Cyprinodontiformes > Fundulidae > Fundulus > Fundulus diaphanus. The sequence continues at coordinate 34,196,206 of CM073136.1, read as the reverse complement.
GCTCCAGGGCCCGGCTCCATCTCCACTGCGACTCCTGCTACAGCCGGCGCTGCAGGGCTCGCGTGGAGGTCTCTGTGACCTGCGCTCTCGTTCCCTGCCGTCTCCTCTGCGGAGCCGTCTTCCACCTGTGCAAGGAGGAGGATCACCTGCTGCTCTGCCCCAACGTGAGGGTGCCCTGCCTCAACGCCGAGTACGGCTGCCCGGTCCAGCTGCCCCGCTCCTCGCGGGGGGCTCACCTCCAGGTGTGTCCGGCCAGCGTGGTGTGCTGCTCCATGGAGTGGCTGCGCCTGCCGACCGATGACACAAACGCGAACGGCTTCAAAGCCCTGCAGGAAAACGTGATGAAGGAACGTAGCACGCGGGACGATGCTCTGGATGTGGCCATGGCTCTGGTCGACCAGTCAGACCTGTACACGCGACTCAAAATGAAGCCCCTTTATCCCGAGCACATGGAACAGGAGGAGGAGGAGGAGGAGGAGATGAAGGAGGAGTTCAAAGAGGAGATAGCTGTCGGAGGGCTTGGTGTTCAAGACCAGAATCCCAGTGAAGGTTGGTCAAAGTGTGGCCTAGTTCTGAAAGATCCAAATGTGCTTCTTGAGCTAAAGTGCTAAAAGTCTGCACAGAACATGAGAAACTCCTTAAGTCAATGAGATTCATACTAAACGTTTAATTATTTTTTAATTCAGGCCTTCCTGTAAGCAGCCCGTGCGACAGTAATGCTGCAGAGGAAACAGTTCACAGCAGTGCTGCTCAAGCTTCAGGGATCAACACGGAGAAACACAACCTGTTCGAGATGATGTTCAGCATGGAGAAAGGCGCCTGCGCTGTCGCTCAGGAGAACCTGGGGAACCCAAAACAAAAACAAAAGCCCTCCGCAGAGGGAGGAAGCCAGGGTGGGACAGATCGTGAGAAGACGGACAACGATTGTGCCAAGCAGAAAAACACGGAGGCGGATGGTTCTGCTGCGGCCAGAAGCCGCCCGCCTCCCGACACCAGCAAGACCGGCCTGGCCCCGTGGCAGGAGGGGGTCCTGGAGCGTCTGGGGCAGGAGCTGACGCCGCAGGAGTATAACATGTACATGGCGCATCATGGACGCATGCTGCTCACCTTCCAAAAGATAGACGCCTGCACCCCCAGGGAGAGAGACTTTGTATATGGCAGCCTGGAGCCAATTCCAGTGCAGACCCTGCGCTCTTTCAAGGTGATGAATTCAAGTTCGGCAAACTGGCTCAGAAAAAGAATGCTGTGGGGCTCTGACATGTGTGAAACAGTGCATTACTATTGCCTTCTCGCTCTCTTTTTTTTCACTTGACCAGTACTATAGTACTACTCCTGCTATTTTCTGAGAAAACGTGGGAAAATGTAATGATTTTAAACGTTTGAGAGTTCAATTCAGACTATTCAGTTAAGCCTAAAAGTATACATACCCCTGCAGATTTAGATTTGTTTGTTCTGACTGAACATGATGATGTGTGTCAAAATAAGATTCTACAATTAGCCAGAGATTTCAGCAAATAAAAGGACACAATTTCTATTGTTGACTTATATTTTACGCAAAAGAGCATGTCCAGGATTATTCATGCCCACGTTTCAGGTTTTGAATGCCCTTTGTACGTGCTGTTCTAAAGCGGGGGCAACATCTGCAGACAGGCAGCAAAACAGACTGTTGGAGCCTGTGGATGTAGACCAAGGAGAAAGACACTTCTCCATGTACGGCACCCAGGAGCCTCCTTGGCCTTGTCATCTGGGCAAAGAAGAGGACTTGTGGTGTTAGAAGACAGAGAACTTGAATTGTTAGGTCAAAATCATGCTGTGGCATAAAAATAAGATCAAGACCCAAAAACACCATCCTCATGGTCAAGCATGGTACATAATGGTTTTGAGGTTTTCTTTTGCCAATTTCATAGGCAATCTATGCGCTGCAGCTGGCACCCTGGACAAAGAAGACTATGTCAAGATTCTCAACAACAACATCAAGCAGTCTGCTGATAAACTTAGTCTTGGGCAACATTGGACATTTCAGCATGCCAAAGAACCCCCCAAAAAGAAAAAAAAGTGGTTAGCCAACAGTTTTGCACAGGCCCAGCCACATTCTCATCTTTAACCTATGGAAGGAGCTAAAGATTAGGGTAATGTCATGAAGGCCTTCCAACCCAAAATAGTGCATAGGAAAAGACAAATGGACAAAGATACAAAGTGAAAACATGTTAAAAAGGTGGTTAGCAGTTATCACAAGAGTGTGGTTGCTCTAAACGGGAAATATTATCCAAAATTCCCTTTTTTTAGTCCTTGAGCTCATTTTGTTGTGTAGACTTGAGTCTCTAGTACTGCGAATTTGAATGTAGTCTGTTCAGGTGTTGCGTAGATATCTCAATATTCTGTTGAGGTCATCAGAAAACAGCTTCTTGGTTGAATGAAAACAATGTTTAAGCCAAGTGTATAAATAATTTCGGGCTTAGCTGTAGCTTCAGTATTTTTGGTATAACAGTTCAGTTTCTGCAAAGCAAACAGGTTTAGTTCAAATGCAATCATTGCTTATCTCATTTATCCTGTGAAGTGTGATGGACTTTTTTTTTCTCCTGCAAGGTCCCTGTAAGTTACCGATACAGGAGGCGGGTATACCTCCACGAGACCGCTGAACGGGTGCAGACTGAGCAGCGAGCTGTGGACACATCAGACCTGGGAGCCAGTGAGGAGGACTGGTTTTCGGATGAAGCTGAAGCAACCCTGCTAGGCTACGCTGAGATGGCAGTCATTGGTCACAAGGTAGATACTGATCTGGTAGTCGTTGCCTTTTGTTAAGTCTTTAAAAATCTCTTGAATATCTCTTCCTTTGCCAGATCAGTGAGACAAAGGCAGCAGACGGGCTCTATGTGGACGTCGGAACACAGACGCACTCTTTCCGGACGGCTCCCTTCAAGCAGAAGACGACCCTGGCGGAGGTGTTGGGGGACCGACCGCCGAGGCTTCTTCTGCAGCTTCAGACGGAAAGTGTGAACAGCAGAAACAACAGAACCAGCTGCGCGTTCACCTTCCTCTGCGGTCACACCTTTCACCGCAGAGAGTTCGCCACGCACTTCAGGTGTGAGTCAGTTCAGGGGTGGAGGCGCGAATATCAGGTGCGGTTTCACGGTCGTTTTGTCTTTCCAGGAACGTGCACAGTGATATCCAGATGTGCCTGAGTGATTGGTTTGAACAGCGGTGCCCCCTGGCGTATCTGGGCTGCACATACAGACAGAGCAGGTTTCATCCGTCCACTCAGAAGGCCACTGTCACCTACAAGTGAGAACGCCGGTTTATTATCGTGTTTTTAGATGCTGCTATCACATCTGTGTTATCAGCATCCATGATTTCATCTTTGAAAGAAGACCAGCAAGACGAGCCTTGATAAGCTTACCTTGTTGTGGTTTTTCATGACACCTGATGCCTACATTTTAATTTGATACCGTGATTGGCTAAAACCAACGTTTGGTAGGTGGGCACTAGGGCGCTTCATCCAATCAGCTCGAATAGTTCTGCTGAATGTCCCTCCAAATGGATTCGATGGGAGCAGAGAGTGCCACACATTATCAAGCTGGCTTGCCAGGTTAATTTACTAAGTGTCTAGATGTTCTGCTGGGGAATCGGCTGACCTCTCAAGGCAGTTGGTTACACAGCATTTTATTTTAGGTAATCAGAGTAAAATGGATTAAATGTAAATGCACGCCACACTTTTCAGATTTTTAGTTGTGAAAAAACTCTTTAAACCTGAGGGTTTATTTTTCATACTCATACTTTATAAGGCCTTTCTCAACTTGTACAATGCCTAAACTGCTAGTCTTGTTATCAACTGACATAAAGGTCCTGGAGGATGATGTGGACGGGAAAATTTGAGAATAAATTAATCTGGGCCTGAGTAAATGAGATTTAAATGCCCAAAAAATAAATTCCCCCTAAAAAACAAAGATGTTTGTAAACAAAACCTCTTACTTTTGCTATAAAGAAGGAAATAAAAACAATAAATTGTAACTAACATCTTGGTTACATCTATAGCAAATTTGGCGTCCACACAACAAGCAATTGAGAAGGTATACATGTTTATATTGAAAGAAAATCCAGGCGGACCTCTACTGTTTTGTGCCATGTTGGCACAGTTTTTGACATTTGAAATTTATTCTTGAAATTGAAAATGTGGGATACTATTATATATTTGATCATAAAACTACAGTCCACCCCCCACCCAACCCGAGAAAAACATTATTTTTTGTCAGCACTCCAATATACAAACTATAAATACCCTTTTACCCTCACCCAAGCTTTGTTGAGTGGTCAGCTGAAAGTTTTCAGAGTTATGCCAATGAGTTTGACTTCGATGGTTTCTGTGTCTCGTTGGCTTTCATTAGCAATGCATCCTTTAGCGCTGCCACGTGTGTTGGCGAAACCAGGCCCACCAGACTTGGTCATAAATTGCATTTTGGCTGTCTGAGTGCCTTTATGCACGGTGTTTGAGCTGTGCTCAGTGGATAAACTCTTGGTTGTAATGTCAAAAATGTGAAAAGGCGTAAGAATCATTTTATTCAGCTTATTGACTTAAATCCTAGTTTGCCACTGGACAGTTTATTTGATCACAGCTTCCTTTGCTTCTCACAGTCAGCAGCTGAAGTGTCTCAACTTGCGTCCAGATGTCCTTCCCTCTCTGGACTCCTCTGCTGCACAGAGGAGGAGTAAAAGTCAAGCTGGAGACGGGGAAGACTGGCTGAGCCCGCTGCCCTACGAGGTGCTGTGCCATATAGCCAGCTTCCTGGACAGCCTGTCCCTGTCCCAGCTGGCACTGGTGTCCTGTCTCATGAGGCAGGTGTGCTCCTCTCTGCTGCGGGAGAGAGGGATGGTGACCCTCCGCTGGGAGAGGACAAACGCCTCACACGGGGGAGCCAAGTGGAGGTCCAGACCTGTGAGAAGCACAAACCATCACAAGCCGTTATCAGTGTTTACGTCTTCTGTCCTCGTGACTCTGTTTCTGTCTCCTTCCAGGTGTGGGAGTTCAGTCATCTGTTCTCTACAGTGGACTCATGGTACCTGGCTGATATACCTCACATTTCTGCTCATCTGAAAGTCTGTCCGTACTACCAGAAAACTGAGCGCGGGGAGCCGGTTCCCCTCCCCTTCCTCATTGAGAAACAGGAGAAGAGTCTGAAGAATCCGAGCCTCCTCAATCATTTTACAGGAAGATGATGACAGCAATTGAGATGTAAAAAATAAAGACTCTGCTTCCTGTGTTTAAGTTACACCAGCTTATATTTAAATGTAGCATTACATCTAGGATTGAGTATTGACCCCAGTGCCCTCCCTCCTCTAAAGAAGCACCAATGCCTCACCACTGAGGCACACAGGTTACAGCTATATCTGTGAGCTTTTGACGCTCCAAGAAGAGAAACACTTCTAAGTTAACCATTTGGTTTGCAGCAGATCTGTGTTAAATTGTTCGACATCCTAGACTTTGTTGCACACTGATGTATCCCACAGCACTCTGATAAAATGACTGCAGCAAAAACAGCAAAAAATGATGTCTCCCTTCCTGTTAGATGATTCATTAATAACAATTCCCTGTTGCCCATTTGAATGAATGTGTCTACAATCCAAATGAATGTATCACTGTGACTGTTGAAATGAGACGCTGTGTTTTGGTTTGTTGTTTTTATGTATTTAGTTTTTTACTTGCAACATCAGTTGAAGAGCTCAGAGTCTCAAAGCCTTTTTAGGTTCCCCTTTGGTACAGAGATTTCTTCCATCAGCAGATCCAAATTTAACACTGAAAGAACTTCACACTTTTTTAACTTTTTTTAACAATGCATACCTTCTTTTGATGTAGTTATTTTGAAGAGGGGAACATAGCAATCATTAGAAATGTTGTATACTCTCAAAGGCATTTTCAGTGTTCCTTATAGTTCATTTCTGGTGGCATATCTAGCTCCATTTCTTGTGGAAATTGTCACAATGTCAAAGCCTGAATCATGCAAACTGCTGCTAGGAACATTGGTGAAAGAACTGGTTAATCTCAGAAGCTCAGTTAATCAAGGAGTTGGGATGGACCCTTCAGCATACTTCAGTATTACAAGACATTTTGGGCTTGTCATGCTCCCAACTATATGGGTATAGTTTGAGGACGGCTCCTTCCTGTTCCAACACCACTGTGCACCATGCAGTGCACAAAACACAGTGGATGAAAAAGGCTACGTTCACACTGCAGGGAATGCAACCCGAATCCGATTTGTTTGCCCATATGTGAAACCAATATCTGTCTTTTTCAAGGCAGTGTGAACGGCCCAATTCCGATCTTTTCACCCCCCCCCCCTCACCCCCCCCCCCCCCCCCAAAACAATCTGATTTGTGCCACTTCCACTAGTGGTACTAATTTGGAATACAATCAGATTTTTTTCAAAGTGTCCGCAATCTGAATGGTCATGTCGCATTTTACCAGCGTTTGACGTCACTCCCCTGTCTCTCACTACACACCAACACACAGCACTAGTAGTTACCATTGCTAATAGCTGTGCTGCTTTCTTCTTACCTTACTTCATCTTGCTATGATGTGGTCTTAATATTGTTAGCTCCCATTGCTCAACAGCTTTATAATAATAACAAGGAGAGATGCGAGCCGTTATACACGTTTTTTTTTTTTTTGTTGACAAAGCTTTATTGAACAATCACCTTTACTTGCTACTGCTGTTCTGTGACGTCTCCTTCTGTTGTCTGCGCATGCGGGTCGCTTTGCGGTCTTGAACAACTGTCTGCATGATATCAAAACCTGGATGACCAACAACCTTCTGAAACTCAACACCAACAAGACAGAGGTCATGGTGGTGGCCCCAGCACCACTGCTCAGGAAGGTTGGAGACCTCACCCTGGTCATCGACGGCTGTCCTACCTCCCCATCGCCCAAAGTGCGGAACCTGGGCGTCATTTTGGACTCCACACTCTCATTCAGTTTTCACATCCAGAGCATCACCAAATCTGCCTTCTTTCACCTCCGTAACATTTCAAGACTCCGGCCGTCACTTACCGACTCAGTCACCGAAACTCTCATTCATGCATTTGTCACCTCCCGCCTGGACTACTGCAATGGTGTCCTGTCTGGGCTGCCCAACAAAGCCTTAGACAGATTGCAGTATGTCCAGAACTCAGCCGCCAGGGTGTTAACCCACACCAAGCCCTGGCAGCACATCACCCCCATCCTCAAGAAACTCCACTGGCTGCCAATCAAACAACGCATCAGCTACAAAATCCTCCTCCTCACTTACAAATCACTTCACTCACTGGCATCCAAGTACATCACTGACCTCCTCCACCCGCTCACCCAGTCACGGTCCCTGCGCTCCACCAGCAAGGACTTACTCTCCATTCCCCGCACCAGACTCAAGACCTTTGGTGACAGGACTTTCTGTGTAATTGCCCCTACTCTTTGGAACACCCTGCCCCCTCCTATCCGTTCCGCCACTTCCCTGACACAGTTCCAAAAGCACCTCAAAACACACCTTTTCTCTCTTGCCTATCCTCCCTAAACCCCCACCCTGTCCCTACCCCCACTCTTGTAAAGCGACCTTGAGTATCTTGAAAGGCGCTATATAAATTGAAGTTATTATTATTATTATTATTATTATTATTGAACCATTCAGACAGAAGTCTGATGACGGACGCATTTAATAGTACAATGAACGTCCAACTAAAAAAAAAAAAACCCAGCCAGGCCTCATTTTCCAACATTAGTGTCTGCCCTCACCAACGCACATCTGGATGAACGGTTGTAAATTCAAAGAAACACGCCCCTACACATTCTGAAAAGCCCTTTTCCAGAAGAGTAGAAGCTGTCGCAGCTGCAAAAGGTTGGGCTGAGATCATATTAAACCTTGTGGAATAAAAATAAAGTGTCATTCAAGTTCACCTATGGATAGGCAGATGGGTGAACACTTTTGGCTATATGTCAAAAAGTATTACAGTAATGTTTTGTATGAAACAAAATAATAATAATAATAATAAGGCCTTATTATTAAGTATGTCTGTGAACACTGGCATGTTTTCAGAAGGCCAAAATTAAACTCAGGCTCACTGTCTTATTGGCAGCACTTATAATAAAGCCCCTCCTCCTCATCCTCATCCTTCGCCTTCTTGGTGGCACTAATAACCCCTCATAGATCCGTGCTTTGTTGTGAGCGCAGCGCTGCACTGCGCGTAACAGCAGAAGGTGAAGAGTAGGTTATTTCTACTCAGCCCGATCCTGCAGGATTCATTCATGCCCCGCAAAAAGCGGACAGGGAAACAGCTGGGGGAGCGTCGCAACAGCAGGACCGGGTAGCCTTGCGCACCGATCGGGCTTTTGTTCTCCGCATTTTCGCTGCTGCAAGGACAGAGACGCCGGTCCGGGACAGCACGAAGATCCATGAGACACACTTTGGACCGGATACCGCTTCAGCATCACGGTAGGCCACAGGCAGCGAGAAAACGCTGAAAACGCGTGAAATCAGTCAGAAAACAACTGGAATGAAATCAAACGCACGAGACGGAGCCTGCTGCACGAGTGACAAACCCTGCGGTTTTATTACGCAAGCCATCTGATGACTATTTTCTTGTGTGTATATATACAAAATGTGATCAGTGCACACTCTTGTGAGAGCAGTGCAAGCCATGCGTCTGACGTCCACCTGCTAACGTCTGCTCAGGTTGCGTGAAGGTTAGGCCATGGACGCAGAGAAGCTGGAGCAGCAGGTGGCCAGCGTGGAGCGGGGGATCTGCTTCCTGAAGCAGGAGCACCTGGCCATGCTGACCGGCCTGCAGCTGGAGATCACTCACCTGAAGAGGCGCTGTCAGGGTCAGTCCCCGCTATCTCTCTGTAGGTGCTCCCCCTGGCGGGGTTTCCTGTGGGCCATAGGGGGCAGTTGCCCTGGGCATTATCAAGAAGGGGGCGTGGGCATATGAGCATCTCAAAATCGGAGTTGCGCCTTGAGATGTTGTTTATTCCTGGGAAGTTGGTGCCTCTGTGTGTTAAAAAAAAAAAGCACCCCATGCACGAGGCTGAAAATAAGGAGATTGGGTTGTGTTTACTGTCTTTTGCTTTGGTTAGAGTGGCTGGGCACTACCTTTAGCTTCGACAAGAAGGGGAGGAAATAAGTGTAGGGGTTGTAGAAGGAGGGTCTTATTCATCTGATAATGCCTGCATATTCTCCTCCTCACGCTGCAATCTCTCCTAATCTAACTAATAACTCTCCTAATCTGACTCTGCCTTTTCTGTCGTGCAGAGCTGAGCTGTGAGCTGGACTCCAAGTTTCCAGACAGAAACACAGCAGGTAAGAAATTAGATTCAGTGAATAAATAACCTAATAAACTTAGCTTTCATCGTGAAGAATAAACTAAAATTCTCTGAACCAGTGCTGATGCAGCTGGTTTCTCTTTTAGATGACACAAAAAATGTAACCCTTTGTTTCAAAGTGTAAGGTGTCCTTCCGTAAACTTCTTTGTATTTGATTCTGGTTGTATGTAGCACATCATTTTGAAGTGGAAGGAAAAGTGTGCTTGCTTTACACCTGTTTTTACAAATAAAAGTTTAAAAAGCAATGTGCGCTTATGCTAATTTCCCTTTACTCTGATACCCCTTGATAAATCCAGCGCAGTTGCCTTCAGTAGTCATCTTAATTAGTAAAGAGTATCATCCTCTATGAAGATTAGGTTCAGCATAAATACAGCTGTGCTGAAAGAACATTCAAAGAGTTAACAAATGCGATGAAGAAGACTAAGGAACACAAGACACAACAGTCAGGAGGCTTTTATGGCCTAATTTTAAAACGTGTGACAGAAAACGAGCACTGCACATTTGCCTAAGCTCTCCACCATCCTTGCTGTAAAACATGGTGGGGGCCACATCATGCTATGGGGAGGTGTTTCTTCAGCAAGGATGGGTATGTTGGTCAGAGTTATGGGAAGCTAAATACAAGACAGAAAGGAGAAGAAAAATCTGTTAGAGGCCAGAAACAAAACTACTGAGAGACTGGTGCAGAGGTTGTCCATCCAACAGGACAATGTCACTGAACACACAGCCAGAGCAACACTGGAACGGCTTAGAGCAAAGCACATCCATGCGCAAGACTGGCCCAGTCACAGCCGAGAGCTAAATCAAATTTGACAAGCTGTGGCAAAAAAAATACATAAATGTTTTTAGAGCCTTTCCATCCAATCCGACTCAGTTTGAACCATTTTGCTGAGACAAATGACCCGAAATTAGGTAGCGACATACTCTGAAAGAAATTGACTCAGGCTACGTTCACGCTGCAAGTCTTGGTGTTCAATTCTGATTCTCTGCTGCCATCAGACTTCTGTCTGAATGTTTCACGACCCCAAAGCAACCTGCATGCATAGGAGAAAGTAGACGTCACACAGTAGCGGACTGTTTTACAGAAGTAATAACAGATGTAATTGTTACCTGAAGTGTTGAATAAAAGCTTAGTTAAAAAATCAACAACGAAATAGTGGATACCGGTATCTCTATCATTATGAAGTTGGTGAGTAATGGGAGTCTAAATATTATTTATATATAATATTTAGACCACATTACAACAAGACAAAGAAAGGTAGGGGAAAAGCTAGGCTGGTCAACAACGGTCTTTTGTGGAGCTGTGACTGCTACTGCTGTGGATAAGTCTGTGTGGATGTCTAAGGAGACCCAGTACAGTGACATAAAAGTCCGATGACATGACTTTTCAGACTGCAGATGCTTCAAAAACTATCAGATACGTATCTGAATAAGTATCACATATGGATTTGGCACAAACTGGATTCTTGGGGGGGCAAAAAGATCGAATTTGGGTCGGATTTGCCTTCTGTGTGAACGTAGCCTCAGTGAAGCCCGATAAAGATGAATGCCACAGTTTTCCTATTTGGATTTGTAAAAAAAAAAAATCCTTTACAAACAACCTTTTCCTTCCACTTCACAATAATGCAACACTTTATGTTGATCTATCATTTACAATCTCAGTAAAATGCATTGAAGTTTTTGGTGGTTGCATAACAAAACACTCAAAGAGTGTGTATGCTTTGCAAGACACTGTATATCGGGAGGCTGCGTATGTTAAAACTGCTGTAAACTATGTATGAGTTCGTTTGCGTCCCTCAGAGGAAGAAGCGGAGCTGGCAGCCCGCTGCGAGGCCGCAGAGCGCCTCCTGGAGCGCCAGCAGTGCATGATGGTCGCCGCGCGTGGGCAGCTGCGAGCCGGCCAGGCACGGGCAGTGGCGCTCGGGAGGAGCCTGAGGGAGGAGGAACGGCGTTTCCTGGAGGAGCTGAAGCGCCGCAGCCACAAAATCACGCTGCTGAATCGAGAACTTCAACGGCAAAATGTCATGACGACGACCCTTCACCATGAGCTGCACAAAGCACGATTAAAACTTTTCCAGCAGCGGCAGAGGGCAGGCTCTGCAGCAAATGGAGAGCAGGAAGATGTCAGAGTAGAGGAGGAGGATGAGGAAGAGGAGGAGGTGGAGGTGGAGGAAGGTTCAGACTGGCCCCTGTCTCCACATCCAGGTGCCTCCTCCGCCCAACCAGAAGGGCGACACGGGAGGAACATCAGCGTGAGGGAGGAGAGGGTCAGAGCCTGCATCCCACAGGAGAGAGTGACATCCCCACAGAGTCCACACCCAATGCCTGATCCCGCCCTCTTCTTGGTGCCCCTCAGGTACCGCCTCCTTCGTTGGAGCCAGCCAATGAGACTCCAGGGCAGAGAAGACGGGGAGGACGAGTGGGAGGACATAGAGGACAGCAGGGTGCAGAGGAGGGTGGACATGGGTGCAGGCGAAGGGGAAACGGCTCTGTGATGAAGAGCGTTTCCAGCGTCTACCTGCAGCATTTCACTCTGAAACGAGACACATCCAAGGCTGGGATTGGAGAAATGTGGAGAGTAGCTTATTGAAATTTTAGCTTCACAAGAAACGGTAAATCTAAACTAGACATAGATATATTAATAGATGTACGCAATTAAGGGAGCAAAATGTTCTCAAAAAGTGTAAAAGAAGGCTTTTCAGTTTACCAGAACTGATCACGTTTGCCTACAATTAGCAGCATTGCCTCTGGGTCACTGAACACTTTCCCCTCCTGATCCAGCTATATGCTTGTTTTTGTGTTTTTTTTCTTTAAGATGGTCACTTGAAAAGGAAATTTTGTATTACCTGCACTTTATTAAATACAATTTGCCTAGTTATGGCAAACCATAACTCCTGTGGTCATGTTGTCTGATTCAAGACATCAGGAAAACGTAAGAGGGATTCCTCTCCTGTTCGAGATCTTAGGGAGACCTGATGAGGTAACAAAGAGCCAGAATGGTGTGAAAAAAAAACAGAAGGAGTCTATTTAGTTATTTTCCATAAATTTTATTGTCTTCTGCATTTTGAACAGCAAAGCAAACGTAGGTGCTCTGGTGAGATGAGACCAAAATTAAACTTTCTGGTCTACTTTGTATGCTGTGCTTTATGTAGCGGAAAGCATCTCCCCTGAACATACAAACCTTACTGTGAAACATGGTGGTGGCAGCATCATTCAGTGGGGATGCCGTTCCTCCGCATGGAGAAGAAAGCTGCTCTGGGTTGACAGAAAGATGGATGGGGCTAAATGCGTGTCAGAACTGCAAGAAAACCGGTACAAGCTCCAAAGGCTTGAGACTGGGGGAGGATCAGCTTCCAGCAGGAGAGAAACCTAAAACACTCAGCCTGAGCCATAATGGGGTGGTTTAGATAAAAACGTGTCAGAATGTCAAAGTCCTGATCTAAAGACTTGAAAAGTAATTCATTCACAGATGTTCTCGATCCAAATTATAAGCTTGACCTGGTATTTTGAAAAGAAAAATGGTCAATAAAGTTAGTATCCTGTTGTGCAAATCTGGTGGAGACGTGTCCCAAAAGTCTTGCAGCTTTAACTCCAGCAAATTGGGGTTCCACAAAGCATTGACTTAGGAGACAGCAGGGGACTATATGGCAAAACAAAGCAAGCAAGTTGTAAACCACGTGCCCTTTTACTTCCACTTCATAATTGAGCATCACTTTGTGTTGGTCAGTCACATAAAATCCCTTCCAAATATAATAACCTTTATTTTTATGACATGACAAAACAAAGCCTGATAAAGTTGCAGAGCACTTTATAATTTTTGGACATCTGTGGGTCTTGTAGTTTTAATAATGTGGAGGATTCTGATGCATCCGACTGTTGTTCAACTCCAGAAGGCCTTCAAAGCAAAAAACTGATGGCCAGACAAAAAAAAAAAAACAACTACACAGGACGGCCATCCTCTTACACCTGAAATGATTGCATATTGTGCCCTTTTTTTGATCAGAGATTTGAATGTAAGATGCTACTGTAACATGCTACTGAAAGAAATGTAGCTCAAATTCTACACTGGTATTCAATTCAATTCAATTCAATTTTATTTATATAGCGCCAAATCATGAAACATGTCATCTCAAGGCACTTTACAAAATCAAGTTCAATCATATTATACAGATTGGGTCAGATTATACAGATTGGTCAAAATGTCCTATATAAGGTATTCAAACAACAGGAGATCTAAGTCTCATCAAGAAAGCATCCGGTGCCAAATGAACTACTTTCTGGTCTTGTTTTAGCAGATTTTTGCATTAATTTATTAAAATGCATGATAACATTACATATATCGGTTGCATTATTATTTTTTGTAGTCTGTTATGCTTAAATTTATGGAAAAGTCTGGATTTAGGATTTTTTCTTTGCTCAGGTATTAATTTTTTTAGGAGCTTTCTGCAATTCTGGTTTACTGGACGTGAATGTAAGGGGAAGATCCAAAATACCTTTTAATTTCCGTTGGTGTGAAAATTTGTTATTAAGAACATATGAAAAAGTGAAATAAAATTCAAGAACTGCCGTTGTCCCTCCACAATGTGTTTTCTGCCCGTCGGCAATCGGGTCGGGGAAGGAGGGAAACCCAGAGATCTTTCTCCAAAACAAAACTGTCCAACTCCTGGGGATTCCCTAGATGTTCGCAGGGACCAGAAGGGCTGGCTTGTTCCTTTGGTGAGTTCTGGGTCTTCCCAGCGGTCTTCTACGTAGCCATGTCAGGAAACCTTTAAAGAAAGGCAATCATGATCTGATCCCATCCAACTCAGCTGACTTTTTTCACGTGGAGAAGCAACAGTTCTACTTTTAACTGCAGGACGATGGAGCTCTTTATCCTTTTTTCATGTGTGAACCCAGCTACCCTATGGTGGAAAAGCTAACATCAGGCATTTACATCCAGGACCCCATGGCTATAGATGCAGAGATGAACTGGAGAGACGAGAGCTTTGCTTTCCAGCTCAACGTTTTCTTCACAGAGACCTGAACAGCCCCTACAGAACTACAAATTGCGGTGCTGAAATCCTAAGGTTAAGGTCACCTCAACATCACAGTTTGTCAAGACTTCATTCAACGCATTATTGGTGCAAAATGTGTTCTTCCGTATATAATACCTAACAGAGCAAAGTACTGAATAAACAACTAAGAGCAGTGTGAGCTTCTCCTACGGCTGTCTTGCTGTCGATGTGTTCAGAATATAAATGCCGAGCTCGCTGGTGGCAAACGGACCTTCTTTTCAGCTGATGCCAAATAAATCTCTGAGGAAACAGGAGGAGAATGCTGAGAGACTTTATCTTCGGTGCTTTGTGTTTGAGAAGGAAGACATTTCAGATTGATACGTATTTCTTGTTTTCATAAGTCTCAAATAAGAGGTCTGTTCTGGACAACTAGTCAGAAAAACTTTGTTTTGCGTCCGGATTCACTTAGATTTATGGCATTAAACGCTGGAAATGGTGAAATGTATTGAGAGCAATCTCATTTATGCTTAATTAAACATATCCACACCTTAATAGGTTTGCTTCTTCCGGGTTGGCGGTCAATCTTTGCTTCAAGTGGAGGAGTTTGAGTATCTTGGTGTCTTTTTAAAAGGTTATGGTAGGATGGAGCAGGAGATGGATAGATGGATGGAGGCCTCCTCTGCAGTAATTCGGTCTATACTCTGGTCAGTTGTAAAAAGTGAAGGTCTTTATTTACTGGTATGTAAATGTATGCATTGTGACCCTCACCTATATTAATGAGATATGGATCATGAACAAGAGAAGTGAAATCAAAATGAATCAGCTTCAGGCTGCCTTCCTTTGCAGGCTTATCTTGGATGGATGGACAGAGGGATAAATGCTATCTGAGTTTTCACACAGTAGCCATTATAAAAACCTAAATAATTTTACTGTCCATTAAATTTGATCATATTTGTATTCCTCTGTTTTAAGAGCATCTGATCCCTGTTAGATTTTGTACAAAAACCTAAACTAATCACCATATCAACAGCTTAAAGTCTATCAGAATGAATGGACTTCACAGTCCCTACCACAGATTTCTGATTTGATTTATCTGTACTTGGGACCTTCTACACAAATGTGCTTTGATTTCCATTGTAGCTTTTTTACTCTTCCATCACCTGTGATCAGTTTCCCTGTCCATGCTGAAGAAAGGGATCCTTGATTCGATCAAGGTCAGATTTCTGGAGGGAAGGACTGATTATTATTCTGCCCATAGATGAAGGTGTCTGGTGAGTTCCTCTGTGTTCATGACTTATGGACTCTATATATTAAATACAAAACCAAAAAAAAATACCAAAATCTATAAAAAATCATGCAAATTATTGCTTGTAACGTGATAAAATGGTAAAACTATGCAAACTTCTTCGAGGCATAGAGAAAAGGCAAATATTATATTTTTTCACCACTAGATGGCAGTAAGAGATTCATGCTGCCACCCTATGCTGCCACCTGCATACGTCAATCTGAATCATACAGGAAGTTACATCATGTGCAACAGAGAGGGCGCCGTCTGCTGGCCGCATGCGGGTACTGCCTGCCTACAGGGAGAGGGGCCCACAGGCTCTGTGACAGCCAGCTCCCCTCTCTCTCTCCCCACCCATGAAGGACACCCAGTTTGTGTAATATGGAGGCACAGGAAGGACAGGAGAGCCTCCACACACGGAGGGAACGCCTGGGAAACTCTGCTCCGTGTTTCCATCAGGATGGGAATCAGCAGATTTGAGACAAGATGACAGAGAGTGACAGATTTCTTCTTTCTTCACTGGATGGTAGGTCTCACAGATCTGATGTATTTTCTCACAGATCTGATGTATTTTTGGATTATTGTAGGATCATACATGCTCTCGTGAGCTTCAGTAAAGTGTGTTGCTGTGAAGGAGAAATAAATCTTCTCAGGACAAGAGCTGCATTTATTTTCAAATCTTCACATGCTTGACTTTCAAAACTGTGAATTCGTCCTTTTTGGCTTACTTTTAAAACTTTTCTTCCAGGATTCACTGCGAGCCCGGCACCGTCCACATGACTGGATTTAAAAGCTGAGGTTGTCCAGTGTAGGTAGGGGTAGACACCTCTGCAGGACATCTTTCTAATCACACTGTCATCAGCTGTTGCCTAAGGCTCTAAGCTGCTTGCCTTCACACATACCAAGCAGACACTTGTGGAGAGGATGCACGCCTCATGTAGTCTCAGCTGTTTGATGCAAACAAATGCATGCATTAAGTTTGTTATTGTGAAAAGTGACATTACTAAAGGATTCAAGAATAAATTGAATTTCAACAATACAGCTTTAGACCGAGATCTGAGCTACTATTTTGTGTAGACAGTAATTTATATAGATAGATAGATAGATAGATAGATAGATAGATAGATAGATAGATAGATAGATAGATAGATAGATAGATAGATAGATAGATAGATAGATAGATAGATAGATAGATAGGGTGAATGTGGCTATATTGTAAAGTGCTTGGAGTGGACATTATGACTGGAAAAGTGCTATATAAGTTCAGTCCATTTACCTTTTATCAAACCTAGAGGTCTTGTGTCTGTTTTAATGTTTTAGAAAATTGACCAGGAGCGTTCAGCCCTTCACTGCGAAAAGGGAACTAAAAGTAAGTAAAAAAATGTAAATACTTGATTTAAGCAGGCAAGTTTAAATGATTTGCAAATGGAATACGATTTTTGCACGTAAAACAGGAACAACTCATCGCCATCATCTTGTTTCAAGTACAGTGTATCTAATTATCTTATTTTAGGAGTAAAAATTCCATTGGCAGATAATCATATTTACCTGCTCAAATCAAGGACAAATACACTCGTTTCAAGAAAATTTGACTTACTTTTAGTTCCCTTATTGCAGTGTTCACATGGTTTGAGAAGGAACGTTGATCTTGTGTTCCACATACAGCTGAAAATGGATATTTAAACTGTATGGTAAGTCTTAATTCTTTTTTCTCACACTTAATGAAATTTAAATTTCTGTTGTGGGTCAGCTAAGATGACCAAAATTACTCCTATTGGCTAAATGTCAGCTTAATAGGAGGCAGAATCTTTTATTACTCTCTTTAAATTCAAAGGTTTACCTAAATGATGTCTGTTATGATGCTGCCATGGCTTTGGTAGCTTCTAATTGGTGAGGGAAAAAAATCAAAAGACCTCTACACGTCTGGTCCATCGTTGATTCCTAGATGCATGAAGATGCCGCGTTCGTCCGTTAAGCTTTTCTTGTTGTTGAACACTGTGATGTTTCCTTCTTCAGCTGGACAGTTTTCTGCACACAGCAACCATGGGGAACATCTTCCAGTGCTGCCACGCTCTGTTGAGCTTCTTCAAGTGTCAGGATCCACCGATTCAAGGTGGCGCAGAGCAGTCCCCTCTTCTGTCCAGCGAGGAAAGTGAGTTGGACTCCTCGAGCTTGCTGTACAACTTGGAGGACAGTACAACAAACCCATCAGCTGGTATAACAAACCCAGCCCTCGAGCCAGAGCATTTTCTGTTTCCCGACATCATACTAAGCAGCAACCCTGGAGGCGAAGTGACTCTGGTGGAGCCCATGGTGTGTCTGCTGGTGTCTGAGGAGGACGAGGAGCAGAGGTTGGGAGTGGAAGAAGTAAGGAGCCGCAGGGAAGGAAGACGCAGGACTTTCTCCGAGGTTGAGACACAGACTGAACCGGAGACTCAGATTAATGCGGGGGTGCAGACTCAGACAGACTCTGAGGCAGAAATTCAGACACGGGCAGATGTACTCGATGAGACTCTGCCGACAGCCGAGATGGAAATCTGCTGGGAGGAAAAAACAAAGCTGGTAGATTTGCTCTTAGGGGCACAAGCGTCCCGAAACAAACCTTCACAAAGCATAAACACAGAAGGTTCTGCAGAGTCGGAGCTGACAGGAAGGGAAGGAGAGAACAGCAAGCCATGGGAGTTTGTAGAAATCACAACTTCAACTGAAGCAATACCCCAAATAAAGCAAAATGTCAAACTGGAAGAAGATTTAACCACTGAAGCAGAACGGCAACAGAGCGAGGGAAATGCTCCTGGGTTTGTTCAGACAGAGCAGCTCCGTGCACCGGCGCCTCCAAGTGAAAACGGTAGAGATAAAAACTTTGAGGGGACTGAACACAAAACGGGCAGCATGGATCAGAATATTTGTGCAGAAGAAGACCGCCATAGCACTGGCAACCGTCTTAGCTCTGCTGGACGTCATGAGGACCTCCGAGCAGAGGATGAGGGTGCTGACAACGGTTCAGGAGAGACATCTGGGCCGTTGGCTCATCAAGTAGGAAATGAAAAGGATTCCCTAATTACCTACACCAATGAGTTTGCCGACCAGTCCACTTTTACCAAGGGTCACATGTATGGTCATAAAAACATGGAGCCAGCAAAGGTAGAACAGGAGGAACAACGGGACCAGGCTGGCGAGAACTCTGTTACAGAGAAGGAGGCAGCTGAGGAGGAGGAAGGAGCAGAGAGAGAGGAGAAGATCCTGTTCTTAGCTAACAGACTGTTTCTGGGAGCACCGCTTACCAAAGGTTGGTGATTGGCATCCACCTTTAGGAAGGTTTAATTCCTAAATGAGAAAAATAATCTTCCATAAACGTTTTCAGTTCTTATGTTCACGCTGTTGTCTCCCCTGCCGTCACCAACCTCCAGGTGTGGCCCCAGGACTCACTGAGGATCCTCAGCTGCCTAATGAGAAAACCACCGGGCCAAGCCTTGGAGATGCAACTGATCTTCACGAGGACGGTTTTACCGTCATGATTCAGCCGCCTGGGACCGACAGTTTTGAGCTTCAGGTTCTGCGTTGTTCTATGTTTTCCTAAATGTGCTCCACTGAGCCTTCGCCTCCCTCCCATCTATCACTCTGCCTGTCCTCCACTCTCAGGTGTCGGGAAGGATGTTGGTGTCTGAACTTCATCAGGTGCTTCTGGAACATGAGCTCACCTGCCATCGTTCCTGCTTCTCGCTCCAGTTCGGAAACACCGCCCTCGACGGCCTGACGGAGCTCGGCTCCATCGAGGGCATTCAGGACGGGGCGCTGATCAGGGTGGTGGAGGGTAATTGACTCTTCCTTTCTCCTCTCTTCCTTTCAGCTCATTTCTTTACCAAACAGTCAGATGTAGTCAGTATCTTCATCGGCCTTTGGACGAGAAACTTCCTGGACAGAATCCTTTTGAACATTTTAGACAGTTGCTTAAACTTTTTCAAACCGTGTAGCTGTGTGAGAAGTAACCAAACACTACATTTTAACTATTAAAGTCTGTACAAAACACAAGAAGTCCTTAAATCCTTTGACTTTGTGGGTGTTTTATTTTTAAATATCTGCTCATAAAAGCGTCTGTAAATTTCCTATGCGAGTGCCTGCCCAATTATAGCTACACAGATGCATTTGTTTCCAAAGGTCAAGAATATACGGTGATTTGTCTTCCCAATTTCCCAGTTTCTGTTTTTTTTTTGGGGGGGGTTTATAGACATAATTTTTTCAGATCAACAAAAGTTTTAATACTAGACAAAGATACCATGTGTAAATTCAAAAGGCGGTTTTCAAATAATAATGTCATTTATTAGAGGAAAAATAGCTATCCAAGCCATTCTAAGTCTATGAAGGAATATAACGGCACTCTTTGGTTAAATCATCAACACCTGGCCCTGTTACTGCAAGGCGTTCTGTAGAACCTGTCTCACAGCATGAAGCATCTCAAAAAGCAACACATCAGGGTCCGATCTAAAGCCAAATAGAAAGAACAGGGGATATGGGTTCGGTTATACTAACAGTAATATTATTTTCTATAAAGCATTTTTTGATGCAAAGTGATGAATGAATTTTACATACATAAGCAAAAGCTGTGTCGCGAGGGAATGAACCTTCACAGCATGGCTACTCTTGTTTCAGATTCATACTCGGTGCGCGATGCCCGTGTTCATCTGCGACACGTACGCAGTCTGCTGAGGAGCCTCGACCCCGCAGACGCGTACAATGGTGTGAACGGCCGCTCTCTGTCCTACCTGTCTCTGTACGCCAGAGCGGACCAAAGTAATGTCACTCCCTCACGCCACCTGTTGTCATTTTTGTCAAAGTCTATGGAAAAACAAAAAAAAGCCTCCATATTTTAACGCCTGTATTCATTGCTTCAGGCAGTGAAGGTGTGACAAAGAGGCGTGCCTCTGAAAAGGATGCGGTGGACTGCAGCCCTCCCGCTTACATCCTGCCTGGATGTAAAGAGAGACTCCTTACTCCACTGCAGCCGATCAGAGATGACTGGAAGGTGGGAGCTCTGTCTGGATACATGAAAACGTGGCTCAGACGTGTGGTGATCAACGCCTGCCGATACTGTATGTGCAGCCTTTGCAGTGCCTGCGAGTCCTGACCCTAAGCAGCTGGAACCCGCCTCCAGGAAACAGGAAGATGCACGGAGACCTGATGTATGTCAACATCCTGACAATGGAAGACAGAGAGCTCAGCATCACGTGCTCCACACGGGGTTTCTACCTCAACCAGTGAGTCTTTAACCCCCATTCACCCACAGGTTTATCTTAATATAATTATTTTCTGTTTTATTTATGATGACAGGACCATTTGAAATTATTTTCCAGTTTAAGACACTGAGATTGCCATGAAAGTTGTTTTTTAATCCTTACATCTCTTTGGCTGCAAAAAACGATTTTGGTCTTCCACCAGAATAATTAAATTCATTGCTGCATATTTTGGTCATCCTTCGTTGCATCCCTAGTTAAAATGTATAGGAAACAGTCCATTGTACGGAAGTCACTGCCCAGCTAAAGAAAGGGATCATAGGGCAACATTATTAATGTGACGAGTTCTTATGCGAAGAGTTTATGCCTTTAACTCAAGGACAAATATCAGCAGTCCTCTTTTATGGCAGTGATGACAGAAAAACTATTTGTTTTTAGAAATAATATCTGGGAGTTTGACAAAAAGCATCAGAACAAGCCTGCTTGCAAACCAAGCTCCCGGGATCTCATTTACAACATTCCTGCTGTTAGTAATAAGGATGCCATTATCTTTCCTTCTGAATGATTTCCTATCTTTCCTTGTCTGAATGTTTTTCTGCAGCCACATCAGCCACATTAGTCAGAATAGCCATTTTTTAGTTGGTTTTTCACAAACAGATTGATTAAAATCAAAACTGTGTTTTAAAAACTCTGTTAACTTTAGAATAACACAACCCAGGTTTGACCAGTTTATATATTTCAGTTTGCTTCTCTTAATTTTCAGCCCATGTTTTCTTAATGTGCACAACACAAGGAGGCTCCCACTCCTCATTTACTAAACGTGCAAAGAATTGACAGAAAGTTCATTCTGGAAATGTGTTTTTCTGTTTTGTTTTTGTTTTGTGCTCTGGAGTGGTCTTGAAACGCTCCCCAATGGCGCCCTGGTTAAGTAGCCAGAAATAATGCGGACAGCAACCAAGAAGATGTCCGTGGAGCTTTAGAAATGGCGACATATCCAGTTTGGACGAGCCTGAATTGTGTATGACTCTAAAAATGTTTTTATTTTGTTATTCTGAGGATGTTTTAAAAGATTTCTGGGATTTTCAAAAATGCCCGGTTCCATTGTAAAGCTGAGCAATGACTTACTTTAGATGTTGTAAGCTATTTTCTTCCTTCTCCAGGTCCACTGCCTTCAGCTTCAACCCCAAACCTGCAGCTCCTAAAATCCTCTGCCACTCTCTGGTCGAGCTTCTCAGCCAACTCAGTCCCACCTTCAAGAAAAACTTCACGGCCCTGCAGAAGAGGAGGTGAACACACTGGGTTTGTTGATGATAGAAATGGGTGTCAGTGTAAGTGATAATGCAAGAATTTAAAAAAAAGCAATACCCTTCAAGCAACCTAAGACTGTTTCTGTCATGATCCAGAGTTTATCAGCACCCCTATGAGCTTATTCCAGCTCCGTTCCAGGTCTATACCTGGGCGGCGCCTCACGGAGACCATTCCCTGGACTGTGTCAGCGCAGAGGAGACGTACACAAGTCTTATGGGCTGGGACGAGCAGACAACCGGACAGGTTGCAAACACCAAACAATATCAGTAAACAACACAATGATAAATTATAGTGGATACATACAGACACACAACAATGATGGCGCTGATGTTTTGGTTGTGTGCTGTGAGTTCAGACTCGAGACTGGAATGAGGAGCTGCAGCGATCCAGGGAGCTTCCCAGAGGTTCCCCACAGGAGCGACTGCACAGAGACAGATGCATCTTCAAGGTGAGACTAGAGCATGAGCAAAATCTCCTGTAATCCGTCACAAATCATGCGAGTAATCATACGTTTTCTCTTCCTTCTCTGGGAATGGTGTGTTTCTCTCTCCGTGCAGATCAGCAGCGACTTTGTTGCAGCTGCAGCTCAAGGTGCCGTGTCCATTATGGACGGCAACGTCATGCCATTAAACCCAGGGGAACGGTCTCATCTCCAGATATTTGTGTGGAATAACCTCTTCTTCAGCCAGGGATTTGACATGTCTGAGCACTACAAGCCAATAGGGGGCGATGCTGCTGCTCATGCTGCTGCCATGTGTGACCTGAGAGGAGTTCAGGTAAACTGCCTCACAAAAAGATTTTAGGCCCTTCGAGCGGTTTCACATTTGCAGCCTCAGACTTCAATGTATTTAATTTTTTTTATATTTTTCCTGCTAAACCAGGTTATCTCACTGAGATCCAAGATCTCATTTACAAGAGAGATCTGATTTGATAAAACCAAAAAATATATAAAAAATACAATAAATAAAATCTTCAACTCAAATTACTTTATCTACATTTTGTATGTTAGACCAACAAAGTAACACAATATAAGCAGTGGTGGTCACAGCAAACAGATAATTGTGGAGCTAACCTTTCGTTTATCACATTTTCTACACGCTAAGTTAAGAAACTGTATGCGGACCGGTTAGCGTCCACTTTATTGGGTTTCGATACCTGTAATAAGTATGATAGCAACATTCACAAGAAGATATGTATCCGCCGTGTACGTCACTGTCCTAGCTCTCGTTACACATCCACACAGAGGTCTGTAAAAACTGATTTATTTTTTTTTAGCAATCGGTATCTGTGTTGTTGTTGTTTTGTTTTTTTTAATCGTAATCAGTGCGCTGCTGTGTGACCCTCATACTGCGTTCAGACCAAACTCCTTTTTGGTGTCAAAAAGGCGCCGAACGCCTTGAATTGGACCCAAGTGAGAGCAGCAGGGCTACAATGAACGGCTAACACCGAAGCTAACCACTAAGCTAACCGGATACATAAACACTAGAAGTTTTCATGCGCAGCCAGTGATCACCTGAGATCAGATATATCTACAAAAAGCCTTCTTATTCTTGTGGTTAACACATAATACTTGTATTTCCAGGCGTATACGTCCGTGGACATCGAGGGGCTTCACACACTCGGGACGGCTGTGATGGACTATCATGGTATCCGTGTCATTGCTCAGACCATCGTTCCTGGGTTACTGGAGAAAAACCATGATCAGATAGTTTACGGCTCTAATGACAACGGCAAAACCGTTTTTACTCACCCACGGTGAGGAACACACTCACACGAGTTCTTACATTTTTAGCCACGTCCACGTTGATAAAGTAAAAACAAACACCAAGTTTATGTTTTTGTGACAGATTTTTGGAGCTTCTAGATCAGAGCATTAACTCGCTGAGAATCCAGCGACACCAGGTCCTCGACCACAACAACAGTCCAGTGGAGCTTTGCTCGGCCGTCTCCACTGTTGGCATATTTGGCAATGATGGACGGCCCTACATCTTGGACATTCTGCGGGCTTTCCCCCCAGATCTGAACTTCCAGCTCCCGGAGGCAGCTGAGATGGAGGAGGAGGTGCCCAAAGAGTGTCAGAGCTTTGGTTACCCACAGCTTCATCCTCATGGCCTGGCCAGCCTGAGACCAGAGCTGTTAGAGGCCTACGTCCAACACAGGTGAGGAAGAAGAGAGCACCCATTTAACAGGGTTCATACTCACTCTAGAAAAGTCTTGGTATTAATTTAAGTAAATAGGTATGAAAAAATATTTGTATTTCCAGACATTTCTCTCTCCACTGTCCAGATGTAACCTACCTACATACCTACCTACCTGTTTTGATTGTGACATTCTTTCCTTAATTATTGATTGTGATGTTATTTCCTTAATCCATGCCAATTTTGTGGGTTCTTCTTTTTGACCATCCTATCTTTCTTCCCCATGACATTCCTTGTTACCTCATGTCTGTCCTTTGTCCCTCTTTGTGTCCTTACTTCCTTCTGTGCTTCAGTTCTTGTGTCTTAGCATCCTTGTTTGTTTCCTCTTGTCCTGCCTTGTGTCTTACCTCAATGCATTCTTTATCGTTTTATCTTAAATATCATGTCCTTCCTTCATTCCTTTCTTTCCTTCCACTATTGTGTCCTAGCTCCCTTCATTCTGTCCGCCCTTCCCTTCCTCTTTCCTAACTCCATACATTCCTTTTATTCTTTCCTTTTTTCTTCCTTCCTTCCTGCTCCTGAGTTTTGCATATCTTCCATAAATTTGTAGTGAATGTTTACGCTTTATATCTTGAAACAAACAGAATTTTACATGAAAAATGTCTAGGAACTGCAATCACTGTTAAACAAATTGGATGAGCTTCAGGGGAAACGTGTTTTTTTTTAAGGTATGATGAGCTTTTTGTGAAAATGGCGCCAGAGAACCTAAGCCAACTGTGCACCGCGGAGAAGACTGAAGAGATGCAGAAAGCTACAGGTAAAAAATACTTTATTAATATTTAATACAATTTTCAATTCAGTTTAGTTTATTTGTAAAACAACAATTTTACAAAAACACTTTACAAAAAAAAGGAATTTAAATCCAATCATGCAGACAGATTTAAAGTAAATCATGTTTGATCCTAGTTATCAAACAACACAGTCTAGTTCACATTAGCTATGTTTACATGGACAAAAGTAATCGGAATAAAGGGCCGATCGGAATAAAAAAGCGTTGTGTAAGCCCACCAATCGGAATATGATGATCGGATCAAGGTCAACAGGAATGAAATTGTAATCAGAATGAGGGCTGGTTTATGCCGATTGATAATCAGTTCAACATGCATATAAACACTTGTCAGGCTCAAGTTATTCCGAATGTGGCAAACTGACCAGAGCGCCCGACGTAAACATGACATATTTCCACATTGTTGAGTGGCGGAAATACGTTCCACCTGTCGGTGCTCCGAGTACAACCTTTGTGTTCGAAAAAATAAAAGAGTTCAAAATTGTTGCTTACTCAGTAACGTTTCAATCGTAATTAGAACATCGTGCAAGTCCAGCCTCGGAGCTCGGGAGACAAACAAACTCGTATAACACTGCTTTGTTTACTATTTTTTGTTGTTAAGTAAAGATGGAAGTACTTCTGTGTTTTTTAGGTAAATTTGATAACTGCGCATGTCAGAGTGGTTCTATTCTGAATAAAACCAGGTGCATAAACACTCATAATATGATTGGATTAATTGATTGTGTGCCCATACAAACGGTGCAATCCGATTATTTAATCCGAATACAATTTAATCGTGAAATTTCGTGCATGTAAACATAGCTATATATTATTCAGTGTTTAAAAAGTTCTCTATCTAAGGAATCCCAGCATATTACGTTACCTAGTTGACTTGCAGCATTCATTCCTCCTGAATAGTGACGGAGGACAGTCAGCTTGCATTGTGTTGTTTACTTTGCTACGTCCATGCTCATACTAAGCATGCATATGGCGACAGTGGAGAGGAAAACTCCCCTTTAACAGGAAGAAACCTCCCGCAGATCCAGAACCTGACTCAATGTGAAGGTCTATCTACTATGACCGACTGGGCGTTACAAAAAGGGTGCCTTGGTGTAAGATCGTATTTATCCCCCAAGGAAACAGAAAGTTGTGGATTACTATTTAACATTTCCAGGCACTTTGAACAATAACATCAAGTATACATTAAACAAATGCTTCAGTTTCTAAGAGTGCCAGTGGTGGTGCAACATTGTGGGATCAATTATTTCTTCATTTTTTTCTGTACTTTAATTAAAAATGTAATTTTGAGGTTTTCAGTATGAGATTATGGTACTGCAATAAATAATTTTAAAGCTTTTTTCCCAAATTGAACAGGGTTTCCAACAAATTTGGAGTACAGATGGTATAACAAACTGTGAATATGAAAATATTTAGGGTAAACTTGTGACGCAATCAGATTATGTTTCTGACTATGTGGGCAATAAATATCTTCTCTTTTATTGTTTAGAATGCAACAGAAGAAATATCATCTCAAAAGCTTGTAAAAATATCTCCCCTGTGAGCGACTCTTGCTTTGACATCCACTTCAATCCTGATGTTCGCTTTCCAGGTACACACACACACACACACACACACACACACACACACACACACACACACACACACATCCTTGTTTTTAAACACTTACTGAGGACCGTGCCTTGACTTCCATTCATTTTTAACCCTTTCTATGGCCTAACCCTGACCCTAAGCCCAACCTTTACCCGTATATACCTAACCCTAACCTAAACCTAATTGCCACCCTAATTCTAAGACTAAGCCCTAGACCAGAAAAAAGTGAAGACCAAAAAAATATATATATAAAAAGATATATGTACAAGTGCACACACATTTGCATTTCTACTTCTATGTTCAATGTTTATATTTTTGATTCATTTACTGTATGTAACCCAATTTGTGCCTCACCCTAACAGTTATCCTAACCATAACCAGTACATACCTAACCTAAACCTAACTCCCTCTGTGGGCTAATCAATACCCCTAACCCTAAAACTGACTTTCCACAATGTAAAGAGCTGGCTGGACCAACAGGTCCTATTGGTTATTCAACAGACAACTGATTATACCAGAGAATTTCCTAATGGGGTAAAACAAACAAGCACATGGACACACAGCGCACAGTCATCAGCTAATCCTCGTGTCTTTGCTTTCTTCAGGCGTACGTTTCCCCTCTGAGTATCTCCCGGAGCTGGAGAGGCAGAGATGGCTGCTGTGGGATGCGGCTGCTTTTCTTCTTTCAAATCAGATTCCTGCCGTGGTGAGTCAGGTCAGGTCCAGGCACGATAAGGTTCACATCAATTGGAACTTATGAAACCTAAAATGCGCACGTGAACCAGAAAAAAAAAGCGAGTGATCTTTTATATAAGGTGAAGCGGACAAAATGGCAACCAAGAAACACAAAACTGCCTTGATTTTTTTTTTTTTATGTGCAGTACAATTTTGGGATGATTAAAAATATATAAACATACGTCTATAGAGAATATCCCCAGAAAGTACTTCTTTAAGATATCTTGAAGTCCTATTCAGCTGTGAGAAGGGGAATCAACCAGCTCAAGGTTTGGCACCAGTGAAACACCTCCAGAGTGGAGAACCAGTCTTCTTTAGGAATCTGGTTGGGGAAAATGGCTCATAGACTCATCATACTTACCAAGGGGGAAAAGCCCTAAACCCTGCCCACTCCCTGCAGTCAGCTGCCTCCCTGTGCAAAGACTGTTCTTCTCTGCTGCCACTTCTACTGCAGCGTCCCTACTGCTCCAGCTTGCTCCTGCTCTCCTCTCCTTGCTGCTGCACTTCCAGCTCCTCCTTAATCTGCAGCCGCTCCTTTGCTGCTACTGACCTCCTTAGCATGACCTCTTAATATTGCTCTGCTGCTAGTCCCCCTCCTCAATCCCTCATGCCCCAGGTGGTTCAGCCTGCAGGAGTTAGTTTCAAGTAATAAAATACTCTATACACAATAAAACCATGATAGAAACGTTAAAACAGCGTGCATCTTCCACCATTTGACACGTGTGTTGTTTGTATGTCAGCTGAGGGACTGTCTCGACCGTACAGCAGTCCCAATGGATGGAGCGACTCTGACCTCAGCAATCCATCGGCGGGGTGTTAATGTACGATATCTGGGTGCCTTACTGAGGGAGCTGGACGAGGTGGAGGATAGGGAGAGACTCAGCTACATACAGGTAACAAATGGAGCAATAAGGTTCACTCTAAAGGTTATGTACACAAACATCTCAATGTTAGAATTGAAATTTGTTTTTATTTTCGATCCCTTTATTTTCATTGAAGAGTTTGGATTCACTGCCTACCAGTTTAGTTCAGATATGATGGTCAAAAGCGCTGTAGTTCTGCTGTTTTCACAAAAAACTGTGAAATATAACAAAGTCCTGGGATACTTTTTTAGACTATTACTACAGTATTGGATTATAATTAAATAATATAATTTAATTCTAATTTAAAAAAAAGAAATGCAGTTATACATTTATAAGTGTATTTTTCAAACATATTAACCATAATTTGCATGTTTTTATGGAAAAAATTATGTTCAGTAATTGTTTAACATCTATACTTTAATTCTTTTGGCAGTTTATTAATTGTTAATACATACAGTTTAGGTATGATTCCTGAAATGTTGTTTTTAATTACAAGTGCAGTAGAGGAAGACGTAACAACATTTAAGTGGAAATTCAAAAATAAATGTACTTCAATGCAAAGCTCAGAGCCGATCCGGGATGTACAGGGCCCAATTAGGTAGAATGTGATTGGGAGCCCAAACCAGCTTAACTGTTTTTTTTCTATATTACAAATATTTTTGGTCTGAGATAAATTTGTATATCTGTCAAAATAACCAATTACTACTTCCCACAGAGGATTTCCATCAGTGAAGTCCTAATTAGAAGTGCGAAACACATCTTCAGGACCTATATGAAGGTGAGCAGAGAAATAGTTTAAAACAAACAGAACTCTGTGATTTAGGGTTCATTAACACATCTTATTCTGTCAGGATGTGGAGCCAGCAGCTTTTTCTGCAGCTGTCAGTCACTTTCTCAACTGCCTCCTGAGCTCGTCCTCCTTTGTTCCCGAGTCATGCGGCGATGAGCCACCGTCCCGTCGCAGGAGCCGGCGGCGGCGAAGCCAGAGCCGTCGAGCAAACATGTCGACAAACAGTGTGTGGGCCAGACTGACGTCTGATGAGTTGTGGAGCCGGATCAAGACCGAGGCGCAAGATTATTACCACCACACATTTAGAAGGTGCTTGTGTGTCTGTGCATGTGTGACAGGGGGTATGTTTAGCAGGACTTTACACTCTTTTAATCTCTGCACTCAGTGAGAGTATAGAAGGAGTAATAGAAAAGCACAACCTTCAGAGGATCTCCCTTTTGAGAGAGATGGCCATCAAGACAGGCATTCAGGTAGGAATCACATTTTTATACACATCTATATCAATTGTTATTATTTTTCAGTATTTTTGGCTGAATGACAATTTCTCTACATTCTAAGATTTGTGCCAATGTGCATTCCTTTATCAAAGAGATATGTGGATATGGTTCAGGGATTTAACCATCCAGTTTTTTTTTTTTTACAAAAAACTTTCTGTCTTTTCCTGAGGCAGTTCTGACCTACCCATTCAATGATATAATGCACATTCTTACTCTATGACTGAAAAGGACAGGGATGACATGGTGACACTGAAATATCAATCTATGTTGCAATAGTCTGAACTAGCTTGAGTGATTAAATAAAAAGTGGACTGAGAAAGCATCCTTGAGGAACACCATAAGTGATCTTTGCTTGCTAAGGTTTATGAATACCAAAGAACAAAAAAATTATCCCTACTCTCGCAAATGAGGAAGTTTGTTACAAATATAAATACATTCAATAAAAGCTGTTTTTTGTTTTTAGAGGTTAGACTGGATTACTACACCTGCTTGTTGGAGAAAAAGCTGGGAGTGTCCCAAAACTACAATTTTAAATTAGCATATCAGTGGTGTAATGTGGAGCTATCCCAGGCGTTCAAGAACTAAACAGTAATGCATTTGATTCAATCCTGTAATTTATCACAGTCTCTTATAAATATATTTCATTGAGACAAACATGTTTACAGGATTGTTGGTGCTTAAATAGAGAAATTGTCTCTAGCTCTGACATGCAAAGGCCAATTTTCTCAAGCGACCGTTTACAAAGTATGGCTGACCTCCTTCATTTTTCTCTCTTTAGGTGCAGCTGAGAGAGTACGCGTTTGAGTGTCGGCACAAGCCAGCGTTCAGTGAGGAGGATGTTGTCAACATGTTTCCTGTGGTCAAACATCTCAAACCTACGTCGGCTGATGCCGTCGGGCTATTACAACAAGCACAGCTGGCAGTACAGCAGGGTGAGACACACAGGGCTGGACTGGGACCAAAAAATATGGTGGCGCACCATGATTAGTTATATGATATGCAGAAATACACAATGTACCAGAGGATAAATGCACACATCGTGTTATTTAAAAAATTAAAATAAAGCTCAGTAGCCTACATGGACTTATACGCCTAGTCAAAGTCTGGACGTGATTCATATGGAGACAATCTGTCATGATTTTAAACAGGCAAATCATGGTAAAAAAAATGAAACAAGTTTAATAAGAAGATTAGATTGAAACCACTCTGCAGTGATGCAGTGACCCCTATAACGTTGGTTTAATAAATTAAATTCTTTTGAAATTTCATTTGAAACTTTATTTTGTATTCACTCACGTTATCTTGGTTTGATGATCAGAAACGTTTAAATTTTCTTAAAAAAGAAAAAACAAGAGAAATCTGTGTAACAGGTACTAGCTTTCTTTCCAGCCTCTCTGGTCTTGTGTGATTTTCAGCAAAAGGTTTAGGAAGTGCATAATGAATCTCCAACACAGAACTTCCTCTAAAGTGCGAGGAAGTTGGAGCAAACAATCGTCGGATGTATATCTTGTTTACGGCAAACCTTTTGTTCTATCTGTGCGTGGCACAAACAAGGTCCAGTCTAGACATGTTTCATTCTCTGTGATGCAGAACTGTCCTTTCTGCTGCAGTGGTAGGACGCAGGAAACTGTGCAAGCAGCTTTTCTTTACGTTTGCCTAGAAAGTAACCCAAAAAATGTGCTGATTGACTTGAAACACTCCAAGAATCCATCGGTTGTTTTTTAAAACACCATGAAGAAACGATTCAAATGTATAACTTCTACAGAGTTTGGCCTGTGGGTTCAGGTGGACACCCACGTTTTGCCAGGTCTGACATTGTGCCATACGTTTCCCATTTTCACGTGATGGTTTGAAAAACAACAAAAAGAAAATTGGTTGGTATTACCCTTAACATTTTGCACATCACAATGTGGATGCATTGAACGTTCAGGAGACGATGTACTCAATCCTTGCAGCGACTAGGAGAAGAAAAAGTAAGCAGAGGACGGAGGTGACGCGATTAAATGTTCTAACCCTAGCCCAGCACTTCTTTGGATGTACTGGAGCTATTCTGTGCTTATACTGCGGAGTGGACAAAGGCGAGGACAAATATCCTTGCATCAGTGAGTGTGAGCTTGGGTCGGTGTTTGGAAATGTTTTTTGAAAAACATGCGTCTTGCAAAAGTGTCTGATGTGGGCCTCAAAGACCAGGGCTCCATGAACTCCTGGAAGTTTGAGACGTTGTTTCCTAGCCTTCCTCCCTGACCTGTCTGCTGTGCTCCTTGGTCTTAGTGGTGCTGTTTGTTCACCATTGTTCTCTAACAAACCTCTGAGGCCTTCACAGTGCAGCTGGGTTTATGCTGAGATGAAATAGAGTCCGCACAGATGGACTCTACTTACTAATCGGGTGACTTCTAAGGACAATTGGTTGCACTGGATTTTATTTAGTCATGTCAGAGCCAAGGGGACTGAATACAAAAAAAGAATCCACAAATGTTATATTATTTGCCTTCCACTTCATCATGATGCGTTACTTTGTGTTGGTCGCTCACATAGAATATGTATAAAATGCAGCGGTTATGAAAACGTTAAGAGATCTAAGAATATCTAACCTGTGGAGCAGAGGTGGCTCATCCACTGTTTTCTCTTGTGTTTGCTTCCCAGGGCTTTTCGGAGCAGGTATGGACTTGATCAGCCAGGCCCTGACTCTCTTCAGCAGCGTTTGTGGGGTCTTGCATGAAGACGTTTGCTTGTGTCTGCGGCTGCTCGGGCGGCTCAGCTACATCTTAGGAGAAAATGACGACGTAACTATGCATTTCAGCTCTTTTCTTCCACTATTTATCGCTTTGTTTCCTCAAACCTGACACATCAGCCCCACACTGGGCTTCAAAGTGTTCTTTCTGATCTCTTCCTGCGAAGTAATGTTGTCGTTTTGTCTCTGGCATGTGTCGGGTCAGGCTGTTAGCCTTCAGGAAAAAGCTGCGCTGACTTCTGAGAGAATACAAGGAATAGACCATCCACAGACCATACAGGACTACGTGTGTTACTTTACCTTTCAACCCATGCAACCTGTCTACTGTTTGTTGTTCTATTATATGATAATTATGGCTTTTTACATCTGGTTTGAAAATAATTAGCTTGTGAAGTCACATATCCTTCCTGTGATTTAGACTCACCTGGCCCTGTACTGCTTTGCCGGAGGCCGCCTCTCGCCGTCCCTTCGGCTGCTGTATCGTGCTCGATACCTCGCCCTGCTTGTTATCGGAGACGATCATCCGCAAGTTGCACTTCTGGATGTAAGGAAAGGGTTCTTTCTGTTCTCTCTGCTCTGCTGTACTCAAATGGAGAACATGTTTGTGGTGATCCTTTATATGGTGATTTTAGCGATTGTTGTATTTGTTTTACCCTCGTTCACTAAACCCTTGTCAGACCATCGCAAACACAAATAAGAGCCGTTTTCTAAAATCTCCTGGGGTTTTAACTTGATATGCGGAAAAGCACATGAATCCCGCTGTAAGGTATGGTGGAGGATCTGTGGTACTGTGGGCCTGTTTTTCTTACAAAGGTCCTGGGAACCTTGTTAAGAGTATATGGCATGATGAACTTGTAGAAATACCAGAACTTTTTAAATCTGGTGGGCTACTAAAAATTAATCACATCAAGTCTTTAAGCAGGATAATGATCCAGAGCATATGGTCAAATTAACACAGAAATTGTTCACCTGACACAAAATCAACATTCCTCCATGGACTTTAGTCTCCAGACCTAAATACTTTAGGAAACCTGTAAGGTGGGCTGGAGCGAAGCGGGGATAAGAGAGAACCCAGGACTCTGAACAATGTAAAGGGATTTTGTGATGGGGAATAGTTAAAGACCCCCTTTCAATCTTGTAAATTCTTATTTAATTCAAAGTCTAAGACTAAGTCTTATTTGGTTATATCTTTATTGGTCAAAGGGGATTGTTCAAAATGTTAACAGCGTTAACAGGGTCACTAGTACTTTTGGCACCAGTCATTAGGCAAATAATTATTTTTATATGTGGACTTTTTCCCCCCACTATATAAATGTTTTTCAACTAAAGGTTGGATTTTTGTCGGAGGAGTGCTGGCCTAGGGGTTAGAACTGGGTGCTTGCGTCCTAAAAAAGTGGCAGCCAACATGCACACATTTCACTGGAATGTACAAAGTTCAAATGCCAATTATTATTTTTTTTTTACAATTTTCTGTGTAAACTTAAACTACTACAAGAAATGTATTAAACACATTTAAAAGTAGAATTACACAAAATCTTTACAGGGAGTTCCAATGTGGAGAGTTTTTTTTTTTTTTTTTTTTTTACTATGTCTTGTTTTACAAAACATGTATAATAGACTTATGATAACATAACGCCTTTAATGGTAAATATTACCAGAATTATAATTTTAAACCATTAGTTTTCATATTTATTAATAATGTATTCCCATTAATCTTTTGTTCTGCTTTATGTTTCTCGCCTTGCTGTGTGGTTTGGCTTGATCATGTGTCATTGGTTTATCATCTGTCTGATTTTCTATATTTGCCTGGAAATTTGGATAGAAAAATGGCCTAATGGTTCAAGCAGACACATTTACTGACTTTAATCATGTTTTATCTTACCATTTCTTGCTTATCAGTGTTTTACATTCCATTAAAAAAAAAAACGTTGTAGCTTTATTTGCTCCAAACACTGTTTTCTGCAGCTCACTGATTTTAGTGTTGAAATATTAATAAATTGTTGTGCCTTCTATATAACAGAGTATGCTGGGCTTAGTTCTCCATGAGCTGATGGAGTATGAGCTTTCATTGAAGTTCCTACAGGAAGCCTCGACTTTAACCTCTAAATACTATGGGGCAAAGTCCCTCAAGCATGCTCACAGGTATGTATGTCATCTAGGTTGTTTTTCTTCAGGTTCATCTGAACTAATTTATTTTTTCTTTGCATTCTTTTGCAGTCATCATGTGCTTGCCACCGTGTACGAGAGCAAAGGGGAGTTTCGGTTGGCTTTGCAACACGAAAAAGAGGCTCATTTAATATACAAAAATCAGGTGAGTTTTAAAAAAGCTCTGTTTTATTATTATGCTCCTGAGTTTCACTTAATTGTTACACACCTATAGGTTGGTGAGAACAGTGACAGTGCAAAGGAAAGCTCAGAATACCTGAAGAGGCTCACTCAGCAGGCTGTGAACCTCCAGAGAGCCATCAATCATATCGCCTCTGGCAAACCGAGTTCCTGTGTCTCCCCTCCGAGGGTTTGTACACATTTGTAAGAATGCAAAGAAGGCGAACAGGGCCTCATTTTGGTGCTAAACCTGTCCTGCTTTACCTGCAGTTTCCAACGCCAAGTCATCCTGTGATCCTGCAGCAGCTCAACCTGACATGTGGAATTACTGTCATCCCTCTCAGGTGAAAACAATCAATCCAGGTCACTGGATTAAAAAAAAAAATCAATACGTCAAGGGTGTGGTTCTCATTTTTTCTCTCAATTAGCCTCATCGAACCTGGATGTAAATGATTATTTCATTTTCATTCTGTCCATATTGTCCCCTTCTTTCTAGTGGAAAAGAGCTCGGCGATCTAAGGACAGAACTGAACGAAAGAGGAAAAGTTCAAATGGAAGACCTGGAAAATCGTTTATTAAACCAAAAAGGCTTGAGGACCCCCAACAACAAACAACAGCTCTGAAATGGAGCTACTCCAACATACCTACATGTTTTGGGAAAACGGTCCTGCTCAAATAGGAGGCAGGCGGATGGTGTGAAAAATGTCAATGAAAACAATAGAAAAATCCAACCTTTAATCAAAATCTAGTTGCGCCCGTTAACATTCTTGCAAAATGAATGCAACAGAACATTTTTGAATGTATACTTTCCTTTTTTAGTTGTATATAGTGTCTATGAATTTTTGGTTAGTATTCAATGGCAACCTGTGTCCTGAATGAATAAGATGACACAAACTAATTTTTCTTGGCCAGATTTCAAAATGGGAAAAACAAGAGAACATGCCATTCAAGCAAGGCAGATCTATGTTCATCTGAAGTCAGGCATTTGCTTCAAAAGATTGATACTTCCCTAAAATGCCTTTACGTGCAATCAGACCTATAGATAAAAAGTTTAAAACAAGTCCAACTAAGACAAACAAGGGTGGACAAGGACCCACGTTCATCTCACTCTTCCTGGACTGTTTCACCGTGGAGTCCTCAAGTCTCCCCAACAACCATTTGTTTTAAGGCTTTTGTGCATTTTCTTACCAGAAGTACAGAAAATCCTGTTGGCAAGCTGTTAACAAAAAATGTTTTTTAAAGAAACTATCTTACCGTGCAAAGCCAAAACGGCTGCAGGAGATTTCAAGATAACAGAAAAAAAATGGGGAAAAAACTACACTAAAAAAAGCGACCATTAGTCAAAGGGACTAAGCACAGACAAACAGGTGAAAGAGGAAACCAAGGAACAAGTTTCACTTAGAGAAGATATGAATTAATAATGGTTAATGGTTTATTGCTAAATAGCGAGCCTAGGCGGTTCAACTATATATTTCATCTAGAGTTGCTTGTATCAAACATTTCAGACTAAGTTACTACCTTGTAAGCAAACCGGTATGATTAGTATTTATTAAGTACTACAGAGATACTTTAACAGGAGCGGTGAGTGGTGCGCCTTTACTTTGATCGAATATTTTTAAACCACCAAATGTATGTTCCTTGCAAGAGAGGGAAGGTGTGGGAGCCTTGTTTTAGCCAACTGGTCAACGATGTGCAGCAACAGGTGAGGGAGGGAAGTGTGCTTTGCTGAGAACTATAGTCATCACGACACTTTCTCTGACATCTTGTTTAAAATACTTTAAACATGGGAACAATATAATTAGCGTTTTTTTCAACCTTAACTTTTTTTATACCTTGGCATACGTCAATACTAATGACCGGCCCATGCGTATTGGAAACTGAACAGATTAGAGGTCTAAACAAAATAATAGATAAACTATGTTAAACCAAAACTTCTGTTTTTGAACTATAAAGCATTTAAGAGTGCTCAAAACCTAAAGACCATCACAGGTCTGGAATCTTCAGTTTCTGACCTTGTAATCCTTTCTGTGTCCACTAGGTCTCACACTCGTGCCACAGTCACGTCCCTGTCCGTAACATGTTTTTGTTTTTTTTGTTTTTTAGTGCATGATGAATGATAACATTTTTAGAGGTACTGTATTGACTCATTAGCATATAATCAATGCTAGATTCACTGCCAACAAGAAATGTTGTCTTCATTTGGCTGGAGCAACTCATACTACTGGTGACTAAATTAATTCTTCAACATCAATAAATGTCATAATTTCTCCAACTAACTGCATCAGTGTCATGTTTGCAGCTGCAAATACAAAGACATTCTAACTGCTTATGTTTTATTAGTTTTTATCTGGAGTCCTGCATTTTTTTTTTCCTTGCCAGGGTTTCGTTCTGGTTACTACAAACATTTATATCACTTAAAAAACATGGTTCCACTTCACCATCACCCTGTTTCAGTTCCTGATTTATTTGTTACACTCTCAAATATTTTCTACAAAGTTTTTTTGTTTTTTGGGCCACAGTCTGAAAGGAGATGATGTGATTACATAAACAGGAAGAGGTTGAAAAATAGATTTTTAATCTCAATGAGATCTACCTGGATTAATAAAGATTATATACATATATACATACATACATATGTACATACATATAGAACCTGCAAATGTTCTGCATCCAATGAAAATGTGGGATTAATTTTTTTTTGACCAGATAGTTTTTAGTTATTCCTTTAAATCAAACACCTGATGCTCTTTTAAAGCCCTTTCATGCAATGTTTCCATTCTTTTTTGTATGAATTTAAAGGGAATAACATTTTAAATCTTCATTAAAAACAGAAACAACTAAAGTAGCCATTTACAAAACCAACAGCCTGAAAGTACATACTTTCACAGTAGAACATATTTCTGAGCAAAACAATCCACTTTATCCAAGTTTTTAAAAAGGAAAATTCAGTATCTCATCATCGGTGTTGTAATTTAGCCTGGATTACTTTTCAAATCCAATTGTAGCTGTGTCTCTAATTGTCTCATCACTATGCATATGTCCAGCTAGTTTTGCCATTGGAATAGGTTTCAGAACCTAAAATAGGTTTCAGAACCTAATACACGTGTGTGAGTAAAATAAATAAATGAATAACCCCATCCCATGCATGCAACTTAAATGCATGTTATGTATTAATATATTTCCCCCAGTTCTAGGAAAGCCGATATTAACTTCAGTCGTCAACATAATACATAAAAGAAAGAACATACAAAAACAGATTCCATCCATATTTGGTAACTTTCTTAATCAGGATCAGATTGATTTCTATTTTATGCACAAAGTTGTTGAAAAATCTTTACCAAAATGTATTTCTCCCACATCCATATATGCTATATACAAATCACAAGAAGTACAAAAAATGAATAGTATAAGAACAGTAGCTATTAGGAAAATTTGATAAATACCTGGGTAAAGAAAGCAATGTTATGATAAATAACCACAGATTATTTTGTTTGATTTCATTTATTTAGTTGAAATTTTAATGACTCTCCTGTTTAATATGGGACACCAACTGTTCCTCAATGAAAAGTAATGTTCTGTCGCCTCTCGCGATATATAAAAACCCGTATTTAAACTGATGACGTATTTTCCTTCAAAACCGTGAACGTGAGGCGTGCCCGTTACGCGCCGCCGCCCACTTCAACGTGCGCGCTCCCGGCGTCCAATCGCGACCGTTAGCCGGGGCCGGGCTGACTGACTGCGGTGGTAGTGGGAGAGGAGAAAATCTGACCGTCCTGATGTGAAAAGTCACGATACCGCAGTCAAACCACACAACGCCCCAGCACATGCACAGACCTGCTACGGGAAAATATGAAGTTGCTCATGTGTGAATGGTAAGTCGGACGTTTCTATACGCGCTTCCGCGTTTGTTTTGGCACTTAGTTAGACTTGTTATTTTGACGACGGCTCGCCTGCAGTGTCTGCGCTTTCCCGTTCCCATCTCAAAATGGCGGAGAGGCCGAAAGCTAAGCTAACCCAAGCTAAGTAAAGAGGCAAAGTTGTCTTTGCTCAAGGCAGCGAGTTACAGACGGACAATTATGCGGCGTTGCTTACCCACACGAATGGCTTTTATTATTTCAAACCCACAGGTGCTGCTTTTCATCAGCGGCCGACTTGCGTCAAAACACTTGTTTTGGAGCCTCGGTGGCTAACGTTAGCTACGCCTTTTTTTTTTTTTTTTTTTTTTTTGGAAGTTCTGAGTTGGATGGGCTAACAAGGTGTTGTTACAAACAATTAAAACGGCAAGAGTTAACCTTATTTCTGTTGCTAACCTCACTGACTATTTCGTTCTTCTCGCATTTGTCCTTGACTGAGCATTTCATCTAATGTGGCAAAAGAATTATACATAATTGAATTACACGTATCCCCCAATGGCCGTGAAGGTATTTTAATGAAACAAGAATATGTTAAAGAGCCACTTGGATGACAAGAGAGCAGATATTCCCCCCCCCCCCCCCCCCCCCCCCGGTCTGTGTTGGTTCTCCTGCGGTCGTGTGGCTCCTCTGCTCACGCTGACAGCTGAGCTTGGTGTTTAGTGTGCTAGGCTAGGCTAACCTTAGCTGGAAAGGGCGTTGCTGATGAGCCACTGCTGCAACGTTGCCCTTGCGCCTCCAGAAGCTCAGAAAGACCAAACAGCATTTTTTTTCTTGACCTGCTGGTAAATTAAACACAGCAAAATAAGGTGCTATCATTCAAAATGTGGTTGGGGTTGGTGCAAAATCCCGAGGAACAATTAACCCTGCACACGAATGGTTTAATCGCCCTAGTAAAATTGTGTTTTGTTTCTGCGTGTGAAATCTCTGTTTACCCTTGTTGAATTGCCTGGTCTGTGAGGCTCATGCGTGTTGAGAATGCAGGCAACGTGTAAGATGATGGTGCTCTTATCCAGATTTTTAGGCAAATGTTGATCTATCCAATTATTCCTATATCTGTCATGAAGCACAGTTAGAGGAACCTATATGCATGGTTAGGAATGGTATCAATTAAATATTCTAGCCAATTAAAATTACCACGCAAAGAAGCTAGTGTTTTTATAGACTGTATTATAAATGTATAAGACATAAGCTTAGGTTATATTGAAGCAATTAAAGAAGGAAAGTAAAATTGGTTGGGTCCTTTTTTTCCCCTCCCATTTCCATTTTATTTAATTTGTTGGCCGGTGCAGCTCAAAATTAGTCTCCAGTTGTCTCTTTAAAGTTATTCTAAAGTTTCTAAAGATACTAAAGTTAGTTTAACTGAAATGATAGGAAGATCTTAAGGTCATTAACAAAGCCATCATGTTAGGATTTATTTACTTATTATTTTTACTTTTGTTTATCTTTCGCACATACAAAATAATAGACAGCCATTTGTTGCTTGCCTCTTTTGTAATTCTTTGCTCCACACCAACTCAACCCTTGGACAATTGTCTTTCTTCCATATAAAGGAACGATTTTTGTCCCACCATGCAACCAAAGCATATCCATCTGTTAAGTGTGTTGATGAAATGTGAAGTAATCATAAAAATTCTCTAGTCTTTTAAAAGTGATTTTAATTATATGTTGTATTCTATATGCTTGTATCACAATTTCCATTGATTGTGATTGTTGCCCCTAATGAAGTATGAGAGAGTATGGCTCATAATATCCCTCAGTCTAGCCTGCTGGTAGAGGATATTAATTGGCATCACATAACTAAATTTCCCTTACAGTTTGAATTGACTATTGAAAGCAGGGGGAAGGCTGTATGATATGAGGAACATATGTAAATGTGATATTATTATTAAACATCTGTAACAACTGTATATATTACCAATAACACATGTTTTCCTGACTCCTTACCGCCACACGTCCCCACCGCTCCGTGTGATATTAACCATCGTAGCCACTAAAGATGTAGATCGGCTGTGGGTATTAAGGGAATTTAGCATCAAAATAGCATAGTAAATATACTATGGATATGCAGAGTGTGAACATCCCACACTTGTAATTTGGTAACCTGCCAAATATTGCATCCAGGCAGGCCTTTGTGATTACAGTATTACACACACTGATATATATGGAGGTTGACCGTGATTAGATATATATAGATATATATTAGATACAGCTTCAAACTGCAACCTTTAGGATGAGAGCAGCTTTGGTTGCCTTATGGTTAATGATGATCTTTGTCTCTTTGTGTTTTACATAGATGACTTGT
Source organism: Fundulus diaphanus (assembly GCA_037039145.1). Lineage (NCBI taxonomy): Eukaryota > Metazoa > Chordata > Actinopteri > Cyprinodontiformes > Fundulidae > Fundulus > Fundulus diaphanus. The sequence goes on along the minus strand of CM073136.1, from coordinate 34,155,319 downwards.
AAAAAAAAAAAAAAGCTAATCAGGAGAGTTTATGTAGGATAAGACGTCTGCAACCTCTTCTCTCCTCCTCGTTAAAATCTAATTATTATAGAATTTACTGCAAATGCATCACGACAAAGTTAAAGGTTCCTGACGATGAGATGATCAGGAAACGTTTAAAATCCGGCAGCAGAGGATGAGCGGAATTTTAAACTATTATCAAAGAAGTGTTGATGTCGGTTATTCATTTGATTATCTTCTGCTACTAAAAACCAGTCAACGGTTTAAAATGTGTCCTGGTAATGCAATGCAGGATGTATTTCCTGTTGATAACCTTCGCCAGCTTTGCTGACCTGACCTTCTATAATGGACAATACTCACTAATTCAGTTAAAAAAAGATCTTTAGATTCTGTTATATTAGGTTTTATGAGTTATTGATTAAAAAAAGCAATAATTTTCAGAACAGTGGCTCTTGTCCAGTATTACAAAGTTTAAACTCGTTTGACGTTATTAATGAACCACTGAGCCTTGGGTCGCATTAAGCGCCTCGCCTGTCTTGATGGTTGATTTGTAAACAAACACCACTTTGTGTTTTAGCCTCACCTCTCAGGGACTTGTTCAGCTTAAAGGTCACACTGGACAGCTCGACTCAAATGATGTTGTTGATTTACTGTGTTGACTTGTTTTGGCACTATGTTGTTGTTTTTCTAACGCCAAATCACTCAAATTAAACCATATTTATATAAATAGACCGCTTCAAGTGTACTAAAGAGTGTATTGAGTGCTTTTATCTGCAGATATGTAAAAATCACAGGATGATGCATTAAAAATGTTATCGACTACCATAAATAACAATCATCCTCTCACTTTAGTTTGTATATTATGCAGGTTATGAACTGTTCTGAGTCATTGTCTGTTTAATGTTGGGGTTTTGGCAGCCGATCCGAATAAAACGGGAAACCTTAACATGCTACATTAAGTCCTTCAAAACTGACACATTTACTAACTGAATGATTGAAAATGATAGTTTGTTATTAATTAAACAAATATAATGTCCCACCTGAGATGTTGCCTGGGCTAATTGGCATGGCCGTGTGTTTCAGTGCAATAGAAAGATGGAGGACATGTAAAGTCACGGCCTAATGGGTACTGCTACCCGATGGTGGCTATGGTCATCTGTACGCTGCTTTTATTTAACGGCTTAAACAAAGGGCACATTGTAGAAGAACATTTCTGTACTTCTGATCAGAGAAAATGCGTAGAAATGAGTGGACTTGTGTTGACGATTGGCTGCAGGGATACAGCAGAGACGTTGATGCATCACCAGCATTTATTAGAAATATGCGTTTGATATGCCTGGTCTTTGCTTGGTCATTTAATTGTAAGCTGTGGCAAAAGGTTTTCATAAAATGAGGTTAATGGAACAATTATTTCTATATGTAATATTTTAGTTCTTTGTCTTTATCCATATGATTCTTAACTTGAGTCACTGAACATTGAATATGCTCGTAAGTGGTTAAAGGCGCAGCGCCACGTTATTTGACTTTTTTTTTTTTTTTAATTTATACGTCACTAGCTCACCATGGTTGCATACAACGTTTTTATGAAAGATTATCATGTCCTGCTGGCATATTAGTTGTTGTTTTGGTGTTTTGTGCTTTGGTTTTGCGCAATTTGTTAATAAATAAATCCTTTCGTGTTTATAATAACAACGGAAGTAAGATAATACTGCGCGTGCGCAGCAGGGGATAAAGAAGCAAGCAGCTAACGGCTATTTGCATCTCCCAGCGAAGTAATGGAAACAATTAAGAAAGGTCCAAGATCCAGTGAAAGAATAAAAGAATTTAAAAATGCAAAACATTATTCCAAGAGGGAAGTGACTGGAATAGCGGTGGGAATACAGTATGAACTAAAGCTGCCAATCGCTCGGATGTGACGTGAGTAAACGCTCTGGTTTATACTGTGATAATAGTAAAACCAACGCTCTCCTTAGCCTCTATCTAGGACCACACCCAGGCAAAGGGATGGGAGCCTCGATCTAAGTACAAACATTATAAATAGATTGCTTGGTTCTTACCTTGATGCTGTGTCCCTGTTTCCGTTTATGAATGGGAAATTCATTTCTCCGTGATGTTCTGATATGAGGCTCTTAGTTACTGTAGATGTTTAATTAATAACGGCTGGTGTTTGATCACGCCGAGTTGCCGCTTTACGGCGAGGCAATCCAGCAGGTCAGGCTCGGTCTGGCATTATTTTGATTTATTGATTTCTCACTACATTATAGTTCAGCGGTACTGCCAGTAGATGGTGCCGCGTCTGTTTATATCTGCTGATCGTGCCCGATGAGGTGGTTATTTTTAGGCTAAAAAAGGACTATCAATACACCATCAGGATGGACGCTTGGTGTATATAACCTTATTTTATTATGATCAAACAGTTTTTGGTCTTTTTTAAATAGACATATAATGTGGCTCTATACCTTTTAATATACTGAACATAGCTGTTTACAGGAATTCTAGTCTGGACATTTTTGTTTAAATGTATGGCTGGACAATATAGGAAAAAGCCTATCGATAAAATAGAAATCCTATTGATCAGTATCAATAATTGTCTAAACGTGTATAACATATATTTTATGTGCATCCCTGGCCATTGTATGCTGTTGCTTAGCAACCTATTTAGATACAGAACACACAAACACTGAATTCAAACTCAACTCTTTATTCAACCAACTTTTTACCAAAACTACAAGTTTAAAAAAAAAGAAGAAGAAAACCATGTGCTCTCTGAATTAAAGGGAGTTGGAGCTTGGTGGGAGCGTTCCTGAGTCTGCGTTTGTGATTGGTTGGGAGGATGTAACAAATGTAATATTAACCTACATGATAGACTAGAATGCAAAAGGAAGGAAAACTGTTCTGTTGATCTTTTTATTGACCCTTCTTTTCTATAATCAATGTACATCTGTTGATTGATATATATTGTCATTGAATTATTGTACAGTCCTATTTAAATGTTGTTTTAAAAATTAAAATAACATTAAAAGGAGGAAAAGGCCAACTGAGTTTCCGTTTTATTTATTGGTTGAATAAAGGGTTGAGTTTGAATTAGTTATTACTAATGTTGTTCCATACATTTCTGGAGTCCATCAAGAGTTCAACAAAACAATTGTTTATAATGCAGTTATGAAGAATTTGCCAAATCTTTATTTCAGAGTTTTTAATCAAAAATCGGTTATTAATGTCTTTAAAACCAGGCACGTTAGTCTCTTACAGCACCTTCATTTAGGGAGCTGGTATTCCTGCAACAAAACATTGATGTTTTATTTGCATTGAAGATGCAGAAGAAAATGTTTACTTTTAACCAAATGCATTTAACATGACTGCAGCGCTGCAGTTCAGCTGCTCCTGTTCTCCTCTGCTCAGGGCTGTCCTTGCATTTCGAGAGTTGGACTTTGTAATTTAGACAATCACACAGGTCTTGGCCCCCCTTCTTTTGATAAACTGATGCATTGATAGGACTTTGCACCCTTTCTTTCTTTCTTTATGATTCTAATCTTGTTCACTTTCTGAAGCACCAAGTCTGGATGATGATACGTTCATCTGTCGGCGTAATGTAAAGTATTTTCACAATACTTTGGTGCTCTTTGAACCATTGAAACAAGAGCAAAGCTCCAGGAGTGTCAGGAGACGATTGTAACGCAGGTCCCGATGTTCAGGTACCTTAAGCAGGTGCACATGAAGCCACTGACTGCTGTGCTTATGCAATAGCTTGGAGCCCGGCCCGTTTGGTCAACTGGCTATTTTTGAACCGCCCGACAGTTCATCTCAGCTGAAGTCGCTGCTCTGTTGTGTCACCTCAGCTTTTCATCATGTCTGCTGGCTCGAAAAGGGAGTTCTGCTCAGGATCTCGATTCATCAGTGGGCAAAATGCATTTACCAAAAACATTCAGTCAAATTTTAATTCAAACCTTCTTTGCCTAATTGCTATGGAAGATTATGTAGAGTGGATCACAGACATGTTATAAGATTTAATTCACTTTGTCAGGGAAAAAAGATTAAAACGTATCCAGTCAGAGCGGCACGATAACACTGAAACATGGAATTGCGATGCTGTTGCTGAGTATAAAGATGACTATCGATTATAATTAGACAACATATTCCCCAACAACATCTCTTTTCTGTTTTCATTCAGCAAAATGGACCCGCCACTCTTATTCAGCTTTGGCGTCTTGGCCTATAAAGTATATATCAAGGTGGTCTTACCGGTGAGAGTTGAAGTCAATTGAAAGGCCAAATATTTTATTGGCATACAGAGTTTGTATGTATGGCACTTGAAAGACTTCCTTATTTAGTAGAGGTGGGCAATGTGAACCAAATTTATCACTGCAACTGTGGTACTGTTGTGGTAACGATAGAAGTGATGATAAAAGACAACTTGCTGTCTTTATTTAGGTAATTATATGTCTGTGACTGCATGTCACAGCCATTATAGCTCCGTAAACACAAACACTGTCCTAAAAAAACATATTAAATCATATATTGAAATTTGAAATGGGCTTTATCAGGACAATGGCTACATAAAGGGATTCATTTTTTTTATCAGTAAACTGCACACAGTAACTATTTAAATATATTTGTGAATTTATTGATGCTCTCAACCAACCAACAGTGGAGAAAATGGCAGAAAATGACAACACTGATGGTTTCTGTGGGTTTTCAGACCAATAATATGAATTTATTGTCAACAAATATCCAAATTCTTACAAGACATTTTCCACAATAAAGACAAAACGATACGATAAATGCCCGCCCCTACTACAGGTTATCGCATCTGAGCTGTGCTTTTCGGATGTTGCTCACATTGATGTCAGGATTGCACTTTGCTATGTTTTACAGCGCTAGTGTCCAGCAAACAAAACGCACCAAGACCACCGTTTGCCAGACGAGAGATGCAGACGGGGACGCCGTCCAGTTAAGGTCGCAGCTCGATGTTTACTAGTAATCCTGTTAGCTGCCGTCCCGTCTCTCCTTTACATTGCACCGTCAGCTGTGTGGAGGACGAGTGGTCTCGGTCATGTAGACGCACACAGACTTATGTTGACTGGTCTGGCTGCTAAGCAGCTTTAGTGCTTTTGAAGCACCAACCTTCAGTAGAGTTCAACAGTTGAATACGATCATACGCTTCCAGTCACTTTTTTATTTTTTATTATGTTCTTGTTCACATTCAAACTAATATCAGGAATAGATGTATTTACACTTGGATTTAAATATCATTTTGTCAGACTCTCAATTTTGGTGAAATAAAATCACATAATCATAAAGAGATGATGAGCAGGTATCTCTACACATTTTTTAAAAATATTTGAAAATTATCTAATTCTTTTAGTCACACGGACATATACTGCTTACTTCCTGTGCACCTTCGCTATAAATATCATTAATCTGGTTGGAAGTAGTAAATTAATTATTCATTCAGGTAAGGCTGGGCAATATATGGAGATTTTAGAAATATCAATATTTTGTTTTTAAAGTGGAAGATGACTATCGTTTATATTGAAATGGTCTATGTTTTTCAGCTGTTTCTCATATTTATCTACAGCTGTTTGTTAAAAATGTGCTTGTAAGACAATTGGGATAAAGATTTTATTCAGAGACGCCTTTTTATAGTTGCTTTATGAAAAGAAAAACATATTGCGATAAATATCCTATAGCACCATTCAGCCTAAAAATCAGGATTATTTTCTGGTCCTTATTGCCCAGTCATACATTTAGCCAGTGTTTTTTTTATTTTTTTTAAAGGAGGCCAGATTTTCCCATGACTGACTCTAAGCAGAAATCAGTGTTAGAAACTGGAAAGCAGGCGTGCATGTGGAGCTCCGTGAAGGAGACCCTCACTGAGGCTGAGCCAGCTGTGTCACTAAGACAGCAGATACGCAGCGATCTCTTCTTTGTCTGTCAGCATCAACATAGATGTGAAAAATGGTTGGCTCAACAACATCAATGTATTGACAACCGTTCTGTTTCATAATTGTTTAAATTTTATAGGAGAAATTCTGTTCAGTTGTTTATTTTTCTGCAATGCAGAGAGCAGGCTAGCCTAACCTCGTCTCGCTGCGATGCTCGAAGGAGATGAAGCAGGTCAGGCTGGGATTCTGCTGATCTGATCCGGCAGATTTGACATTTGTGAAAAATGTACGAGTCAACCTCTGTCGACTGAACTTCTTCACTAAAAAAATCATAAAGCTTAGGGACGTATTTGCTTTAATACACAATTGGTAATAATCTTGCTCTTTTTGGGGGGGGGGGGTGTAACACAACTACACTCTAGGACCTGCAGCATATTTTCTTTCACAACCACTGTTGCATTTAATTGTCTTATTAAAACAAAGCTGATGCGATTTAGTTTTTAATGTGGCCAAAATCCGACTGATCAGCAGGTCAGAGTTAAGAGAACCAGAAATCTGGATGGGCCTGTTGAAGGATGATCTGGTCAGAGGAGGAGTGGCTCTTCATGGTTTTCATCCGCTTTACTTCCTTACATTCCATTATAGATTTAAGTACATATTTTCTCGCATAAATATAGTCAGATTAGTTCTTTCACTTTAGATAAGTGTAAATTTGTATCAGCTTTTTTCCCCCAGACGTGAACATTGAATCACATCTAGGAAAGCAAACCCTTTAGTTTTTATTGCAAATTGTGAGCCTTTGAATAATAATCATTACTTTTATTCTCAGCATCGCTTGCTGAAATGTTGGACCTTCTTACTTGTGTTTTATCTCTATTACGATAAAACGATACAGAGGGATGGCTTTTGTAACCTTTTTATCCAAGCAGCACTTACCCTAAAAGCCCCTCTGTCTCAGAATAAATATGCATTTCTTTTGCTCGCTATCTGTGGAAAACTAAACAAAAACCTTAATCACCATTTTCCTTCTCTCTTCGTCAGGTGATGGACGTGTTGCACCACTGAGCGGGTAACCTCTGAACCTGTGAAAACCTTGGCACCTCGTACCGGTGTTACAGAAACCTCTGCGGGTCACCGTCCTCCGAGTGGCTGTCTCTCTGCCACCTGTGATCCTCCGCGGCATCAGGCTCCCCCCCCCCCCCCCCTTCCCCCCCACCCCCCACCGAGCGCTTCCCTGCCAGACCGCTCAGCTTCACCGCGTCCTCACCTCCCCGAGAGGGAGAGCGCAGCAGCCGCCATGGTGCTGTCACAGAGACAAAGAGACGAACTGTGAGTGCAATTATAAGTCGGGTTACGTGTTCGTTGCGTGTGCGAGCAAGAACAGACATGTACGTGGGCTCTCGTCACCGCAAGCATCACTGATTTGTCCTTTTTTTGTTTTAAAACGCTGGGATTATTCCTCTGAGTTGCTCAGAAGTCATTCTTTTAGCTGGGACATTTAATCTGCTACAACAATGTGAAATCAGTGAGGGAGCCTGAAGAGATGTGAGCTCTAGGTGCTGCACTTGATAGGTGCTTGGTGAATATTTTATAACCTACATGACAGGAGGAAAGTAGTGAGGGGGGGATGGGGAGCAACGAGGATCTTAACCAAGTGATGGCTGGGTAACGTGGGAGGCTTTACATCACCCCTGTTTAAATCAAGACGGCAAAGAATCAATATGTAATGAATTATTCTTTCCTTTTTTTTTTTCTTTCATATACTGCCTTCATTGTGGTTAATGCCGCAACATCCGGGGCATAAATTATGGTTTATTTGGATATAAAGCTTGCAGCTAGGGTCTAAGGTTTGTAGTCTGCAACAGGCGGTTCATTCCAGGTTTGATTCCAGCCGCTCGACGAAGCCCCGAAGCTTTAGCCTAAATTTAGCACTTTACTCATGAAATATTCAGCCTGCGTCTTATAAAATACTTTTTTTTTTTTCACCATTTATATAAGTGTGTCTCTCCATCTTTGTGTTCGCGGTGTGTGTGCGTGTGAGTTTACCCCCACCGCATCATCCACCTCTGTCTTTGTGATGAGTCGATGGTTTCCATAGCAGCAGCAGCGCTGTTTTCCAAATATTAGACTTTTTTATATTCTTTTTTTTTTATAGAGGGTTGTAATTTGTTTCCGTTTTTTGTTCCGACTTATATTTAAGGTCGACTTGGTGAACGAGACACCAGTCGCTGCCCTCCATTTGCCTGGGTGTGGTCCTCCATGTTTTAAGGATGAGTTCTGTTGCAGATTAGCTCACGTTTATTAAATGAAGTCACATTTTCTGTGCTGATATGTGAGCGTTTAACTGATTTGTGGCAAATGGATTGACACTAATTGAAGGAAATGAGCGTTCAGATTAACAACTCTGTTTCTTTTCCTAGAAATCGGGCTATAGCTGACTATCTTCGTTCCAATGGATACGAGGAAGCTTATTCTACTTTCAAGAAAGAAGCAGAGTTAGATATTGTAAGGAGCGACTATTGCTCAAGATGATACATTTGAAATTTATAATTCTCCTTGTCTGAGAATCATTGTGCTTTGGTCGTAGAACGAAGAGGTAGATAAGAAGTATGCGGGGCTTTTGGAAAAGAAATGGACCTCTGTTATTAGATTACAAAAGAAGGTAAGGAACATCTTTACACACTTTGGTTTAATCAAATTACAGTCAGCGTCTGTTATGTTCTGAAACGCTCTGCTTACCGGTTTAGGTAATGGAGTTGGAGTCGAAGCTGAATGAGGTGAAGGAGGACATGACGTATGGAGGGCCTGTTGGTCAGAAGAGAGATCCCAAGGAGTGGATCCCCCGTCCCCCAGAGAGATACGCCCTGAGCGGGCACCGTGCTCCAGTCACCCGGGTCATATTTCACCCGGTCTTCTCCGTCATGGTGACGGCCTCTGAAGATGCTACCATCAAGGTGTGTGTAAGGTGACCCGGTGACCTGCAGCACCCACATCATATTGGGGTTTATATTAAAAGGTTCCGCTTTATTATGGAATTATTGCGGCATAAAGCTGACATCAACTTTACGGGACTAAAGTGTTACTGGGACTTTACATTCTGCAGGTTTATGAAGGCCGTTTCTTTGCTGCTGCACATTACAGCGAAGGCTAAAGCTGGTCCAGTAACCTGCTGTGTTCTACCTGGTTCTGAGCCACAAATGCAGCGCTTTACAGAAACGTTCACAGCTGAAGAACTTTTTTCACAATTTGGCAAGTTCCAACCACAAATGAACATGTATTTTATTGCCTCTAGTTTTGGATTTGTACTTTGAGTCATTTTATTGTGGCTCTGGATGTATGTTTAGGCTCATTCACCTGCTGGAAGGTGAACCTCCACCCTAGTTTCAACTCTTCTGCAGCCTCTAACAGGTTTTCTTCCAGGATTTGCCTGGATTAAAATGTTCTCATCAGCTCTGACCTGCCACTCTGCCATCGTAGAAGGAAACATCCACCTCCTACAGGGTGCTGCCACCACCGTGCATTACCACAGGATGTGTTCAGGGTGATTTGCAGTGTACGGTTTCCACAGCACAGTATTTTGCAGCTTGTCTCATCTGACTAGAAGACCTTCTTCTCCATGTTTGCCGTGTCCCCAACACGACTTGTGACAGGATGCAAACAGTACCTCTCCTGGCTTTCTTTCAACGATGCCTTTCCTCTTGATGCATTTTTGCAAAACCCGAACTTGAGGATTGCACAGCTGCCCGGCAGACTCTCCCCCCTGAGCGGCGGTGGTTGCACTGGATTTAAGGGCTTCAGAGTAAATGGGCTGAATTTACCACACTTCTCACTTCTGTATTTTTGGAACAACCAACCACCATGCACCACCCCAGCCCCCTTTGTGTTGAAGATCTATCACAGAAAAGACATTTTGGTTTTGTGCTTCTAACTTGACGAACTGGGAAAAGGTTAAAGGGGTGTGAATACTTTTTGGTGACGCTGTAGCTTGGTTTACTTGGGTACCACTGACTATTTTATACATCTTAGAACATGTTGATGGAAAAAAAAAAAAGAGCATCGGTAAAAGCTGTGATTAAAGCTGCATGCAGCAGAGTAGGAGATAAATTAGCAGCAGCACCGCAGATCCTCTGCAGCTCTGACCTACCAGTTCAAAGCTGTAGCGCAGATCTGAGGCTGCTCTCCTTTTTTTTTTTTTACTCTGTTCATATGCGTTAACATGCAGTCTCCCCCCTCCTTCCTCTCTTTCTCCCTGCTCCTCCCTCCCTCCCTCCTCACTGCTACTTTTTCTGCTTTGTCACCACTCATCTATTTTCTACATGAACTGATTCTTGTTGTTTGGTCACCTCCCAAAGCACAGACCCTCATCTGCAAATGGTTCTCGTTGAACCTGCTGGGTTTTTTAAAACTAAAATAAGTTGTTTTTACCTGGATTTAGGTGACAGTGTTTGCTTCCATTTTTCTGCATATTTGGATACTCTTGAATTTGTTCCCCAAACATATCTTACCCGGAAACTGAATGAAATCTGCACACTGCTGTTTTTTATATTTCGTAGAGCTACACTGGTCAGAATTTTGCCACCATCTGATTTCCTGCTTTGTTGGAAATTTAGAAATTTCAATTTCTTTCAGAATTATAACAGGTTAGAGCAGCATTAGAAATATGTTTCTGCCTTCCTTCATTGAGCCTTCATCTGTTCTTTGTAACGGTAGCAGACGGGACGTCACCCCATATGTGTGAGAACAGTTGCTGTAAAACGGTTTTATCTGTATTTTGAAGAAAAAGCTAAAATATTTATGGGTTGAGATTATAAAGAGTCTTTAGCATCTTTATTAGCATTTCCATCCATTTCTCTAAATTAATTTTTAAAAGTTTGCTTAGCCATTTTCTGCATACCTGAGTCTTGTTTACTCAGTAATGGCGTGTTGTTTACTCAGAGTGATGCTGTCAGTGCTTATGCGTGGTGCATTCACTGATCAGGAAGAGCCAGTCGAGCAGATTCCAGAGTCACCAGCCGATTTCTTATAGTTTTCATCATTTGAGTTTGGTTTCCTCGCTGACGGTTATCTCTGTGGTTGCAGGTGTGGGACTATGAGGCAGGGGACTTTGAACGGACGCTCAAAGGCCACACAGACTCTGTGCAGGACATCTCCTTTGACCACACGGGGAAGCTGCTGGCTTCGTGTTCAGCCGACATGAGCATCAAACTTTGGGACTTTCAGGGGTTTGAGTGTGTCCGGACAATGCACGGTGAGAATATTTACAGATTTAATTCTCGCTCCACAGGGGGGGGGGGGGGGCGTCTGATATTGTTGGTTTTTTATATTCAAAGATCACGTTTGTATTTTGAATTAAAGGATTTTTAAAAATATAATCCAACAGCAAGGTAAAAGGAAACTTAATATTGCATATGAATGAAGATTTTTGGTTTCACATTACCAAGTAAGTCATTAGAAAATGAAGCAGGTTGTTATTGAGCTGGTTGATGATCACCATTAAGTTGGTGATAAAACCCATATCTATTTGGACAATAGTCCACTAAATTGATTGGTATGAAGGTGAGCAGAGATTAGTGACGTGACTAAAGATGAAACTGTGTCTTTCAGGCCACGACCACAATGTGTCGTCTGTAGCAATTATGCCAAATGGTGACCACATAGTTTCTGCCTCCAGAGATAAGACCATCAAGATGTGGGAGGTGGCCACAGGGTGAGTGAGCAGTTTTAACCACTCCAGTTTTAGAACATGGGGTTGATATTTATTTCATTAAACTCTGTTTTGTCCTCTCGACCACAGCTCATTCATTAAAATCCCGTTACGGCAAAAGCGCTCGTCTATAAGCTCAGCTGTGTGTATCTGCAGGTACTGTGTGAAGACGTTTGCAGGCCACAGGGAGTGGGTGAGGATGGTTCGTCCAAATCAGGACGGCTCGTTGATCGCCAGCTGCTCCAACGACCAGACCGTGCGCGTCTGGGTGGTCGCCTCCAAGGAGTGCAAGGCCGAGTTGCGGGAGCACGAACACGTAGTGGAGTGCATCGCCTGGGCCCCCGACAGCGCTCACCCCACCATCCTGGAAGCTACAGGCTCAGAGGTATCACTGCTGCTGCCTAATCTGACCTTTATTTGGTAAGGAGGCTAATGGAGGTCAAGTTTAGTTGGAGTCGAGCTGAGAATTCAGAGTGCAGGCCTGGAAATGATTTTTCTGATCTGAATCACATTAAACAACATCTTGATGCCTCGGCTCAGTAAGGTTTGAAATGTGAGTTTGTGACGTTGGTAAAACGCAGCTTTTCTAATAACGGTATGGACACAGACGTCGCACCGCATTTCAGGGTGGGATTTCTTTTGGAGGCCTGTCAGCTCTGCGGGCAGATCTCTATAGTTTGAGATCAGATCTCTTCAGTTTGAGGAAAAAAATAGATCAAAAACATCAGATGGTGAAGTCAAAGAAGTGTTTATGGTGAAAGATGCCAGGGCCCCGATCGTGGCTAATTGATGCTTTCAAACAGGTGGGATCTATAAAAGTTCCTAGACGAGGAGTGAACCTGACTTTTCTCGTGCAAATTTTACAGTTTGGTTGTTGGTTTTGAAATTTAAACATTTTTAGCACAGAAACAGAAGATTAGGCAGTTTGCTATTGATGTTTTATCTCTGCTTACAGAGCATGTTTATACACATGAGAACTAAGTAATTTAACATTTGGATGATTTCTGTGGCTGCTAGCTTCTCATTTTAAAGTTTAAAGTTTCAGAACATCTCCAGGATGAAAGGTGGACAAAGGTCGGGCCTCTAATCATTTCCATGACTATATGTCGTTTCCTCATCATGGTAATAGGCAGCCCATGGTGATGGTTCACAACTAGCATGGTCACATGTCACGAATGTTGGAAATAGCTATACTCATTAAAATGAGCAATCCTCCATGTTTCTAACCTGCTCCTAGCATGGCACTGCGTTGTGGTATGACGTCCCATTCCTTTTGCAAAAAAGGAAGACAACTTTATCTAGTTTATTCTTAATGGAAGTTAAAACGGGTTTCTTTATAGTTTCTAGGCACGCTCAACACTCTGAGGCTCTGATCAAACTGAATGCCAACATTTGTTTGATTAATATTGTGCGTTAAGATAAATGGGAGACCATATGCTTAGATTAATATTCGAGTCAACCTGGGCTGACAGAAGTCAGACGTGGTAGTTTAGTTCATCTGGTGTCTAAAATGATCTGCCGATGTGTTAAACCTGCTTTCTTGTATTATAGGAGTAACCGTCCTACTATGAGCCGTTTGCTGTTTTTGTAGCTGAAGATTGTAGCTTCATTTCTACTAAAACATCGTATGAATAACAGGCAGCGTCAGCCTCTTTGATGTGGCATTTGTCATCCCTCCCCTTGTTTATCTGTTGCAGAGTAAAAAGAGCGGAAAGCCAGGCCCCTTCCTTCTCTCTGGTTCCAGAGATAAAACGATCAAAATGTGGGACGTCAGCATCGGGATCTGCCTTATGACTCTGGTGAGTGGTAGAAAGGATGCTTTACGAGGCCTTCGGCGTTGCTGGGGGTGTGGTGGGTAATCGGCCTTGTGTCTTCAGGTGGGACATGACAACTGGGTGCGTGGGATATTGTTTCATCCCGGAGGACGGTTCATCGTGAGCTGCGCTGATGACAAAACGCTCAGGATCTGGGACTACAAGAACAAACGCTGCATGAAGACCTTGTCTGCTCATGAACACTTTGTTACCTCTTTGGGTGAGGCGAATTTCGTTTTATCTGTTTTACATGAACAGGAGTTATTACCGATTTGATGATATACGTTTTAGTACAGAAATGTAATCACCTAATCATAAAATTATAGACGACTAAGGCTGTTGAGCTTCTCTCTTAATCCATTGCCTCCAAAACTAAGCTAGTGTAAAATTGTGGGCACGAAAAGAGATAAAATTAACATGTCTTTGCATCAAATGTGTATGTATGACTCGCAACACACTACAGAGTTTCAGGTTTAAATGGAGTTAGTTTTACCAACATTTAGCAGAGGGCCTGCAAGAGTCAGTGATGGAGAATCTGGGGAGGGAGCTGGAGATTAAGGTGATGGCAAAAAGGTCTTTCATCCTCGACACCAAAGATAAATCCTCAATATACCAGTATAAACATGCAATGACCACGGCTTTTTTACCGTTAAGCTATTTTTCATAGAATGTCAAACAGCTAAATTGGTTGAAAGAAGTCATTTCTAATCTAAATCTGACAAAGGTGAGTAATTTGAGGCTAGTGCTATTTATATATAAATATCCCTAAACAGCCGGCCCGTTTACAGTAAAGCAACAAAAAGCACAGCCTGCTGCTAAAATGTGCAGACTTTGCACATTTGAGGTGAACGTGTCGGGGCGGTCTCTGCTAACATCTGTCATGTTGGGGGGGTAAAAAAATAAATCAGTTCTCTGGTCCAAGCAGTCTGGAAAAGGAGAGTGAGGTTAAAAGATGGCGTCATCACAGAAACTCAGTTACTTCAGGGGAGCTCATTGTTTTTGGTCTCTAATCTGTGGCTTACATTGAATTCAGGTTTATCACCATTATTTACCCTTTGGAGGTCGCCTTGCTCCGTATTCTCTTCCTGCAAATGTTCTGAGACTTTCTGAGCATTTTTATCACGCTAAAGATATTTTTTCTTAGACATCTTAACTGCAGAGAGCCAACGCTACTTCAGAACAAGCTAGAGTTCAGAATCTGTTCCCTGTACACAAATTACAGCAAACATACGAAATGTTCCTGAACATTTTATTTATTTATTTTTTTTTCTTCCCAGATTTTCACAAGACGGCTCCGTACGTGGTCACAGGCAGTGTCGACCAGACAGTCAAAGTCTGGGAGTGCCGCTGAGACCGCCACCATCTCTCATCCTGCCCTGCTTTCTCCAGCTCCCAGGATAAAAACCGATCCCTGAAGCTCCATCCCGACCGACGCTCCTCCTCCTCCTCCTCTCTTCTGCCCTAACGTCCAGCCCTTCAACCTCTCGCACTCCGAATCATAGTTGACCAATGCGCTTTTACCTTTTCCTCGCCCCCCTTCCTCCCTACGTCGATCCAGCCCCCCTCCCCCATAAAGATGACTATTGTCCTTTTTGTGTAAATTATTCTGGATGTAGGGTACGCTTAATAAATGTCACGCAATCTCTGACACATAAACACACTCAAAATGATAAGAAGTATCTTTGCATGGTGACTCAAACAAAAAAAAAAAAGAGAATTCAATACTGTTAGATTTACAAATTTCCATACTGTCATGACTTCCCATTGGGTCAAAGGGTAAATGTCTGTGTGTGTGTGTGTGTGTGTGTGTGCTGGTGCAGATGGGTTCTGGTTAACTGACTAAAACCAATGGCGCCTCCTGTCGAAGGGGTTTAGGTTATGTTAAGGTTTTGTTGAATTTCTCTGCATTTGCTACGTTTTTGGAGAAAACAAACGAGAGAGGATGTTGAAGCTGTTCAGAAGTTGAAGGAAATCAAAAAATACTAATAAAAAAAAAACAAACAAATCAAGCCAGATGCAGCTTCTCACATCCTTGCATTAGGTTCATGTCCTGTGAGTGCGTCTGTATGTTTCGACAGGAGAATCTTTCCTCCGCATCCGCTCCGATAGGGAGACGAGGCCAGGAAAAGCTTCTCGCCACTTTCCACGTTTCGTTCCTTTTGAACCAACTTGCTTTGCAGTCGACGCCCACCCGCTCGTAATGACCCATGTACTGTCGCCAGAGCGCAGGCACGAGCCCCCGACACGGACGTGCGTTTTACAGAGGAAAAAGACAGCTCATCTGTTCAAGAGATTTGTGTGTGTGTGTGTGTGTGTGTGTGTCTCTCCAGAGAATCGCCCAGTGCCCTCTTACTATCTCTGCCTTGATAACCCATCCAGGGCTCTGTCGCACAGGATTTTCATCCGGCTTTCTGTGGTCTCACTGCTCTCTTTACACACGCATACACTCACTAATGCACATACACGCACAGTAAAAGGTTGTGTATCAATATATCTGGATGTCATTGTTTGCAGCATAATGAAATAAAATTCTGTAAATACAGTTCCCCAGTTGTCGTGCTTTCATTTTAAAGACGAAGGAAAACCCACGAGGTAGTGGGAAGGGGCGGAGTGCTTCAGTTTGGCTAAGGTGTAACTTCTAGATGCGCCCCTGCTCCAGCACTCTTGTTTTTACGTCGGCTGGTAATGAGCCATTTTGATTCAGACGTGTTGAAGCGGGGATGCATCTAAAAGCTGAAAGGACAGAAGCTTTATTGGAGATTGTCCCTTGACTTCCACAGATCGAGAGGAGAAACCATGAAGTCATAATTGTCATTGGGGGAAGCTTGTCTTTTGAAAAAGAATGAAATTGTACTGACGTGTGTATTCACCCGCCTTTTTACTTTGATACCCCCTAAATAAACCCCAGTCAAACATCTGGCTTCAGAAGTCATCCAATTAATGAAGGTGTTGGAAGCAAAAGCGTGGTACATCATTTGGTGGAAATGGAAAACCATCAACCCTCAGAGGACTGAAAACAGACTCACCAAGGAAGTGAAACTGGCTGGCTGGTTGGGTTTGCTGTCGTTGCCGCCAGTCAAAACGGTACTTGGTATCTTGTATGGCCCCCCATGCTCTTGTATGCATGCTCCTGGTGAGATGATGGCTGGTGTCCTCCCAGACCCTGAGCAGGGCATCACTGAGCTCCTGGACAGTCTGAGGTGCAGCCTGGTGGCATCAGATGGACCAGAACATGATGTTCCAGAGATGTTCTGTTGGATTTAGATCAGTCAATGGTATCAGTTCCTTCATCCTCCAGGAGCTGCCTGCTCTTGTTACTTGAGGCTCAGCATTATCGTGAACAATGGGTCTAAGGATCCTGACTCCTAATGGCAGGGTGTCATCACTTATCCAGTACAGGTCTGGGTCCCTCCACACTCAACCAATCACACTGTTGACCAGGGATGGATTAGATTTTAGATCATTTGTAAAATATTCTGCAAATCTATGGCATAAAATCCATTAGACTTTGTGGTTGTGATGGGCCAGGAGCAGGAATATGTTTTTCAGTATAAACATAATCAGGTGAGATTTGATTACGTTGTCTTGTCATTTAGTCTGTATGTTTAAGTTGTTGATGCTGGGGTGTTTTGGGGGAAAAAATTAAGATTTTCACATTGAAACTTTTGTTCAGTATTTTGAGCTGTTGGTATCCAGGCAAAATCTTCACGGACATCTTAATGTTAATATGGATTAAGTACACTCCATAAGTCCTCGTTCAGCTGCCTGTAGAACCACCTTTGGCAGAAATAACTTGATGTACCGGTTTCATATATCAGTCTCGTATCCTTGAGGAAGTTTGGGTCACTCTTCCTTACAGTGCTGCTCTAAGTTTAATCAGCATTGGCCACTGTGTGTTTGTGCACAACGCCTTTAGCTTTACGAGGGCGGCGCTTTGACTAGACCAGGGGTGTCAAACTCATTTTGGTTTAGGAGGCGCATTCAGCGTAATCTGATCTCAGGGGGGCCACACATGTAAACTCATTGCAAGATTAAATAGAACTAATAAAAGTGGACTTGTTGATTTTTATATTAAACGAATTTCCCTTTTACAAAATATATTATGAATAACCTAAGAGTTTAAGAAATGTATGTGCAATTTCAACAATACTTTTACTCAGTTAAACATTTATTTAAGTGCATTTTGCATAGGAACTGATCACAGTGATTGTAAAATGTTGAAAAACATTTATTCACATTTTTTGGGACTTAAATGGTCTAGTCACTAGACCATTGCAACACAGATTTTTGTATTTTTCAGCGTTCCTAATGAAGATTTCTCTGGGTCATGTTTCTGTTTCATGACCCTACTCCAGCCATGGTTTAACTGTCAGACAGCCAGTCTCACATTTCGACTCTTCACGACTCGGAGCAGCTCACCGTTGGCTCAATGACTGCAACGTTGCAAACCTAAATTATGCTGTTGCGATCTATTTGGAGAGAACAGTTAGGCCTACTCCTGACAACCTCTTCTAAAAAAGCCACACATGTTCTGTCTCTTCCTTTATCAACTATTGCATTTACTAATGCCAGCTGAGACCCGCTTTGTCTAAACTGGAGCATGATTTTATTTATCCTGATTTCCTTGAGCATTGCCCGGTCTGTGACTCTGCTGGGACGTCCGACCTGGTGCAGATTGGTAGATGTTTTCCACTTCATCTTAATATTTTGGAAAGATGAACTTAATAGTTTTTTTTAAATTACCCAAAGTAATAGATTCTTCTCCAGAGTCATTGCGTTAGCAGACCGAAGCCCCTGCCTTTATGGAAGCAGACCTGCTGACATCAAAGGATTTTATTTGCAGCTTCTCTTTTAAATCAAATTAAAGCAGGAAAGGTGTACTTAATTTGTCCCCTCGTCGTTTATTTTCTCAACAGCCAGCGCTTGTTTTCAAATATTTGTCCTTAACTTTAGGTCACTGCACTGGAGGTTTTAATGGAAAGTAGGTCACTAGACACAAACTTTTCTTCTAGACAACTATTATTTATGTATAATGTTGGGCTCTGTCTCACCAGTGGTCTTTAATCCTATATTTATAACCAATGCATCGGTGGGCAACGTTATAAGCTGGGTTTTACCAACCAGTGTATACTGTACATATCTTTTTTTTTATGTCTGATGTATAGAGGTGAGGCTTTTTGGTCGTCTTTTTACATTTATTTCTCAGCAACTGCTCAGTTTCACAGTCAAGTCGGTGGAGAGGCAAGAGATCGTCAGACGTTTCAGGGTGGCTTATGAATTATGTACGGCACCGGAGTCTTCTGTGTTCACACACACATGCTCAGCCATCCTTGGAGCTTTTACTAATTTGGAGTGCTCTGTGGTATCCAGGCTACAGTTGCCAGTGAAGGAAAAGCAACCTCCCCACCTCTCCTCTCCTGTCCTGACATGAAGGTGGAGAAACTGGCTGTAAAGAGGGTGCAAAACGGGAAAATCATGGAGTGCAGGTGAAAAGGAATTTGCCCCCATGTGAATTTCTTCTCATGTGGCTTTTTGTCACACTTAAATACAAAAAACATTTGGGGAAAAACATCTTTCTTTTGCATGAACTTTTGGCCCAGTTTTCTATGAAGAATAGTTCACATTTGAGGATTTTGGAGCATGAATTACCTGTTTAAAGTCGAGCCGCAGCATCACAGATGGATTCCAGTTCAGAGTTTGACTAGGCTGCTCCAAAACCTTTTAGTTTCTGTTTATTTTTAGTCGTTTAAAGGTTGAATTACTGATGTCCTGTTGCGTAACCCATGTGTGCTTGAACGTAAAGTCACAGACTGATGGCCGGGCATTCTTCATTAGGATTTTCTGCTAGAATCAGAATTCACGATTTTATCGATCAGGGCACTTCACCCAGGTCCTGAAGAAGCAAAGCAACCCCAGACTATCACACCACCACCTCCATGTTTGTCTCTTGGTGTGATGTTCTGTTCTTTGAATGCTGTATTATGCCAGATGTGACTTTTGTCCCATTGCTTCACAGATAATATTCCCAAAAGTCATGGGGGTGATCGTGTTTTTGTGTTCTTTTTGGTCTGCGGTGGTTTTGCTCTTGGAAGTCTCTAATGGATGCCTTCTTGGTCTCTTTCTTGTTTTTGAATCATGAACTTTGACCTTAACTGAGACAAGTACGACCTGCAGTGCTTTAGATGTTGGCTCTGGGATCTTTTGTGACCTGGAGAAGGCGTTGATGGCCGGCGGGAATAATTTTGGTAGGCTGGCTCCTCTTGGAAATGTTCACCAACACTTAATGTTTTCTCCATTCCTGGACAATGTCTAGCTGTGGTTCACTAAAGCCTTAGAAATAGCTTTGTAACACTTACCACAATGTGTTACTGTTTTGCTGTCTTTTATCCTGCTTTGTGTTGTCATGTGGGCTTTATAGGGGAGTCCTTGATTCTACAGATCAGAGATTAATTGGGTCTGGCTTTGGCTTTTTAATTTGAGCCAAAAAACGTGGTTGATCACAATTAAATTACAATTCAACACAAGTCCGGGGGAATTTTGTTTTCCCATTGGGCCAGATTGGTTTGCTCAGTTTATTTCCCTCCATAAATGAAATCATCAGGTGACTACTGCTTTTGTATTTACTAAAGTTAGTGTCTGACGATCTAAACATTAAAATGTGAGAATGAAACCAGAGGAAATTGTACATTTCATACATAAACAAGTTTATGCCATTAGGAACCTGGCGAGGTGGACTTATGCTGGTATGCTGGACAGACAGGTGAAATCAGAGGCTTTGTGAGGACTAATGAAACCTGTTTCTCAGTAGAGGCACTGGGGTAGAAACATTGGCCTACATCCAGCCGCCCTGTGTCTTACATCCTGTGCACACATTAGCCCTCATGCAAGCTGAAGACACAACACCGTCGAGAAGAAATCCCACTTTCTCATTTATTTTGCTTCTGGGTCACCTATTTCTCTCCGTCTCCGATAAGACTGTTGATTCCAATTCTTGGCGGAAACGGAGAGCGAGAGAAGCTGCATAGAGGCATAAGCCTGCACTGATCCAAATAAGCTGGCATGTCACGGATGTGTTGAGAGATTTCAAGGTCAGTGTTTACAACAGAGCGGTCTCAGGCAGCAGGACTGAGCCCGTCTGAGTGCACTGAGTATTCCCAAAAAGCATGCTGCCTTTTACATGATTTGTACAGTTAGGTACCGGTCTGTGGCAGATATCTGCAGGTCCTGTGCTCATTTTAAAGGCTTTCACGCCATCAGCAGGTACAGCTTACATCAGTCTCACTGTAGCTGGCGTGACTTGTGTTGTAATCCCTGCAAAGCTTGAGGAAAAGGATGGGAAGGTAAAGAGCAGCAATGTTTTTAGGATATAGCGCACTCTAGTGGCGCCATTCACAAGATGTGTTTTTATTTTATGCCTAAATGCAGAGCCTCGCAAAACTCTTTATACGCCATTAACTTCTTTACTTCTGTTTTTACTCGGATTTTCTTAGACAAACACAAAGTGCCACAAAATTGTGAAAGAAAAAGAACACACACGCAGAGACAAAGGGTGGTGTGCATGTGTTCAGGGGCGTTTAGTCTAATAACCTAAATGAATTCAATTGCGTCTAATTCTCTTTCAGATGTCACCTAATTTATGTGTAATGTAATCTCAGTAAAAATCCAGCTGTTCTGTGAAGGCCTCAAGGGTTCCTCAGAGAACATTAGCGAACAAACAGCATCCCAAGGAACACGGATCAATCAAGGAAATGGTGCTAACTCTGGAGGAGCTGCAGAGATGCCCAGTCTTACACCAAACACGCAGGGGATCCACAATTATGTGGAGACGGGTGTGCTGGTCAAAACCTAGCATGTCCTGGACAGCTAACATTGCACATCACCATAGAAAAAGGAAAAAAAACAACAACTTCCCTATTTGGTGGTGGGGAGCATTATACTCTGGGGATGTTTTTCTTCAGCAGTGACGTGGAAGCTGTTCGGAGTTAATGGGAAGATGTTTGGAGCTGTAGATATAAGATAATCCTAAAAAAAAAAAAAAAACCTCTGTTAGAGGCTGTAAAAGACTTGAGACGGGAGCAGAGATTCGTCTTCCAGAAGGACGACCCTAAGCGTACACCCAGATCATGACACAAAGCGTATTCATTGCTTACAATCCCCCAATCAAAGTCCAGACCTAAATGGGATTGAGTGTCTTTGGCATGACATGAAATTCATGTTCAGAAACACTCTGCATTAAACTTGACTGAGCTTCAACAGTCTGAAAGCCTTGCAGCTGCAGTTACAGTGAAAGGCGGTGCTATAAAACCACTGACTGGATGAAAATGTGAGTCATGAAATACCCGATGATGAAATCCCAATAAAATACACAGTGGAAGTTCTGCGGCCAAAGCGAGACTTAAGAGATCAACTTTTCTGTGTGCTGCATTAAGAAAAGACTTTACAAGGTCGCATAACACTCAGGAAGGAGGATTTAGACTTTGCTAGAAGAAAAAAAAATATTAAAAGGTGGCTTCTGGGACTGCATCGAATTGAGAGATGAAGTTAAAGCCACTGTGCACCTGGACAGCATGCTGAGGCAGTGTAATTAGCTGAAGCAGGGGCAATCAATACTTCTTCATTGATGCTGTAAAAACGAGCAAACTCATTTTGTGTTAAATTGTGCACTCAGGTTTATATCAAACCACTTTTAGACAGTTAATATTAGTAAAAAAAAGTTACTACTTCTCATAGTTTGGATGTATGTAATGAGTGAAATTAGGATTAAAGCCTATTTAATCACATTACTGTGAACATTACACAGATTTCTGTGTAATGTTCTATAGTTTTTCTCCTCCTTTTGACTCTCATTTGGCTCATTTAACTGGATCTCTGTAAAAGTGTTGCATTGGTTCCTCTTTGGTCCGTGGACCCACAAGTGATGCAGCATTTCTAACTGGGTCACCCCATCCCTTCCCTACATCTCTCCCACCCCACATTCTTTTCAAGTCATCACTCCTCCTCCTCTCCTTTGCTCCTCCTGTACATGCATACAGCTCTGTGGGGTTTTCCCCCCTCTTTTCTTGCAGGCATGTGCTGCATCTCTTGCATCCATATCTGCTCAGTTCTCTCGTGCACACTGGTAAGCGAGTCGCATTCTTGCTAAATAACTGCCTCCCCCTTTCAGTCCCCCCCCCCCCCCCCATTAAGTTTATTTTTCCCTTTTTGTACACATGGCAGCAATGAGTTGTTTAGCAGCTCAGATCACACGGGTTTAACTGGGTCTGTATGGGGAATTAGATCGGTGACGGCAGCTCCAATGTACTTCTGAGCTGCTGTTCTGATTGGCTGATGCGGGCAGTCCCTTGATGTGATGGAGGATATTTGGACTCAGTGTCGTCCAATCAAAGACTGTTTCTATGGAGCCCCACGGCTCCATGTGTGTCTCTACATTTTCAAACACGTTGCCTGATCATAAACCACTAATTGTGACACCTTAAGATCCATTTCCCTTTCCTGTGGGAGAACAATAGCATATTGCTCATGTCACACAACAGCTTTTGATTGATGGCGTGGTGTCTGACTTTAGAAGCAGACATAATCTCATGGCACCACGTGGAAGGAAGTGCTCGCAACAGAATATCCTTGTGATGCAGTAAGATTTTTATTATTATTATTATAGAGTGTAGCAATGGGTGGACATGTTTAGGGAAGAAGAAAAGAGGCTAATCACATGTTCTACTGATGCTGATACCGTGCATTGCAAAACTATTCATTCCCCTGAAACTTTATTCGGCCAGTTCTAACACATGAATACGTGTCGATCTAAACCTTTCTATTTTGGCTCTTGCTGCATGTTTAGACTCTGTGAATCTGTTTGTTGCTCTCTTTCAACAATGGGATTCTACTCGCCACAGTCCTGTAAAGATCTGATTAATTGGGCACACGACCAATAGATGTCGTATCAACACATGCTTCACCTGAGCTGTGAATTTCTGCGGCTTATGTACAGCAGCTGTATCTCTGTGTAAAAGGAAAACAGCCATGGTTATCCGCTTACAAAAATCAGCAGACAGAAAACGATTTACAAATTAAAGGCTGGTATATCGCTTTAAACAGATTCAAAAAAGCTAATCATGCTAATGTGCACGGGTTCAAAAATGTTAACAACAGATAAAATGCTGTTGAAGTATTCGTAGATTTTAAAAAAAGCATTTAATACGAAAGACCAATAAACTTCAGATAGGGCATCGGCGACTTTGTTCTCACCTAGGTCAAATGTTAGATAAACAACAGAAACCAGTTTGTGCTGACAGACAACTACATGTCAACACCTGTGGGGTACCACACATAAAAACATCTAAACGTTGGAGAGCTGAGAAATGTAAGTCAAACTCTTGAGTGAAAAGTCATGTTATATAATACACTGTTCACGTCTACTAACTTACCGTGTTGAATGTAGGGTAACGGCAACAAAACAAGCAACTCTTTGTTGTGTACACAAAAAAAATGAGCCATAAGGATTGTAAGTTGTGTTGGACACTTAATTGAAAATACCAGTAGTCAGTTCTTATAAGTATAAACATTCAAGTTTAAAGACTTAATGGAATACAGCAGGGAATCCCAAACTTTATAGCCTGCGACCCCCAAAAACACACTGCCAGAGAATGACGACCCCACCCCCAAAATTACGAGAATAAAGTAGTAATTTTATGAGAACGCTTACAAAACAATGCAGTCTTTCCCCTGTGATAAAATGAGGAATGTTGAGCATCTTTTAAAGGTATACTTTGGTATTGGTATACTATAGGGATATACTAAATCTTTTTAGCACATCAGCATCAAGTTATTATTAGTTTCAGGACTTTGAAACAATTGTGCAAACGACTGTGTGACTTTAATTTCATAATATTATGACTTTGTTCTGGTATTATTTATTACGATATAGCCAAGAATGTAGCTGTGTAAACCTGAAATATCTGCGCAGTTTATCAAGATATTGCCTTGATAAACTGAAAAAGTGCTCCAGGGTTTTCAGACATGTCATCCGGCCGACCCCCACTTTGGGAACCCCTGGAATACAGGACTGCACTAATCATGTACATATCAAAAATAGTAATAAATAAAACAATAAGAAAACTTTCCCCAAAAGACAAGATGGATATATTTATAGATTAATCAAATATGGAACATAATTATGCTCAAACCAGATTTTAAAAAATATGCGCATTTCAGTCTGTGGAATCATTTCCTGAAACAGTGTGGAAGGTTTTACTATATGCTATTTTTCCTTTTGTAATACTTCACTGTATTAGCCAATTATGTTCAAAACAAACAAAAAAAAACACGTTTTTTTTTTAAACCTGTAAATCTTGCAGAGGTGAAATGAAAGCAGATTGCGTTCAGCTGCTTTAATCAAAGACCCACTTCCACGCTCACAGACCACGCCCCCACTGGGTTTGACTGATAGCTCTGATCTGGAGACAGCAGGGCGGCCAGTCACGCTCTCGCCATGCAAATGAGCTGCTCCTCGCGCCGGGCGGGTGCCCATGTGGACCAGCACCATGCGTTGTTGTTCTGAGCGCTGATTGGCTGGCTGGCGCCTGACCCGTCTACATGCGCTGCGGGCCAACGGCTGGAGCAAAACCACGGAGGACCGTTGACGTCAGCGGCAGATGTCTGAAAAGAGAGACCCGCGGAAATACGACGTCGCACGTCGGGTTGAATTATGTCCAGAGATGCCAGTTAATCGGTTATTGTATTTCTAAGAGAAATGTCGTAATTTATGACAGGCAAACGTTTCGTGAAAAGTGTCGGCGAGGTGGATAAGGCGCGAAGCGGCCGCCGGGTTTTGTCAGCGGCCGTAGTAACAGGGCGGGGCGGGAATCCGGGAGGGTCGGGCCTTGCCGAGAACACGACTCCCCTTGTTGTGTGTATTCCCGTGCTCGCTTCGCCATCTTGTTGCAATCCCCCTTTTTTCTTTTTTTCCTACGTATATGGGGATCTACTTTCTGTTTGGCTGGCTTGAAAAAAAAAAAAAGCTAGCCGCCTTGCTTTCTGGAGAAAGGTTCACACGGGTGTGAGCCGTGCACGCTGCGCCTAATACTGGGGTACTACTTCCCCCTCCTCTTTCCGTCCCGGACCACCGGGCTCCCCCCCCTCCTGCCATCAGGGTTTACGCGAAATGAGTATCGACACACTTTTGGAGGCGGCCAGGTACCTGGAATGGCAAGCTCGGCAGCAACAACAAACCAGCAGTGGTGAGTTGAGCAGCAGACGGATGCTTGAAGGGACCCCAGATAGCAGCGCGGAGTGACACTTCAAACATCGGGTTTAGGGAGAACTGGGTTGTAGTATTTACCCTGCCTGTCCGTTACGGGACGCGCCGAAAGGTTTTCTGGGCTGGATTCACGGCAAACTGTCACCGATCAGGCTGGTTGGGTCGTGCATAGACGGTGGGACCTGAAGGCGGAAATGGCCAAAGTTGTTTTTCTGAACTACTTTGCGCGCTCGTGGTGTGTGTGTGTGTGTGTGTGTGTGTGTGTGTGTGTGTGTGTGTGTGTGCTTCGACACCCTTGTGACTCACCGTACGCGCGCGCCTGTGTGTAATGCATAGCAGAGGATTTCCTTTCACTATCCACGGTTCATTTAAACACATTTAATGTTATTGAAAGCCGTCTTTTATAACGTGGTACGTCTTATTACACGTATATACACACAAGTGATCATAATAACCACATTTACACTAGAATCGCCGCACCATTTGTTCGTTAAATCGCTCATTTAAAGTGTGTTCAGTGGACACCGGCAGGGCGGTGGCAGAGGCTCCCTCTTTACATAATACCGTGACATTGCTCAGCTATGTTGTGACACACACACAGACACACGCGCGCGCGTGCGCACTGGGGCGGGCCCCCTCTCGCGCAGCTTCTCTTCGTTTGTAGTTCTGAGGAAAAACTACCACAACAAATGAAAGTTATTATCCCCCATTCTGTTTGCAACGGCGCCTGATAAGCTGGAGGTAACGATTGGCGATTAGGTCAAAGAAGAATAAGGAAGGGAGGGTTGCTTTTTTCGTGTGTCTTCTGATCTCGCTGATGACGTGTCAGACCCCCCCGTTGCTGCATACTTACCCTACCGCGTGCTAAAAGATCCACCCACACCGACCACGTGCACGCCACCCCTCCCCCTTCTTCTCACCCGTTAGAAATACACAAACATGCGCACGCACACACACATCCTCGCGCCTCTCTCGTCCCCGCCCTTCCCATTGCTGGCGGCTCACACAGTGGCGGGTCAGAGGGACTGAAAGAGGGAGCAAGTAAGTAGGGCAACTCCCTATTTACCCCCCCCCCCCACCCCGCTGAGGCTTTTAGTTTGGGAGATTTTATAACAAGATATAAACCATGTAAAGGAGGTCAGTCTATCAGTTCATGTTATCAATGCAGCTGTGCAGTATTTCCTCAACAAGACTCTTATTATTGTAAAAGGTGTAAGAGCTTTTTATTTTGTAGCTACTGCTTAGGAACGGACGGGACATATAGACTTAAAGTTTTATTTGTATAGACTTAAATATTTTCTAGTGTTTTTTTTTTTTGGTCAGAAAGCAAAAGCTGCCAACAGCAAAATAATTGTGACAATGTTTTAATCTAATAAAACATATCACAACTAGTTTTTCAGCCAATTGACATGGCATTAATATTGTTTGAAAAAGTAATAACTGTGTAATACATGTTAGTCCTTAATTCTAGCACAGGTCCATTTTTGTACCAACTCAGGGTGTTGCGTTTTATTTTTTTATTTATTTTTTGGTCTTGCCATGGCTAACAGTTACCTGGAACCGTTACTATTTTTAGCACCTGTTTCGAAGTGGTTCCAAGCGCAGCGAGTTGGCCCTAACACGCCACCTCAGCAGGCAGTCGGTCTCTGATTGGCTGGGGCGTGGGGTCGCTGTTTCTGTAACAAGAGCGACTCCAGGACTACAATCTAACCGGACATATTTAAAAACGTACTCCACAGCGACAGAAGCTACCTGTTAAACGAAAATGAAAGCACCCGAATCAGTATGCTAGTCCGATGCCGAGGTGTACAAAGTTTTCGTCAAATCGCCTTTCTGTCTCACCGCTCCGCCTTGCTGTGACGATCATGCCCACATTAGCGCCATATACAAACGTAATGGAAAACCACCCGTTCCGAATTGAAACGAGCAGACCCGTAGCGAATCGAAGTGTCACTGGCCGGGGGCCTCCTAAGTGCTGCCTGGTTGGACTAATTTTGTGCTGCCGCCAAATGTAGTTGTTGCAGATGGAGATGCAGACAAGCAGAAATCGGCTTAGATTTGAAAATATTAGGTACAACACAAACTATTCGTCTTTTAATAACTTCACACTTCACTAAAAATGCATTATACATTATTGCCTACAGGTTACCGTTACAAAGGATCCAAACATTATCTTTTGTGTCACATGTTCATAAATGACACAGCGTGAAACTACTGAAGTATTTTTCATTCTAGACGTACATTATTCATTCAAGCAGGTGATGGAGGTACTTAAAGAATCGGTCAGCACTTTGATCAGCACATTACACTCAAGCATAATGGTCAAGTGTAATGGGTAATATTTTGTTTTCTGATCTCATCATGTGTTGGAAAATTTGTACAGCTAGTTTCTTCCTCGCTTAAACCATGTGTGCTTTAGTTTATTGCTCTTGTAGGTGCATGTCTTGATAGATTATGGGTACAAATAAGGCGTATAAACGTATCATTTATTCTACTTGCATATTTTTTTTATACTACACGCTAATGCGATTCAGTTAGCAGTGTAAGCGAGTTGACTCTTAGGAAATATGACAGAACGTGGCCCCCGATCAATCCAAAATGACTTTAAGAAATCTCATGATAGAGGAGTCATAGAGCCTCACTTCCTAGGAGTAGATTTTATGTGTAAAATAGAAACTTACTTTAACTCGTCGGTTTTCAAGACTGGTACTAAAACGTCTACCTTACGGGTACCAATTGACATTAGTTTGGTACAAAACATCCCACAGCAGGGGAGTTACTTTCAATGTAAGAACAAATGGCAAAATTAACAAAATGGTATATTAATAAAGGTTGCTAATTTATGAAAACACCGATAGATATAAGTAGTTATTGGAGTAATTTACAGATCGGTCATTACAATTTTATAGGATGTCAGGTTAAGTGCTCTCAGTTTTGTTTGCTATTGCTTAACATATATCAGAATGCCAATATAACTTTTTTTTTCCATTAAATAAAGTAGAAATTACTCTGGAATTTCGGAGTTCCCTCGGCTATTTCACTAAACACACAAATAAAGAACAATATTACAGGACAACAAGTGCAGAGGGGTGAAAGTTTTTTTCGCTGCATGTCATCATGAGGACGGTGTGAAGCTGCTCAGGTCGTCTCAGGGGTGAGCTGGTGTCCTAGGTGAGGGAAATTGCCTCATCAGGGGGTTTGCAGAGTCACGCAGGACAGAAACGAAAGTGTTGCCTAATGTGCAGCCTCCTGGTGTTTGTGTTGTTGCGTTGGAAATGTCCGGGCCGTGTGTTTTCAGCGGCTCACAGATTTCAGGAATCCCTGGGATCTTCTGTTTGATGTGGCTGTTTCCATGGTAACAGGGCTTTCCACATTACTTTGAGGCGGATGCTGCAGTGGGCGCCAACTACTCACTCGCATCGTTATGTCTGCGTGCTGTGGGGATGCTCCTGTGTGCAGTTTATTTATTTATTACTGTTGCCTTTGACGGCTGCACGACCCAGCTGAGTGGCTTCTCTCCACCGTCCTCCGCTGTTGGTCAGTTGTCCTGAAGTAGCCTGGGGCTGGACGTATGCTCAGTGCTGGAGCAGTCCAATCCCCGGGCAGAGGGGGGGGGGACTCCAGTCAAACACGGCTTCTTTTGTTGTTTCTCACTCCGCACTGTTTCCCACATGATGCCATTCATCGTTTGTGTTTGTTTGCACCAAGTGTTGTCCGTGGTAGTTAAACTGCTCTGGCTACCTGGAGGTTGCTCAGGTCGTTTAGTTTTTGAACTAATTACCCAGAAAAGTTGTGCAGCTTTCTCTGGAACTTTAAAGCTGTCAGTGCTGCATGTTTTATCACGCGTTTGTACCAGCTTTGACTATCGTTAGGCAGATTTTTTTTCCTCCCCTCTTCTTCTTCTTCTTCTTCTTCTTCTTCTTCTTCTTCTTCACTAAATAGCTCAAGCTCAGTCAGACCGAAAGTGTCTGTGAACATCAAATTGCTTTCGCCATATATTCTTAATTTTATTTGATTCTGGGATATGGGAACAGATGAATGGGCTCTGATGTAAACCATTCGGTCCAGATGTGGTTGTGTAGTTGTTGGCGTCTGCCCTGCCAGAAGATAAACCTCCTCCTGGTTCTTTGCCAGGCCGCATTTGACCTCTGTCCGTCTTCCAAATAACTCCAGTCCACTTCCCAGTCCACGCCAAAGAAAGGTGTCCCCACAGAACGCATGCATGCGTGCCACACTTTTCACGTCACGTTTTATTAAAGCTCGGTTCTGCTGTTGTATGAATCACTTTCCTGTCGTGTGCCAAAACTGTGATGATTGACATGCTCTCGTTCTAACCCGAGTATTACCCGTTGTTCTCCTGCAGAGGATGAGCCGTGTAAAGAGAAGGAAACCATCAAGACCGAGGCCGAGTGTAAACACGAGGAGCCTGCGGCTTCACCTCTGCCTGTCAGGGCCAACCACACTGATGATGTTCATCGCCAGCGGCCGCAACACCCTCCCGCCCCTCCTGCGCCTTCCCTCCCACCTTCACAGGTTCCCATTGCCGTCATCCCTATGGTCCCTGTCCTCAACGCGACGCCCTCTGTCCCCCCCTTTCCGCTTACGACGCCGATCGCTGCGGCTGCGACCTCGCTCAGCAGCCCGCTGCCAATCAAGAAAGAGGGCCTTTCCTCCACTCCGCAGCAGCAGCAGCAGCAGCAGCAGCAGCAGCCGGCGTCTCATCACCTGTTGTGCTCCTCCCAGATCAAAATGGAACCTGCCCAGCAGCTGATCGATGTCAAACCCAGCCTAACACAGCCTCAGGTGCAGATTCAATACCCAGCCTCTATTAGTACCAATGGCTCTGGCTCCCATCATGCACTGGTCCCCCATCAAGCGCCACCTGCCCCTCAGTCGCGCCCTAACGGAGTGACGATAGAGGACATGAGAGGGATGGAGGGGAAGCGGAGACCTGGAGGGTCAGTTTATGTGTTTGAATAGTGTAACTTATTCAGGTTTGGGGAACTGTTCATATTTACATTACATGATTTACTTTGTTTCCAGAGCGGGAACCAGAGAGGTGCATAATAAGCTTGAAAAGAACAGGTTAGTCTTAATAACGAACATGTCTACTGCTGCAGCTGGTGTAAAACATCATTGAGAATTAAGCTTGACCGCCACTTCAATGCATCAATGAGTGTTTGCGACGCTTACTTGTAGAGTTTTACAAGGCAAAATGTTTGCATGCATTTCCTTGGCTCGTAAAGGCCAGCAAATTCAGAAAAAACATAACTGAAGGCACGAGTTCCCTTTAAAGAGCAGCGACCAGCGACCAGCTCTATAACTGTGAACATTCCCATTTTGCTAAAGTAAAAGCATGATTTGTCTTTTAACTGTGCAGGAGAGCACACCTCAAGGAGTGTTTTGAGACCCTAAAGAAGAATGTCCCTAATGTCGATGAGAAGAAAACCTCTAACCTCAGCGTTCTGCGCAGTGCACTCCGTTACATACAGGTCAGTAGATTGAATGGTTTGGAAAAAATACTCTTCACTACTTGTTTGTGCTATTTTTCTCCTGTCTGTGGGACCAAATTAGGGCAGCGAACGAGAATATAAGATGAGTGTTTGTTGAAAAAGGAAAAGCAATCAGCCATTTAGAGCTTGCTTTAGTTGCACAGAGATACTGGATGTGATTGTCTGGCATTCACTTTGGGCAAAATGTCTATAAAGCCTGCAGACGATGGGTGGATTTGTCAACTTCGCAGCCTTGGGCTACAGTAAGTGCAGCGGTGCCTTCCTCTGCAGCGAATCCTTTGACATTTGAAGTTCAATGTGCTACGCAATGGAAAGTTAGTGAGAGGGGTTAAAATAGCCCAACAGATGGGTGAATTTTTTTCCTAACGCCACCGGCAGCAGATCATGGGGACCCCCTGGGAACAGAGCAAAAAAGGGATTAGAGACCCTGACTGGGAGCCTGCAGTTCTGAACAAAAATTAACATTAGGCTCAAAAGACCAATAAACAGCATCCAAAAAAAGACTGAAACACTGAGTCAATGCGGTACCGCGCGCGAGCTATTTTTAGAAACACAACGTCACGATGACGTCACATCACGTGGTACGCAGTAGGGCAAACTCCCAAACGCGCCGCTGTTTTGGTGTGGAAGAGACGTGCTTTCTAGGTTTTACTCGGTAAACGACTGCTTTTTCCAACATCTAAGACCATGGTTTATAAACATTGTTGCTATGGGACGTGCAACAGCGACTCGAGGTACGCTGATCGGCCGCATATGAAGGATGTTTTCTTCATTAATTTCCCGAAACTCAAGAGTGCCAAGGAGAAGTGTGTGCGTTGGGTACACTTGTGCGGGCGGCCTACACAACATTTCAACCCGGAAAAAGTTACCAAATTCACCTACATATGTAGCAAGCATTTTGTCGGTGGAAAGGGTGATGATAGCATATAGGCTAGCATGTTAGCAGGCGCTAACATGGCTACCTATTGGCAAGATATACAGATTCCTGGACGTTGATTGCAAACAAACAAAAAAGGCCGACGTGAACGGAGCACGGTGGAAATCATAACAAAGGCATGAACGCCGAGCAGGGAAAAAAACAAAGCTTACCGTTGAATCAACTCGGCCCGTCTTCCGGTTTTTTTGAGCCCTCGACACTCAAGCCACCGTTTCAGCTGAAGGTTGGTGTGCTCTTCCACAGTGCGACCAGTAAACCGTGCGCCTGGGACATCGTCTTGGGTAAGTTTAATGGCTGCAAAGTCGGTCATATCGCTGGTTCTGTTGCGCTTGTAATGGCTGGTTTGTATGTGCGTTCTACGACTGTTTGCCCTACCGGTGCGGCAAAAGGGGCGTTACTCTTAAGGCCGTGACGTCACGTGCGCGGTACCGCATTACTTTCCTCTCATTTAAGCTCTAGGAGTGTATAGACTTGCTTTGCAAACTTCTGTGGTTTAAAATGACATAATAATGGACTATTTCGTCACACATAAAACGAGTATCTTCTGTCCAACTGAGTTTGATTATATGGTAACAAGAAAAACAAGAAAACAAGAAGATTAACACTAGTACAGCGAGCTGATATTAACGTGTTAATTAGTCTGGCTATCCACTCCAGTAGCCAGTCTGCAGCTAGCTCTTTTGCAGATGTGCTGCTGTTAGCTTGCTAGTTATAGTTATCTTAGTACCGCATTTTTCAGATTATAAGGCGCACCGTGAACTAACCATGTCTGTGTGTCTTTGTCCACACATAAACTGCACCGGATTATAAAACGCACTAAATATTCTTCCCAGGTGTGTAATATCACTCCGCCCCCTTCACGTCCACAGCTCTCTATCCGTCTCTGTTGGGAGGACAGGGTAGCTGGACTACACTGCCCTTTTCTAACATAAGGCCAAAATAAATGTAACTTTTATATTGAATTAACTTACTAGGTTTATTGTTGCTAGGCGCGTACTCCGGGCACAGGCTGCGTAAAGGCTCCCACACACTCGGGCATAATGTGTGCGTATTGTTAGCTTGGCGGGCCCCGCGCTGATTCTCCGCGGACATTTTACCCTTCACAGTCGAGCGTACTGTTGCCTACATTTCTTGTGGCAAATTCCTACAATTCCCACGTTTTCTGCCAGTGGGACGAAGCGGCGGAACGGATAACGGTAAAACGTGTGATTAGCTAGCTGAGCACCTAGAGCCATTTCTTTTCCAGCAGGCTCCCACCTGCCAATGAGAACAGAGGGACTGTGATGACGCGCGTCCTCGTGACCACCTGCTTGGAGCAGCTCAGTGCATCAAGCTTGGTGTCGCATATAAAACAGTTCGATGTAAAGACTTCTTGCCGCCGAGAAGTCATAGAAATTGAGCTGTACACGTACCTGTACATGAAGCCCTCCATGAAGGGAGAATGTGGGGGCCTTTACATGAATGCCCTTCTAGTTTAGACATTAGAGTCAGGCAGTCTTGTAGACAGCTCAGGAGTCCGATCAGGTAGTGACACAGTGTACCGTAACGCTCCGAATATCCATTGAGTGGAGCGGCTTTGTTGCTAACCAAAGTCGCTCGTATACATTTTAACAGATTACCACATAAAATTGGTGAGTAAGAACAACTTTAATTATATATAAGGCGCACCATCGATTTTTGAGACAATGTAAGGCTTTTAAGTGCGCCGTATAGTCCGAAAAATAACAGTGATATTGGTGCTCCTTGAGTGGAAGTAATAGTGAACAGTCCCCAGTTTTATTTTTCATTTAAGCAAAGAAAGGGCCTTTATTTAGCCTGCTAACCTGCACTGTTCATCAGCAGGCGGGGGAAGGGGCAGCAACGTGTTATTTTATTCCACATACAGCCGCAGAGGCCTCTGTGACTCTCCAGCATGCTGAGAAAATCTTGAAACCATTGCAAAAAAACATCAGCTCTAGAGTTAGCGGTTCTGAAACTGTGATCAACCCTAGCGTACTGTGACGCCGGTGACTGGCTCATGCCTGTGTACGACCTTAGCTGTGATGTTACCCTTTATTGTTAAAACACCGATCGTCTTATGAAAGAACTAAAAGTCAAAACAGCATCTTTACTGAACTCTAGGGAGGCAGATAGGTGTTTTTTTTTTTTTTTTCTACAGCTAACAAAAAAAAAAACAGATCATAAAAACAAACCCTTCCAGATATTTCTTTCTCTTTTGGCACCTGTGCTCATGTAAACCTGTCAGTCCAGTTCCTTTCTCTCTGCGAGCCATGTGAGGTCTGAGCACATGGCTACAGCGAACCCGATGACGTCACCGTCACTCAGCCCTCTGATCTGCTCTTTGAGACTGCAGAGAGCGGGAGAGGGAGGGAGGGAGACTATGACAGGTGTTAATGATGTAGCTGTGTTTCCATGGGGATAAGAGGGGAATAGGTAGAGATCCGCTACAGCTATGTCAGCTTTTTCCTCTTCATCTCTGCAGGCCCGTATCAAAAGGATGGAACCTCATGAGAAACTGAGGGGACATCTCTTTTATGTCCTTTTAGGAATACCTGTCAGCCTCTTCCTGTTGCCGTTATGATTAAGCCTGTAAGAGCAGGGATGTTCACTCCTGAGATTCTCCCTTTTTTTTAATTGTAAGAATCTTTTAAAAGGAAAGAATAAAAGAGCCGTGGATAATGCGGGGGTTGGGTCTCTCGGGGTTGATGAATGGTGGAGTACTGGGATGGAATAGCAGAAGGAAAGATCCAAAAGCATCCAGCTGGCCAACGTCCCGTCACGTCATTCCTTGTATGTGTCCAAGTACTTTAACCCCTTTTCTTTCCTTTTATTTATTTATTTATTTATTTTTTACTAACTGCTTCTCAAGCAGCCCGATCCCACGTACGAGGTTGCCAAGGAAACAGCTATGGGTGGCTGCGGTTTCCTTGGCGATTTACCACCCGATGGTGGCTGGGTTTGCGTAGTCCGTGGATTGATGTTCATGGATGGACATAAGCGCGCCAGAACGTGTCCCAGATGATCAGTGGACAGCCCCAGCCTGGGAATCCGTGTTCATGTAGTTTTTGTCATTCGTAGCTGTCTTGAGTCTTATAGGCAGAGTACAGGATCTTTTTCGCCTTTTGTCACGTTACAACCAGAAACTTCTGTGTATTTTACTGGGGTTTTATGTAACAGAATAACCCCAAAGTCGTTGTGATAAATGTAAAGTGGAAACCATTCTGCCGTAGCGCTGGCTGCGGGTTTAGGGTCGTCGTTGTGCCTCAGGCCTCTTGCCCAGCCTTTGACGGGTATCCTTTCAGGATTTCATGTTTTCAGTTTAACTCTCTCTGACCAATGTCCCTGTTCTTGCTGAAACAATACGCCCAGCACCGTGGTAAACTGCATGCTGGGTTTTTGTGACTTCCTTAAAAAGATTTCACTCTTTCATAAGGACGAGATTCATGAAGCGCACGGCTTATGGTTGCGCTGTTAACTGGACAATTATAAGCTGAGCTCCACCTGAGCTGTGGGTCACTACAGCTCCTCCAGGCTTGCTATGGACCTCTTTTGCTGCTTTTGTGTTGCGCCCCTTCTCTGGCTTTCTAGTTCAAGACGACAGACGTGTGAGGCGCCCAAACATCTAACCTTGTCTTAATTTATTCACAGCTTTATCTCAGACCTGACCTGGCTCTGATAATGCTCAGAAACATGTGACGGCTGAACAGAACAGCTGCATTGTCACGGTGTTTAAATTACTTCAGAGTAGATTGGGTTTACTTCCTAAGGCAGTGGATCTTAGCTAGGAGAATCGGGGAGTTGAATAAAAATGTATGTCGCCGTTTCCAGGTTTTTATTTGTAAATAAAAACAAAACTTCCACTATTTATTGATGCATCGCTTCAGATCCGAATCAGATATTTTACAGTCTGTGGCCGTAACGTGAAAAAATGTGAACAGATAAAAATACTTTTGCACGGCGCTGTATATTTGCTGTCTTGTGTGTAAATGTAAAGCCATGAACGTCCTGTGGAAAAAGTTGCCTTTCAGCCAGAGCCACCAGGTTTATTTAAGCTTGATTTTTAGATGAGCTGTTGGGGAGCATTGCAGCAGAGCCTCGTCTGTTTTTTTCTACTCACCACCATCAAATCTGCCGGTGTGATTTTATATTTTTGTGTGTGTGGAACAGTAAAACGTGGGATTAGAGTTGCTGAGCAGTTCAGAGGAGGGACAGTTCAGCAGGCCTGCATGGACGGTAGCTGGAGCTCGCTGCAGCGAGGCTGAATGGAGCGGAGAGGAATGTGGTTCTCACGTGAAAGGCCTTTACGTGCCTGCAGAGAGCAAACAGCTTTTCTCCCTGAACCGTGTGTCCTGTTGTAGGATCAGATGTCCCCTGCAGCTTGCTTTTCACCTACTCTCCTATTTTCTCCTATTTTATTTACACAGTAGAAAATCAGCTTTGACCTACTCCAATAAAATTAGGCAAATATAAACATAAATCCCTTCCTTAACCTCCCTTCGCCCCTCCCTCCATCTCTTTTGGTCCTCACTGGTAATCTACGTTAATGTCCTTAGCTTGTCACGCTGTTTGTGGTTTGACGCCACGCTGAAACTGGGTCAGACAGATGGAGTATTGGGGCTGGAACAGCTTTTCTTCCCCTTTCCTTCTCAAACGAAAAAAAAAAAAAAAAAGGAAAAGAAAGTAAACCCCCCACACTTAAAAAATGTGACAGGAGCCTTTTAAATGGCACGATCCGGAGTAAAATGAATTATTATCAGCAGACTTCCTAGAGCGATACGGAAGGGATCTGCATACTTCCCTTTCCGATGTACAAACGTGTTCAACAATTAAAGGAAACCCAGAGAATTTCATTGTTTGACGGGCAAACGAACAAGCAAAAGCTTCGACAATTGATTCCTAGACGACTGAAGTATGAGACTTCCATCGTATAATAACTTTACGTAAAGGTACCTATTAAGGTTGTTTACGCTCAACATTTAAAACAAAAATGTCTAACATGATCTACTTATTTCAATAAAGCCGGAAAGGGAACAGTGAAGGAAACACGCTGCCTTCTTCTAGCAAGCTGACCAGCAGTGCGCAGCAGCGGGTGGGGCGAAGGGGAGCGCTGTATTACTCTGTGCTCCATAATGCCGGAGAGAACCCCGACCACCCGGACATTTTCACATTAAAAGGGCTTTAAACTGTAGAGACAGTAGCATTTACCGTCTTGAGATCCTGTTTGTTGCATCAAATAATTCATCTTTGTACCTGAGCAGTTCGTGTTGTGTGCCTAATCACCACGAGAAGCAGTTATTTACATGGGCATGGTGGCTCCAGAGATGTCTTTTAATGATGTACAGAAGGTCCTCCCCAGTGGAAAGATGCTGATGCTGGTGTGTTTTCTCACTCTGGGCGGGGCTTCGAAGCTCTTTTGTTTTTTGCTGCACATGCGCTGACGGTGTTACATGGTTCTGTAATTATCCATCAAAATATAGCTGTGCAAACATGGGCAGCTCTGAGCTTTTTGTATTGTTCTCCAAACAGTTGTTTTACGTAGTGTTTTGTTTTTATGAAGAAATGACAAATGTACCTTATAACTACTTTCCAGTAACCATGTCAAGAAGGAATATTTTGATTTATTCGGGCGTCAAAAGTGATATTTTAGTTACCGATGGACGTCATTAATTGCTAAAATTGTTACATTTTTCTGTCCTTCTGATACAAAAAAGCAAAGTGGTCCTCCTGGTAATCACAGGTACTTACAGTGAGGACGATGATGTGAAGATCTTGTTTGTGCCAACGTGTCGGATACAACCTCTGGTTTGGTGTTAACCAGCTGTTACAGCTTTGGGTTTTTTTTGGCACTGTTGTAGTTTCTAAATAAATATCAAACCAATTGGAAAACAAACATAAAAAATATAAAATTCATGTCTCTATTTTCTATTTTTTCTCCCTAGTTTAGTGAATGAAGGGCAACCTTTCCAACTTTTATGCATATTGTCTTAATTTCGATGAAGGCTATATCTTAAATGCCCTGCGTCGTCTGTTTCTCCCCTCTAAGACTCTGAAGCGTAAGGAGAAGGAGTTTGAGCACGAGATGGAGCGTTTGGCCAGAGAGAAGATCGCCACACAGCAGCGGCTGGCCGAGCTGAAGAACGAGCTCAGCCAGAGCATGGACGCCATGGAGATCGACAGAGTCCTCCGCCAGACCATCCAGCCCGAGGACGACCAGGCCTCCACGTCCACCGCTTCAGGTGAATGGAGCAAAACAGCCACCAGGTGTACCTCACTGTTTCTGCAAAGGCATAACTGAATGAGAAGAGAAGCTTTTTTTCCTCTTGTAAGGACCGTCCTGTTGGCGTGTAGCCAAATATCTTCGGTAAAATCCAGCTGTTCTGTGAAGGCCTCAGAGGTCCGTTAGAGAACATCAGCGGACAAACGTCATCATGAAGACCAGGGAACACAGCAGACGGGTCAGGGATAAACCTGTAGAGACGTTAAGGTTATAAAACAATATTCCAAGCTGTAAACATCTCGCTGTGCTCTGCTCGGTCTGGACATGGAAAGAGCATCGGTCACGACTGTAAGCCTACCAACACACGGGCCAGAAATGGAAACCTGCAATAATGGAAGCAGGCAAGAGTTTGATGGTAACTCTGGAGGAGATACAGAGATCCACGGCTCAGGTGGAGTGTCTGTCTACAGGAAGACCTCAAGCTGCGTACTCCACTCTCTCTCCCAGAATTTACCAAGATTGTGGGAGAGGAAAGCCTAATTTGAAAGAACGCATAAAGGAGGTTTGCTGTTTGCTAAAAGCAATGAGGGGATGAAGCCTCTCTGGTTAGATGAGAACAAAATCGTTACTACTAACCAAAATGCAATTTGGTTAGTAGTAAGAAAAAAAAACCACTGCACATCAGACTGAATCCTCCGTCCTGCAGCTTCATGCCATGGGGATGCTGTTCTTCCTTCAGATGGAGTTACTTATGATTCACGGGTCCTCAATACATATACACAACACGTCTTTGAAAACCACGCACACTTTTCCTTCCCCTTCACAATTATGAGCTACTGTAATGGTCTATTATATAAAATCATATTAAAATACGCTGAAGTTTGAAGATGTAACATAACAAAAAAAGCAATAATTCAATAGGTGAGAATAGGGCCTGATGATGATTCAATAACAATGTATATCCATCTATAGACGTGTGGCGCGATATAAAAAAAGGGTAAATAAAAAGTTTAATAAAACTTTTCCCTCATAGCCTATCATGTTATGACTGTAATAAAACAGTCATTAAATCCTCCCAACCAATCACAAACGCAGACCCGTCAGCAAGCTCCGCCCCCTTCAAAGAGTTCAGAGTGTTTTGAATTCAGTGTTTGTGTTCTTTATCTAAAAATAGGTCATCAAGCAGCAGCATAAAATGCCCAGGGCTGCACTTAAAATATATGTTTTAAACTTTTTTGATAATTATCGATATCGATCAATATGATTTCCATTTTATTGAAGTGCTTTTTAATATGTCGTCCCGCCCTAGGTGAAGGCACTTTAAATGTTACGTAATTCATGTACGAGCTGCGTTTTTACATGTGCCGATGTCTGACCGTTCTCCGTCTGTCCCACAGAGGGAGAAGACAACTACGACCAGGATACAGATGAGGAGGCTGCAGCCCGTCCGGCTCCCACATCCCTCCCTAAACCAGCATCCGCCATCTTGCAAGCCCAGCCGCTCCTGGCTCCACATCTGTCCATCCAGCATGCCGCGCTTCCTCTTTCTGGAGTCCTCACCACGCCCCCTCCCTCTGGCCCTCCTCCCCCTCAAGCCATCGCCCCCGCCCCGCCTCCAGGCCCGCCTCCTCATCCTCCGCCCCAGCATCCCCTTCAGCCTCCAGCCGTGCAGGTCCAGCCGACCGTCATCGCCCACGCCGCCGTGTCACACCCGTCGGTCATCCACTCTGTCAGTCACACCCTTCCAGCCAATCACAAACACTTAGCGCACATAGCCCCCTCTCCTGGTCCCGCCTCCTCCACCCCTCAGCCAATCGCAGCGGCGGCGGCGACACCCGTCACTGGAACCCACCAACATATAGCTCAGCCCATCGGACACATCACGGTCCACCCGGTGGCTCACCTGGGGGCTCCCATCCCGACTCTCTACCCCCAGGGGGTCCCTGTCACCCACCCCGCCATGGTGGGCCACATCACCCACACCTTCACCCACCACGCCCTGTCGCACGTCCCGGCCGGCCCTCAAGCTAACACTAACGGAGCGCAGGTGAGCAGCACCGCCGTGGCGAGCCAGGGGAGCCAGTCGCTGGGGAAACCCACGGCGGTGCTGGCGCCACACCCTCAGCTGGTTGGGCAGGCGGCGGTCCTCAACCCTGTCACCATGGTTACAGTCCCAACCTTCCCCGTCAGCACGCTCAAACTGGCCTGAAAAAAGAAAACGATTGAGCTCTGAATCCGCGATCGGGCGGATAATCACTGACAGCAGCTGGTTTTGGACGTCTAGCGACGAGAACCTTTGTGACATTTTATCCACAGCTCTGCTGAGGCGAACATCACGGCAGACTCGGTGGGTTCAGACTGAAAATGAGACTGTGACATTTGGCTTTGCTGCAAAGTCGGGGACTTAGTTTGACCTTTCTCCTCCCTTCCTCCCCTCTCTCTTTATTTCTCTCCCCTGCAACTAGAAGCACTAACACGATGAGCTCAGTTCACACTCAGGCATCAAGAGATTTACTCGCATCATTCAGTAAAAGGTGTCGTCGTCACCTCTTAATGCGGCGTTAGTCGCGCGTGTGCGCCCGTTTTTACTCTCAGATGTGACGGAGTGGAGCGCTGGAAGAGGAGAAACATCACTGGAGCTGGCCGAGGAAGCTCACTGATCTAAATAAGTCACTCACAACGCGCAAGAAAGACAAAATCCCTGATTTCTTCTTCTTTTTTTTTAACATCCTCTCATCCTGCAGCTTCTGCTCCAGCTTCACCCAAATTTGAAGTACAAGAACCAAATAGAAAAATGTTTCAACTGCTCTGTTCTGCTGTTTGAATCTAAATATGTGTGAGTTTCCATCCACTCGTAGAGAACAGCTACCAGCGCAACACGGGCTTTGTGCAGCGTAGTGTCAGCACAGCAGGTGTGTAATACTG
Source organism: Fundulus diaphanus (assembly GCA_037039145.1). Classification (NCBI taxonomy): domain Eukaryota; kingdom Metazoa; phylum Chordata; class Actinopteri; order Cyprinodontiformes; family Fundulidae; genus Fundulus; species Fundulus diaphanus. The sequence goes on along the minus strand of CM073136.1, from coordinate 34,114,068 downwards.
AACAAAAGCCTACGGAAGACGTTGTGTGTCACCATTCACTGACCCGTCTCCCTCTGTTCTTGTCATGATGTCCCCCCTGCCTGCTTTATTTTCTTGGTGTTACAGCAGCGCCCCCTGCTGCCTCACTGCGGAACTTACTCTGATGTCGTCACTGGCATGCAACACTTGCGTTGAGAGCCAAAAGTGCCACAATGTGGTAAATACATAAACGAATAAGTAAAAAAAAAAAAAATTGAATTAGTAAAATAAGCGTAGATTATTTCATTGATATTCAATACATAATTAGATGAGAGAGTCCTTTCGGCTGCTCTGTCATTCTGGGGTTGCCATACCAAGTTATTAAATACCCTTCCTGACGACCGGGATTCAAACCTGGGTCTCTTAAGGTAAAGTCAAAGACTTAAACCACTTCACCATAGAGGGACATTTATATACATAGTTGGATAGTAGATTATGACTTAAAATTACTAATAAAATGTCAAAACTCTACAGAATCATTGTGAGTATAGATTGATTTCAGTGCAGTGCACCATAGGTTGAACCTGACAGGTTTTAAAAGTTTCCATTCAGCCCAGAACGATGTTTCTGATAAGAAATGAGACCTGGAGTATTGAAATATGATGAAACATCTGTTTTAACTGACATTTTATTCAAAAAAATATCTCAAAAATATGTTTCGCCCTTGTCGGTAATCAGTTCCCTTTACTGGCATTACGTCGATCAAACCCCTATAATTGCTCTTTGGTGTTTCCACTGGTGGTGTGATGATTTGTCTTTGGTAGTGAGCTCAGAGTCTTTCCATCACCCTAATCTTTAGCCTCCCACCAAAGCTGCTTTATCAGATTAAAGTCAGGACTCTTGCTGGGCAGTCCCCCCAAAAAGGTTAACATTACTTCCAGTGAGAAGAAACATGCTGGTAAAATTGAAAGATTTATTTTCAACTAGGGCTCGACGATTTAGAAAAGAAGCATATAAATAAAATAGAAATATTGATCGATATTGATGATTATCAACAAATTCAAAACATATATTTTAAGTGCAGCCCTGGCCATTTTATGCTGTTGCTTATTGACCTATTTTTAGATACAGAACACACAAACACTGAATTCAAACTTTTTTTTTAACCAAAACTGAAAGTTTTTTAAAAATAAAGAACGCGTGCTCTGTGAACTCTTTGAAGGGGGCGGAGCTTGATGAGGCCCGTTCCTGGGTCTGTGTTTGTGATTGGTTGGGAGGATTTAAATGACTGTAATGTTAACCATACATGTCTAGAATGCAAAAGGAAGGAAAACTTATTCTATTGAACTTTTTATTGGCCCTTTCTTTTCTATTATCGATATACGTCTATCAATCAATATATATTGTCATTGAATTATCGTCCAGCCCTATTTTCAACCTTAATCTGCCAGGGGTATGGTCTCAACTTTTAAATCTTTTTGTAAGACACTTTTATAAATCTCTCTATACTTTCAACGTAATTAATAATGCATTTAAGTAATATTTGAAGGATTAGTTCTTGTGGCACTTTTGGACCTCCATACTGTCAGCGAGCCGCACAGCTCTTACAGCTCTGATAATTGGACTTCGTATATAAGCAGAAACTGTGAACCTTAGCAGTTGTTTCAAACGGATCCTGAATTATTTTCTTGCCAAACAGCTGGACAAGTTGCATTCGTCGGTGTCTAAAAACGAAATCTAATTTTGTTTCTCTAGTTTTTAAAAAAAAAAAGAGCTTTAGAAAAAAAAAGTTTCAGTCAAAACTGGGAATTGGTTGCGACGCCCACAAATGATTAAATTAGTGTATTTTTGTGTGATTGTTTATGTGCAGACACACTTCCAGCCCATACACGTCATTCTGTCATCATCGTACGTTAACATGGTGGATCTGCTCCTCTCCTCCTCCGCCGTTTACCTGCGTTACGTCTATTAATGTGACTATATGCTTTATATATTCTCTGCTATATTTAATCCTATTGTACCGGTAGCATGGCTGTTTGTTGGTTGTGCAGTTTGCCCTGTGCATGGTGGTGTGCGTGCGTGCGTGTGTGTGTGTGTGTGTGTGTAGCTGTTAGCAGGTTATTTTTTTACACAGATTTATGAGATGAGCCTGTTTGAATGCTATCGTGCGTGCCTATACTCAGTTTCCCTGAACACTGTGACAACTCTGGCTAAACACGAACTTTGAGTGAATGGAGGAGAAAAAGATTTCTCTTCCTTTTTTTTTTCCTTCCCCCTAATATTTTTTATTTTGATTTGGACTGCAAAGTGGAGTGGAAAAGTAAAAAAAAAGAAAAAAAAAAAAGAAAGCTTCTTAATCTTTTCTGGATAAAATAATGTCTAATAGTGAACTAGATTTTTGTAATATTTGTACGTATGGAAGTTTTGTAACTTGTGATCGTACGCATGTTTCAGCCTATGAGTGTATGCATCTTAAATGCTTGTTTTCTTTAAGTTTTGTTTTGCATGTAGGTTTCAGTTTAGTTCCTTTCTTTAAAAAATGATCTTTTAATGTTTCTTTTCGGGACCATGTACAATACTGTATAACGTGGGCAGAATCTTGGACCTCATGCTACATTGATATTATATATAAAATATAAAAAACATGTTTTCCCTATGGAGAAAGTTTAAGTTATATATCGCCTGTACACTTTGGGCTGCCTTTTAGATCTAACTGTCCACTGTTGAAAATAACCATAATGAAAATGAATAAAACATATTAGTAATGAAGAATTATGCTGATGGAAAAAAAAAATTAAGATTCTTAATAAATCTTATTACATTTACAAACACATTTGTCTGGTGATTGGTTTAGAAAAACACATGTTTATTGTTTTTTTTTCTGTCTTTATAAAACAACATAGAAAATGGAAAAATGTACTGAGGTATAACAGTAAAAATGAAGTTTATATATTAGAAATCCAACAATAACAAACTGACCACTAGTGGGCAGTGTTGGGTTGTGCTACTGAAGGAGAAATCCAGGGGAAGGATAACAGTACAAAGGTAAAGTAGTTTAAGACAACCGCAGCAGAAGGAACCAAGATGACACAAAGGGCTGCACAACAAAACAAATTAACAGCTTAGCTGGCTATGTTTAACTTAAAGCCAGCTCTCCGCATCGCAAATGTTGCTTTCTAGGGCAATAAACCTTGAACTCAAACACCTCAGGAGAAAGCAGTTCTGAACGCTCATTTCTGATCATGCTATAAATTTCGAAACGCACGCTTGATCAGAATATCAAACAACTGACGAGATAAAACTGAAGCATCGCCTTTAAAGTTGACAATATGTTGCTGATATATGATATTTAGGTTTAAATCTTAAACATGATCCTTTAGATTAAGTCGGTTTGCCATTGAAAAACTAAAGAAGGCAACAGGAAAACACTGCAACAGAAATAGGCAGCAAATACCAAAAACATCTGCAAGTTAAAAGAAAAAACAAACTTGCTTTCAGGATTTCAGAATTTTTGTAAAATATCATCTTTGAGCAAATCAAATTGTATTTCATCAAAAATGTTGGTTTTGTGAAAAAGTATATCTCTCCAGGGAGTTTAAGGTTTTTCATGACGCAAAACTTGCTTTATAGTAGAGCCCTTTACGTCTGTGAATCAGTTTACCTCTGGGTCATTGTACCATGCTGCAACAGTTTTGCACCCAATAATTATCCGGAGCATCATTCTTCTCCAGAGAACTCGGTCCGTTTGCAGCAGATTTAGTCTCTGTTTGCTCCTCTGTGATCCATGTCTGTCTGGGAGAATCAGCAGCTGCCTCTCTGGCTCTGCTGCATCTGCTCCTGGATCCTCTCCAGCACCTCCTGCATCTTCCTCAGCTGCAGAGCAGCGGGGGGGGGGGGGAAACAGCGGCAGATTGATTACCACACATCTGAATTCAGAGGAACAAATGAAAAACTGAGGGAGGAGAATGCTCACTTCCTCATCCTTCTCAAAAATCTGCCTCTCCACCTCTGTGTCGGCTGCAGCGAGCGGCAGAGGACAGTCCACCTCGCTCCCGTCTCGGAACTTCTCCCGTAAACTGAAACAGAGACGCAGGTGAGAGGGAAAAAACGGGCAACGGACTTGTGCGTCCTGGCGTGGGTCCTGGCTCCACCCACCTGCGTTTCCTCTCCTGCACCATCATGCGGGTCATGCTCTGGATGCACTGCGCCCGGTAGTTTTCGTAGTGGTTCTCCCGCGTCACGTCCTTCAGATCCTGCATATGCGTCCTCACCAGCATGTTCCGCAGCAGCAGGAAGTCTGAGTGGATCGGGTTCTCGACTGCGAACAGTTGTCACAAAACGGTGGATAAAAATATGCATGCAATAATGGAGTCAAAATAAAAATGCCAAAGTAAAAAGATATATCTATTAATTTGTGGGAAACTGTTTTGTTACTTATGCTCATTTACAACCTCCTGGAAGACAAGAGGGCAAACAGCACATTTCCAGGAGGTGTACCGTCCTTAACCACGATTCTGGATCTCTAGAAACTTCTCAAGTGGGAAACTATCTCCCAGTGAGGGGAGGGATCAGCCGGTGAGAGTTTTCTGCTGTTTCTATCTCCTTTTATACCACCTTCTTGTTACAGTGCAGCTTTGAGATGGCATGCCGCCGTGCTACCCATCTTCTAGCAAGAGAACGTCACCATCCCTGTCCTGAGTGTGATGGTGGAGCCGAAGAAGCCAATTTCTACTGCTTGTGTGTGGTTTGTGAAGAAATGTCCTTTTTTAGCTGCAGTGAGCAGAGGTGTGTGGTAACTAGTTACATTTACTCAGTTACATTCACTTGAGTAACTTTTGAACAAAATTTACTTTTAGGAGTAGTTTTACTGCACTGTACTTTTTACTTTAGAGTCATATTATCACTCAAGTATCACTACTCTTACTTGAGTACGATTTCTGGCTACTCTACCTGCTGCGAGTAACTTCATGAACAAAGAACATACTTGGTTTAAGCAAAAATGCACCAGAGAGACAAAAACCTGGAGTTTATGTTAAAGTGAGACTTTTTATTTGTACACAACCTTTTGTTATTTTAATGTTATTTTCTATCTGCTGAGCTCATTGAGCCATTTGGAGGTCTAACATACTGTATATACATTAAATACTGTAAGTATTGCTTTCAAGTTTAATTTTGAAAAAAATGACTTAGAAAATTTTCTTCTGCCTGAATTTGTTATTTTGTAATTATTTTATTCTTTGTATATTTTTCATTTTTTTTACTTTAAAGTACCAGAATTTGCACATAACCTTATATGTTTGTCTGTCCGATTGCACAATTTCTAATTATTAAATCATCAGCTGTAATGATTAGGTACTCAGTACTTGAGTAGCCTTCTTACTGAATACTTTTTTACTCTTACTTGAGTAATTTCTTGGCTGACTACTTGAGTAAAAACAAGTTAAAGTAGTGCTACTCTTACAGGAGTACAATTTTTGGCTTCTCTACCCACCTCTGGCAGTGAGCTGGGCGAATATAACGGTTATTGTAAAGCTTGTCTACTGACATGTCTGGGAAGATTGTGCTAAGATCAGAAAACTGTAGCCCTGATACATGTTTTTCATAGTTTGTTTTACACAAATCTGAATAGATGCGCAAATACATCGCATTGAATCCCAATGAAATGTGTTAAAGTTTGCGGTTGCAATGTGAAAATTCCAATTACTTTTGAAACGCACTGTATTTATTTGTACTTTACCTTCTACCACGCCCCACGGATACGAGCGACCCCTGAACTTCCTGCCTTTGCTCTCCACCTGTATGTTGCTCCCGATCACAGCAAATGGTATGCTGTCCTGCAAAGGGATGACGAAACGTCAAACTGTCCACCCTGGCAAGGATGAGACGGCGCTCAGATCCCATTCACAGGTCACACCTTGAGGATCTGCTCCTGTCTCTTTAAGTCCTCGTCCTCATCGGAGTCGCACTCTGGAAACTGGTAGATGTTAATCCCAAACTGCTTGATCTCCTCCCTGATCTAAGACACAAGAAAGCTGTCATGGTTAAGTGGAAGAAGAATGCAAGAAAAAGAGATGAAGAAATAAATGATGCAGAATCGCTGTCTGCTGATCCTGTGGTTTAGAATCCATGCTACAGGATACATAGCAGGGTCCTGTGCACCTATTTCTGACTTGATTTAAAGAAAACATATTAACAAATAATGGATTTGTTCATTATTGTACCTTCAATTTCTTGTTGTAGGCTTCTGCGTGTGTCAGGCTATCGGCTTTGGCCAGGAGAGGAATTATGTTGACTTTTTCATGCAAAGCCTTCATGCACTCCACGTCGATGGGTCTGAGGCTGACGGCAGAGGGCACACAAAACATGACTAAACTACACATTTCATGGGCGCAGCTGTAAAACACGTTTGCAACATCTTTACCCGTGGCCAAAGGGAGAGATGAAGTAGAGCAGGCAGTGGACCCTGTTGTCCTTTATGTTCTTTCTGTTCAGCCCGCTCTCGTCTCTGAAATACTGCTCGAACTGCTGGTCGATGTAGTCTTCCACGTGCTTCCAGCTGGTGCAAACACGCGGGATATTTGTGATTAAAGCAGCAATCCAGGAGGAGATGGTTGTAATGCAAGCTCTTCCACAATAATTTGTTGTTTTATACACTTTTTGTGATGCCATGAGAGAGGTTCGATGCAACAAACATCGAACCGTTCAAAATTAAGCAAGCAAAAAAATTGTTTTGAAAGTAACTGTATAATTATAATATAATGCATGGTTACTATTTAAGGAAATTAAACATGGTGAAAAGGAGAAAGGAAAATAATTACAACATAAATAAATGACTTAAAAACAAATGAAGAAAATAAAAAAAATATATAGCAGAGGATGTATAATAATGTAAAATGTAGGTAAAAATTATTTAAAACAAAATAAATAGGAGCAGTCGTCGAGGCAGGTGACCGTTCACACCGAGCCTGGTTCTGCTGGAGGTTTTCCTTCCTGTTAAAGGGGAGTTTTTCTTTCCACTGTCGCTTCATGCTTGCTCAGTATGAGGGATTGCTGCAAAGCCATGGACAATGCAGACGACTCTCCCTGTGGCTCTACGCTTCTCTAGGAGTGAATGCGGCTTGTCAAGACTTTGATGCAATCAACTGGGTTTCTTTAGAGAGGAAGTTTTTTTGACCAATCTGTATAATCTGACTGAATTTGACTTTGGAAAGTGCCTTGAGATGACATGTATCATGAATTGGCGCTATATAAATACAATTGAATTGAATTGAACGTTAACACAGTTTTGTAGATTATTTTAACTAGTTATTTTTATTAGATGTGTTCCCTTTACAAATAGTTACTTTATTATGATCATATTCATATATATATTTGTATATTTCTTTGAGATTTTGACAGGTTGGGTCTTGCACATTCAGGAGCCTGTTAATGCCCTCTAGAGCACGCCTCTTTGTTCAGGCCACCGCTGTGCAGTGCTGCTCCTTTTAAAGACATGTTGATGAGCTCACCTTGCCGTGTTGTTGACAGCATCTCCAAACCCCGGCGTGTCTACGATGGAGAGCCACAGTTTGATTCCTTTCTCCTCGATGCCGATGGTGTGCTTGACGATGTCGACCGTCTGACCAATCCGTTCTGCAGGTAGGTGCAGGGTAACCGAAGAGGTCACGAGGCAACGCCGCATACAAAGTTAGAGACTCTCAAAGAAGACCCCACAAAATACACACACGTGTATAGATTGTTGCTTGGATAAATGATGAGAGTGAGCTTACCCTCAGCGTTGGGAACCTTTCTGTCCTTGTAGAGGTCCGTGAGGAACAAACTGTTTATTAGCGTTGATTTGCCGAGTCCAGTCTCTCCTACAGATCCCAATAAAAGGAACAAAAACTCCTCTAAATCACTTCTATTCAAAATAATAGAATTTGATCATAAAACATCCCATCTTTAATTTGGCATATAATAAAACAATAATTGCCTTTTTAAACCGTCTTGGGTCAAATCTTGTGGGTATTCTTCCACAAGCTTTTCATAAAGGTTTGCTTGAGTTGGGCCCGTTCCTCCTGACAGAACTGGTGTAACGGAGTCAGGTTTGCTCTCACACCTTTTTGGCTCCGCCCACAAATATTCTGTCGCACTGAGTTCAGGACTTTGTGTTGGACCCCTACACAATAATGTCTTTGCTGTCCTGAAGCCCCTTTGTAACAAATTTGGTGGCATTATCTACATTTCGTGTTCAAGCTTCCAAGCTGATTTCGAGAGACGTTGCTTTAATATTTCCACATAATGTTCAGGCCCTGATGCCGTTTTGTGAAGTGCACAGATCCCTCTGCAGCAAAATACCTCCCCACAGCATTATGCCGCCACCTCCGTACTTGCTTGCAAGGATCAGCCTTTTTGTTTTTTCCTCCGGATGTGTTGATGGTTAGTTTTATCAGTCTGCGGGACACGTTTCCAAAAATGACGGCCTTTGTCCCTGAGTGCATTTGAAAACTGTAGCAAATGCCAATGCAGAAAATGAGAGTAACCAAATAGGAAAAAGCACGAGAACCCAAAGGAAAATGCAAAACAAAATGGCAAAAATGCAAACTGAAAAACCTTCGGGTTACCACAAACTGCTCCATAAAACGACTGAAATTTGCACCTGGGTCTTTTTTTTTTCTGCCAGAAGTGTTGATACTTTGTACCAAGCAGATGAAATGGTTCAAACCAATAAACAAAAGGAAAAAAAAAAATGGAAAATTCGGACAGAAATGGCCGGGTGTTATTCTATTGGCTGGAGAAAACCTCATTTATTCTCATTTCCAGTGCTTTTTAAAGTACCCCACTCTGCCGAGTTGGGGGTAATGCTCACCTGCCACCATGAGGGTGAACGTGAATCCTTTCTTCACCGTCTTTCTGTGAACCTGGTTGGGCAACGTAGCAAAACCCACGTACTCTTTGTCCTGATCCTGTAGAAAGAAGACACAGGCATGATATAAACACGCAACACGTGCACGCTGCAGGGTCATGAAGCCATCCGCCGTTGTTGTTATCAGCAAGCCCATCCCAAAGCGTCTGTGGTGCTTCATCACACCTTATAAATGAGGGTTACTAACGTTGGTTGACCTACATGACCCCAGTAAGCACCCTGGACTTCAATGCCTATGTTAACGGACTGCATTTTGAGTCTGGCCTAAACACAACAGGCGTCAGAGAAGTAAAAGGAAGGAAAACACCAGGTTTATACAGGTGGGTAAGCAGCAGGTAGGAACAGCTGCACAATCACACTGGTGATGGTGGCTTGTTGTAAAGCCAGAGCTCTATAGGAATGATGGGAAACCCTTAAAAACAGACGATTCAACAAAACTCACCTCTGGAGAGTCGTAGGGGTCAAAGAGCCCCCAGGGGCTGCGCGGTCGCGAGGCCGGGCTCAGGGGAGAGTCCAGAGACACCTGATAGACAAGCTGCCTCTTCAGCGGCAGAATCTGTGGGGAGCCCCGTCCTGCGTGATTGGGCCTGGGAGGGACCGTCGGAGAGGCGGCGGGGGGGCAGGGAACAGGACAGGATGAAGGGGGAGCTCCAGGATAGCCGTGCAGCCTCCCGTTGGCAGCACTCAGAGCATCCTCTACCTCCTTGGGCTCTTGATTCTGTGACTTTTCAGCTGAATGGGTGACGGGAGGTAGATCCCTCATGGCGTAGGGAAACTGTATGTCTGCCTGGTCTTCGATGGACAGACTGGACAACTGGGACGAAATGTGACAAAGTTTCATTTTGTTGCACACAACCGACTTCAGCTTGAGACTAAAAAGGGAGTAACTTCCCTGTACGGTAAGTAAGTGTATGTACCAGTGCTGGATGATATGAGGAAAAACAAACAATATTCAAAAACTATTAGTGAACGTTTAGGTTATTAAACAATAACCCCCAGGCTTGGAACATCTTACAAAGTATCGTTCTATGGCCATCATTGTAAAATGAAAAGAGCACGGTACAACTGCGAAATATTCCAAGACATGGCCATCCACCTAAGCTGACGAGCCGGGCAGAGAAAACATTCATCAAGGAACAGAATAATCAGTCACCATGAGCGACTCTTGGTAACTGGAGGCGCTGCAGAAACAGAAAACATAGCTTAACGTAAAGAAGAAAGCCAGATGAAGTCCCGTTTGCCACGAGCCGTAGTGGAGACCCGAGCTTTTCGGCTGACGTGGAACAAGCCTTTAGAGAACATTGTACATCATACTGAACACAGTGAAACTTGGTGGTCGCAGCATCAGGCTGTGGTGACGCTCAGAGTTAATGGGAAGATGGATGGAGCTCAATACAGGACTATTCTGGAAGATTAGAAGCTGCAAATAAATTTGAGACTGGGGCGGTTGTTTAGGTTTCAGCTGGACACTGAGCCTAAACATACACCCAGAGCCACAATGAAAAGGTTTAGGTCACAGCTCAAATATGTGTTAGAATGAACCAGTCAGATTTCCACACATTAAATTCAGTTCTAGGGCAAAATAGTGACTCCGGTGGGGACTGAATACAAATGCACACCACAATTTTCTGATGTTCATTTGTAAAAAGAAAAAAAATGAACCAGCCATGTATTATTTGCATTCCATCTCACAATTTTGGACTATTTTATGTTGGTCTCTCATATAAAATCCCAATTAAATACATTCGACTTTGTTATATCAACAGGACAGAATGTGAAAAAGGTCAGGAGGTATAAGCACTTTTGGAAGGCAACGTATGCCGTAAACTCGGGAATGGCGAGATTTACACTTCGGCAGCTGAACGTGAAAACGTCTTGAGTTTCATTTAAACTGTTTTTCTGAAAATATATTTTTAAAAATCTTTGTCAAAGCAATGCTGCAGGTACAGAAACAGACTGATAAATGGGGCTGCTGCTCTGCCCCCTGAGCGAGCTTCACCTGCGGCGTTTGACTACACTGTTTGCTGTCTGATTAGATCTGACCGATGATCCCATTATAACGTTAAAAAGGAACCCATCCATCTGTCAGGGCAGCAGGACCAAAGACTCTGAAGCCGAGGGTCAGTTGGGTCAAACTACATACTACTTTGGTAGTGCGTCTTCATTAATGTCATGATTTCTCAGGGCAGCATGTTTTAGGGAAGCTTGTTTTCCCGACGCCTCACAATGCAACTGATAGTACAATAGTGCCCTGAACGCAGCACTATTGACTGCACTGTCCTACTGACTTGATCTACTGACAGAGAGGTGCAACCACTGGGTGCAACCCACCGAGCTACAGGCCTGATCAGGGTTCAATCTGGCATCCCTCTTCCTGTCACCTCTAATTACCCAGAAGGCTCTGCAGCAGCCGGCTTAGCCCAGCTTCTAATGCTCTATCGGGGTGGGGGGTTGGAGATTTACCTGCTAAACACACAAACACAAGCTCTAACAAACACTACAACTCAAGTGCATTTTACAGTCAGTCCTACCTGGTTTTCTGTAAAAGCTGCAGCTACTTTGAACAAAGACAACAGCATATTTAAATGTTAGAGGGAAAAAAAGGGAGAAAGTCTGGGAATAAATATAAATAAATGTGTTCGGTGAAGCCGGCATAACTTGAACATAAATGTACAAATATATATAGATAATGCTTAATAATTATTAAAATAATTATAAAAAGAGACACATTTTGGATAGGTTCTTCACTGTCTTTTACAGGAATATCTTCACCTTATTGCGGGGCTGTTCAACTAGGAAGTTTCTTCACCCCTAAAAGATTTTAACACAACAGAGAGGCTGCTAGGACTGTGTAAATGCTTCAGACGTACCTTTTTTATTGCTGCGGAATCTGACCGGAGAGGACATGTGCTCCATGATGTGACCTGAGTTCAGACTGACCCCAGATCAGCAGCGACAGGCGACGCGATGCGCCCCGCTGCTGGAGCGTCTGTGAGTACGGCAAGCCGTCAGCTAATTTATTCAACACCGTCGAGCATGGGTTAGTATGACAAGCCACTTACATATATATTCGATATCATTGATGTTAGTGTTTTATTGTAATTTATTTCACGTTGCCTTGTGATTTAACCTAAAAAGAACCAATAAAAACTTTGGGGGGGAATTGGGAAAAAAATGAGAAATGAGTGAAACGGTTTCAAGCAGAATCCAGTGTGATATTTACCAGCCCGATGACTGAACTGCATGGGGGAAAACGCTGTTGCAGAATCTTGCAGGTTTTAATTTTGATGGTATACTAACTAGGAAAAAGGCTCTGATTTTTTCCACTGTGACCCGCGCCAACTGCCGACTGGAGCAAGTCTAATTAAGGAAAAACTGTCAACATTTATAGATTTCCAATTATAAACCTCTGCTGCACTGACGATGCTATTGTTTTGGCACAGCATTAACTAAATAGCACAAATGATGTTCAAAATAAATGTGCATATCTGCTTTAAGAAAGCTAACTCTTCTAAACTTGGTGTTTATTTTCTTCTTTTTTTTTAAAAGATAGAAAGAAATGTTTTCCCTTACTCGTCATCTGCTTTAGTCCAATAGGATTTCTTCCATTATTGTTCTTATTCCAACAATAATTGATTTCAGATCTTCTGTTTCAGGGAAATGTTCGGGGGAATGCTCTTTGTTATCGAGTTTAAATGTTTTTGCCAAGGGGAAGCTATGACATTTTCAAGGTGAAAGCCCTTAAAATGATCACATATTCTGTACATTACTGGAAATTTGGAGGAAACGTGCAGCAACATTTTTGAAAAACACATTCTGTCTTAATTAAGGCTTCAATTATCCCATTCAGAGCGTTTAATTGCTGTTGTTAAGTGTACCTAACGTTCTTGAAAAGATGACCATGGTCGATCGATAGAGAAATATCTCAGCACAGGATAGAACTAACAACTCCTAATGGTTTTGTGTAAATGTGCAGAGACAAGGGGACGTGTGGACAAATGTGTGGACTACAAGATGGCCAAGACCGACCTCAAAGCTGCTGGCTGCCAACAACCAGGTATTTTCCTCTTAGTCCCTTTCCTATGTTTTGCCTTAATCCAGCGATACAGACTTAAATTTAAGAAATTATACATATTTTTGTTTGTATTATCTCCAGTTTAATAGCATTAGTGGTAATTTCATAGCTCAGTCTGTGGGGCATGGTTTTACATTTCTAAACAGAAAAGACACAAGGCAATCTGATAAATAATTCAACATAGTTCAAAGAACAACATAACAACATTCACAGCTTTTGGACAAAGTTGAAACTGGAGCCACGCGACAGGCAGTTTCAGCTTATGCTTACAGACATTAAGTTATGATCTTGCCTATCAAGTAGTAAACAGGCGTTGCAATAGGCAATCGTCAAATTACGTCTTTGAGGTAATTTATAAACAGCGGCACCATTACTGTACATAGGCTATCCACTACAGAGCATCCATGCAATTTCAGGAATTTGTGCAAATTTTCTCAATAAGTCTTTTGTTTTGAAAAACACAGCCGGTGCAGGATAATTTAATAAACGAGGAGCCGTCTAAACGTTTAATAAATACCTATCGAGCAAGGCTTCAGCTACAGCTACTTAAATACTGGTTTATGGACTACTCTCAGGCAAATCTAATGTGCAAAATAATTAATATCAAGCTACGTATCTTTTCAAAAACATTCTTCATAAATCTGCAGCTGCACATTTTGTGCCTCTGCCAGTTTTCATGGTCATCAGTCAGGTTTCAGACACATGTTTCTCTCTCTACTTTTTGATGAGGAACCATTGTCCTAAAAAAAAAGTGTTTACTCCACAAACTGAGCTCAGTCATGTCGGCAAACATTCAGAGAAACGAGCTGTCCTCTGTAGATTTGTCCCACAGCACTCTACAAGTTCTTCTAGTCCTGTTAGAGCGGCCTAACGGTGAGGACTGCTGCTGGGAGTTTGCTTGTCCTTTAACGTCGCCGTCCTCATGAGCCTCGGACTCACTCTTCTCTGAGTGTATAGACTCACAGCAGGACCGGCCTGTGAGTTGTGGTTCAGTCGTTACTTTGTGCTGCTCCCCATTCACATCTTTGTCATCATTGTCATTTTGGCCTCGGTAGTGAGGACAATGATTAGGCCCTGTGTGGCTGTTTGCTTTGTCCGGACCAAGTTTAGGGCTCAGATTGTCTCGACGCGTCTCTGAAAAACTTTGTTCACAGGAAACAGGAGCTTCATCCCGGCTTCCAGCCTCGTCTTGATTGGTGCGATCCCTCCAGAAGGCCCGACAGAGTTGCTCCAACTCGGAAAGCAAAGGCAGGCTGATGTCCAGGTTCATTAGCAGGTTGTCCAGCCACTCCTCCAGCTTTGAGAAAGAGGGTCTGAAAGGCAGGCATTCATTTTTCAGAGATGTGGGATGTTTTATTCTATGTTGTAAGTACGACTATAGTTGGCTATTTTGCACTTAAAAAAAGATCTCCAATGTCCAATTTATCTTCCAGGACTAATATATTAGAAGAGCAGTCTCTCACTGCCTAAAAACAAGTGTAAACACACCTTAAAAGTAGCGTTAATTTTTATTAGCCTCTTACAATATCTGGGCTTCCACCTGACTTCATATTTAAACAACTATTTTTGCCCCATCCTACCGTTTATCAGCATCCATGTCGCAGCAGAGGACGGCCAGTGGCAGGAAGGCACATGGGCACTGGGCTGAGTGATACTGCTGCAGGAAACCCTCGACGTTTAGTCCAAAGTCGTTTGTTCGGGGAAGGTAGTCAGGATCGGCACTCACTCTGCCAATAATCTGAGGAAACAAAGAGGAATCCTTAGACAACTGTGTTATTGATACAGGTCCATCACTTAGGAATTACCATATCATAGAAAGTCCATTTAATTCAGTTATTCTGCTCAAAAACTTATAGTCATTACACGCAGTGATATTTCAGTCATTTAATTTTGTTAATTTTAGACAGTTTTATCTGATGAAAACCCAATATTGCTTTTGAGAAAATTTGAAAACTACACCAGACCAAAATAAGTATTATATAAAACGGAAGTGTGAGTCCACTAAAAAGTACGTCCATGTAATGTGCTGTATATGCCTAAGAGCTTTTTTTGCATGAATTAGGGCATCAGTGTGATGTGGCATTGGTCCTGTGGCTATGCTTAGGTGAACGGGAAGTCCAAGTTGCTTTAACAAGGGTGGAGGTAGGTGCCAAATCCTACTGGGTCAGGTCCAACCCCTGTGAATTTCCACCAAACCATTAATATGCTTTTATCCGGCACTCTGAGCAACCATTTTTTTAGCCAATGACATTTTGAGGCTTAACCTCTGTGTGAAACATGTCAGTGACTGCCAACTATTAAGAAAGGAGTGGTCCCCACGATGGTGGTAGACAACATTTCTGTTTTTAAAATATTTTATACAATGTTCTGAGAAATGTAGTTCTTTGTTTTTTTATTAGCTGTAAACCTAAATCATCCAAAGTAACAAAAAATAACACTCAAAATATATCTGTGTAATGAATGCATGTAAACGTTTTAATTTATGACCTAAATTAACTTTACATATTCTAATTTATCGGGCTGTGCCTGTAATGTTATTAGGCAGTAATATTTAAATAATTTTTAGAGTTTGCAAAGGGGCTGCGCAGTGGGTAGCGCTGTTGCCTTGCAGCAAGAAGGTTCTGGGTTCAAATCCAACCCTCGGTCTTTCTGCATGGAGTTTGCATGTTCTCCCTGTGCATGCGTGGGTTCTCTCCGGGTACTCCGGCTTCCTCCCACAGTCCAAAAACATGACTGTTAGGTTAATTGGTCTCTCTAAATTGACCTTAGGGTGTGAGTGAGTGTGTGTGTGTGAATGGTTGTTTGTCCTGTCTGTCTCTGTGTTGCCCTGCGACAGACTGGCGACCTGTCCAGGGTATACCCTGCCTCTCGCCCAGAGAATGCTGGAGATAGGCACCAGCAACCCCCGCGACCCCATGAGGGATAAAGCGGTTCAGAAAATGGATGGATGGATGGAGTTTGCAAATTTGAATTGTATCTTTTTAAAATAGATTACGTGTTTTTATCAGCACTTGGTTATTATACTTTGCTACCACAAGGTGGCAGCAGTGCACTCATTTGTTTGGCCACTACCTTGAAACAGGTTGGAGTCTTTGACCCCTTGAGTTACATTTTGAAGGCATGGATGTTGGAAAAATAATTTAAATCATTACTAGGGAGTCCATATATTTAGAAAAATCCCATTCTATGATAAAGTAAATATTTTTCAGTTATAATAATCTTTTGTGTTCTTATTAGCCAGCTACTAGTTATGACTGGCCTTGCAAGAAGTTCTCACCTCACAAGTCATAATCCCAAAGGAAAATATGTCCACCCGTTCATCGTAGGTTTTTCCTAAGGGTCGAAGAGGAAAATGTAATGAGCAGCACAGTTTTTGTTCCAGTCTAGACAAAGAAGCTCCATCTGTCACTTCAGCTAAGACGCTTAATGCTTCCACTCACCGTGGATCATCTCAGGGGCCATCCAGTAGGGGTTCCCTACCACAGTATAGCGTTTTCTCCGGTCAGGTTTGCGCAGCTCTGACAGTGGACCCTTCACGCTCCGCTCCAGAGATGATGTCCTGCTCTGATTCCTTTCATGCATCACCAGCCTGGCAAGTCCAAAATCTGCCACCACTACCGACTGGTTCTAAAGCAAAGAGCAACGTAAAGCTTCAGGATGTTTACTGAATGATGTGGCTATGTGTTGTTTGCTTTGCTTTAAAAAGCTTAAAATCTAAAATGGAAAGAACAATACACTTTAGAATAAAAGAGTTATTAAAAACTGACTTAATGCATAAATTATATTTTAGCAGTTTTCAGCAATATTAGTGCAATTACATATATATATATATATATATATATATATATATATATATATATATATATATATATATATATATATATATATATATATGTATATATAAATTGTGTTTAGTATCCAAAATGTTTGCATTACTTTTTCATGCATTTCATGAAGTTTTTTACTCACCTCTCTGACCAGGCAGTTGTATGAGTTTAGATCTCTGTGGATTACATTCATGGAGTGTAGATACGCCTTTAAAGAAGCAGGTTTTGGAACATCATTCACCATTTGTAATGATTTTCAAATGTTCAGATGGTGTAAACATGTACAATGCACTGGAAAATGTGTCTGCTAATTTTCCACATCCAGAGATTATTTTTAGCAAACTATCCTAAAATCTGTGAGATCAGATAAACAGTGTCTGTGAAAATCAAATTATCAATATTGCCAATTTATATTATTTAGCAACTTTCAATAGATTGTTCTTACATCTATTTATTTAAACTTTATTTTTCCAGGAAAGGAAATCCATTGACACTGTTAATTTCACTTACAGGGATGTCCTGGCCATTAAAGTTAGTGGAAAAAGTTCACAGCGTATGAATACTGTAACTAGGCACTGTAACCTTTTTTTTTTATTATATCTTTATTGGTTCTCGAGAAAGTATCGTTTACATGACAATAGGCATCACCAAACTAACTTCAACATTTGAAATAAGATTAACATATAGACCATTGCCTTATAACAGTCAAATCAAGAATGTAACTACACTTCTCTGAGAGAGATTTTAAAGTGATTATAAAGAAAAGAAAGTGTGAAAAAAAAAGGGGAAAACAGTAACAAAACAATATAATATAAGATAATTATAAAGCGTGGCTATTCTAGGAGAGTGGGTTGCTGAGGGAGTTTAACAAGTTTGGTCTTTAAAAATGAAATCAGGTCTTTTAGGTTTTACATAGTCTACCCAAATCTTCCAACACTGATCAAATTGTTCAGTCCTGTGACTGAGAGAGGCTGTTATTTTTCCCATCTCATAGATGTTGAATGTTATGTTAATCCAGTCGCACTGTAACCTTAAGAGTATTGTACGTAAACACTCACCATTCCAGCTGCTATGTCTTTTGCATATCCAACTCTTAAATTCCAGGGAAAATCTTCGTCCTGAAACAGCACAAATGTTAACCAACTCAGTGTGTTCCTGGTTCAGACAGGGATAACGTGGGATGTGCTTAAAATGTAGATTTGAAACTCACCATTTTTGCAATAGTTTCTCGAAGAGTTCCTCCTTGGATATATTCAGAGATGAAATGTATTTGTTTGTCTTTGTAAAACAGTCCAATAAATTTGAGAACATTGGGATGGTCAAGGCAGCGCATCACCTTCACCTGAGCAGATTGTGAGAAAAGCTGTGATTCTGACAATATTACGTTCAGATTCTAATTATTAGACCTGATATAGTTATAAAGGGGTTTAAAAAAGTGTTTGTTCCCTTCCTGATTTCTTTTTTTAATTTCGTTTTTTGCATGTTTCAGAACATCAAACAAATTTGATTACTGGCCACAGACAATATAAGTAAACACTAGACATCAGACACTAGACATCATGCCGAGATCCAAGGAAGTTCAGGAACAAATGAGAACGAAAGTAATTGAGATCTATCAGTCTGGAAAGGGTTCCAAAGCCATTTCTAAAGCTTTGGGACTCCAGCGAACCACAGTGAGAGCCGTTATCCATAAATGGTGAAAACATGGAAGAGTGGTGAACTTCCGAGGAGTGGCCGGTGGATCAAAATGACCCCAAGAGCGCAACGACGACTAATCCAAGAGGTTACAAAGGACCCCAGAATGACGTCCAAAGAACTGCAGGCCTCACCTGCCTCAGTTAAGGTCAGAGTTCCCAGGACTTTTTGGGAAAATAATCTGTGGACTGATGAGACAAAAGTTCCATACTTTTTTGGTAAGTGTGTATCCCCGTTACAGCTGGCGTAAAAGCAACACCATATTTCAGAAAAGGAACATGATAGCAACAGTAAAATATCTTGGTGGTAGTATGATGGTCTGAGGCTGTCTTGCTGCTCCAGGACTTGCTGTGATAAATGAAAACATGAATTCTGTGGTCTACCAAAAAAATCCTGAAGGAGAAGGTCCGGCCATCTGTTTGTGACCCAAAGCTGAAACAAACTTGAGTTCTGCAGCAGGACAGTGATCCAAAACATAACAGCAAGTCCACCTCTGAATGGTCGAATAAAAACAAATTGAAGACTTTGGAGCGGCCTAGTCAAAGTCCTGACCTGAATCCTCTTGAGATGCTGTGGCGTGACCAAAAAAACAAGGCAGTTCATGGTGGAAAACTCTCCAATGTGGCTGAATTACAAATATTCTGCAAAGATTAGTCTTTTCCACAGCGCAAATGACACAAGGCCTTTTAGGTTTGGATTTTTTCTCCCTTAATAATAAAAACCTTCATTTAAAAACTGCCTTTTGTGTTCACATATGTCGTCTTTGACTATTGATTGAATTTGCTTGTTGTTCTGAAAAATATGACTGTGACAAACATGCAAAAACATAAGAAATCAGGAAGGGGGCAAACACTATTTCACACCACTGTGATTACAGGAACTCTTGTTGCTTTCTGCAACTTCAATCTTGAAAACAACATTAAATTTCCTTTTGATGACTACTTACTTCCTTCAAAAATGTCTTCTGGGTTTCTTCATCAAAACGTATTAACTCTTTCATCACCATCACCTCCCCGGTTTCTTGATGCGTCACCTTCACATAAGCATTTCTGATATGAGGTTTTGCTTTGAAATATTTTCACGTTGAAGGCCGTAAAATTCAGTGTGAGGAGCAGAGGCCAGGAGTGAAGACAGGTATACCTTCACAGCTTGACCGAAGCAGCCCTTGCCGAGCACCTCTCCGTGGATGAGATCTGACGGTCTGAAGATACGGTGTGTCCGGTCCCCGGGGTCGACTCGAAGAGACTCTGAGCGAACCATGTCTCTCTTTTGTGAAAGCAAAGACAACGCTCCAGAGGACAGGGGGCCCTTGTCTATGCTGTAACTTCGTCTGTAAAAAGACAACTTAGACAAAAGAAACGGAGGAGTAATTCAAAGACAGCAGCGTGGAGACTTACAGAATATGCCTGGTTCGCAACCCTGCGCTTCCTTGGTGCTGAGGCGGCGAGAGGCTCGTCTGATGTCCTTGTCGTTCCTCTGGTGTACTCGGCTCTTCTGCCAGACTTGGGAGATTACGGATAGAAGTAAGTTTGTCGTGGACGCAGGAGTCAGGACAGCTGACGCTGTTTGGGGGGCGATCTGGTGGAAGAGGTTCATGAGGAGACGGTGGATTGTGTTCGATGATGAGCTGAAGAGGTCTGCTTGTGTCCTGGATTATACGGTTGACCTAAAGAAAAGAATATTAGTTTGGGATTGCTGGCATGTCTTGTATTTTTAGACTTTTTATCAAAGAATGATAATATTTGCATTGTTAAGATCACGCTACCTCATCGGGGGAAATGTTGCGGACCGGGGTGCCATTGACCTCCAAAACTTGATCACCAGCTTGGACAGAAGACAGCAGATCCGGGCTGAGGACACCAGGGTCTAAACTGAAGCAGAGTTATAGGTATTGAATGGGCTGAAATAACTATTTAGCTAGATGTATGTATTGAAGCTCTTGTTAGCTCCTTATCAAGCATCTTATTTATCTTACCGGTCTCAAATCTGTCAGAATTCAATCTATAAAACGATCTATCAATCCATCAATCAATCAAACTGAAAACTCTTTTATTGAGATTTGCGTATTAAATTTTTTTTTTTATCAGATCGCAATATTAATTCTTTAACTTGAAATGTCATGATTACGCTGGAATTAGCTGTCAGAATAAGCATTAAACTTTTACTAATAACACTAATATACATTGCTCCAAAAAATGAATGGAACCCTTTTAAATTAGAGTATAAAGTCCAGGACCATTAATCTGGTCAGTTCAGTAGTAGAGGGGGCTGTTAATCAATGCCAGCCGTTCTGGTGTTAATGTGCTCTAAAAGGGCAACAATGAGATGACCTCAAAATCAGGGATGGTGCTGCAGGTGGAGATCACAGACTTTTTTCCCTCCTCATTTTCTTTGACTGCTTTTCAGTAGTTTTGCATTTGACCAGGGCCAGTGTCACTTCTGGTAGCATGAGGCCATTCCTGGACCCTACGCAGGTTTAACAGGCAGATTCAAAAGCATGGAGGACAATCCAGGAGACAGGCCGTTACTCTAGGAGAGCCGGGAGGTCCTGAACCCATCAGCAGGACCGCTATCTGCTCCTTTGTGCAAGAAGGGACAGGATGAGTTCTGCCAGTGACCTCCAGTGGGCCACCGGCATGATTATCTTTGACATAAAGCATTAGAAACAGACTTCATGAGGGGGGCCTGAGGACCCGGCTTCCTCTCGTAGACCATGTGCTCACAGCGATGAACTTGACTGGCATTTGCCAAAGAACATCAGACATGGCAGGTTTGGCACCGGCGCGCTGTTCTTTTTATAGATGAGAGCAGGTTGACTCTTAGGTCTGGTCGGGATCTGGGAGGAGATATCACAGGACACCATCCGTCATCTCATAAGGAGCATGGCCCACTGTTCTCAGGCATGCATATTAAGCACGTTGGGGTTACTTAAAGTGAAATTCAAAGGGTAACTGAGAACGAACTATCAGTGTATAATCAACCTTTAAAGGTCATACCTTCTCTAAACTTCTGTTCTTGTTTCCATAGTTAGACGTAAGGATTTCCACAATATTTGCATCTCTGAAGGAAAGGTTTGGAAGTAACAGGAGGAATGGACCCAAAGTGAGCCACCGTTGTCAAATTGGCCACAGCTGAGCCCTCAGAATAAAACTGGTGAGAGGACTCCTCTTGGGTAATTGGATCGTGGAGCTGGGCGATAGATTGATAGTGATATGTATATTGAAATCATTTTTCCTCAGTAAAAATGACCTGTACTTGTAAAGCGCTTCATCAAGTCCAGAGGACCCCAAAGCACTTCCCATTACATTCAGTCGTTTACCCATACATTCACATTGCCCTGGAGCAGACTGGCAGAAGCTAGGCTGCCATACATCGGTGCCACTGGGCCCGCTGACACCGCCAACAGAAAAAGCGGGTGAAGTGTTTTGCCCAGGGACACAACGACTGAGAAGGTCGGATTGGGCCTTGAACCCTCCCTAACTCCTGAGCCACTGTTGGCCCAGACATAGTCATATGTCATAATAGACAAATGAGAAAGGGTTGATAGACCTTCAATATACGGATAAGATGAATAGCCAATGGGCGTGCTTTGGTGGCGCAGTGGTTAGCGTGCACGACCCATGTACAGAGGCCTTAGTCCTCGACGCGGCCGACCCAGGTTTGACTCCGACCTGGGGTCCTTTGCCGCATGTCTCTCCCCCTCTCTCATACCCCCTTTCCTGTCAGCCCACTCTCTGAAAAATGAGCCACTAGTCTCACAAAAAAAAACCTAAAAAAAAAAAGAAGGAGACGAATAGCCAATGATAATGAGACTTGCTCCATGCTGGGCCAATCAAGTGGCTAAAATAGAGCCACACAAGTTGGGTTGACGCAGACAGTAGAGAGTGACACGGGAGTGGATTTTCACTCCTGTCCCGTCCCACTCCCACTGATAAAAATTGTGTCCCGTCCCAATCCCGGGCCAGAGTAGAAAAAAAAGTCCTGTCCCGTCCCGCTCCTGGTAAAATTACTCCCACTCCCATCCCGCTCCCATTCCAAATGACTCCCGCTCCTGCGCCACTCCCATTCTTGTTGTTTTCATTAAGTTTTCTGGCAATACATTAAACCTGAATGTCTATGAAGGGTCAGTTAAGTTTCTGCTTTAGCTGTAGTAAAGGCTGTAGTAAAGTATTTTTCCATTTGCAATAAAATATCCATGAACTAATTAGGGTTTACTATCAGAACCAATACATTCATCGAACATTAAAAACATTCTTAGACAGACCTCTCAACTTTTATCAAAAATTGAAAGTGAGATTATGTTAATTTTCGGGGGTGATGCGGAGCTGGAGGCGGAGCTAACTGGACCCAGGAACAGCCGGTCCAGTCAGCTCCGTCTCATTTTTATCCAACCAGACATGGAAGTAGACATGTTTTACTTTTGTTAAAAAGTGAAATAGAAGTGTTAACACATTGTTCAGTTAGTGGGTTAAAACAGAAAAAAACACAACTGTTCAAATAATACTAAATAAAATAATAAAGTAATTTTAAGTTATTGGCCGTATTATTACACTGTTGCAAATTGGAACATGAGTCCACGAAACACGTTTTACAAGCAGGGTACTGAGTGTTAACACCGTGACATTCAACTCTCCTCAAGTTTGTTAATATTTGCAAATTTACAGTCGCTCTGTGAGTTTAATAGATAAGTCCTTACTTCTGACTTTGCGTTGCAAATCCAACTTTTCCAGGTTGAGTTCGCCACTAGAAGTTGATCCCCCCCATTCTGTTTTTGAGCGCTGGCGGAAAAAATAGACCGGAAGCACTGTTGGCTTCTGGGTCGTGTAGTTCTTTTGACTTGCATTATAGTTTAGGTTTCTTGGAAAAAAACTACAAAATGGCGGCGGCGAACCTATATTTTTGATTTTCTATTTTATCGATAGAAAACTAGGCATCGATCCTAGTTTATTGTACCTGCTATTGGTTTACTCCCGCTCCCGTCTGCTCCCGTTGATATTTAATCCTGTACCGTCCCACTCACGTGATATTTACTAATGTTGACTCCCATCCCGCGTGATTCCCGTGGGAATCACGTGACCCGCGGGATTCCCGAAAAAATGTCAGTCTCTAGCAGACAGCACAGTAGCAACCAGACGCGCTAACGGCTAATGTTTGTGCAGCTGTACACTCCTACTTCAGGTAATGGACCTGCTGCAAAAGGGAAAAAAGACGACAGGAAGAAAAAAAAGACACAAGGTTGGCTGCACAGTGGAGCAGTGGGTAGCGCTGTTGCCTGTGCATGCGTGGGTTCTCTCCGGGTCCAAAAACATGACTGTTAGGTTAATTGGCCTCTATAAATTCTCCTTAGGTGTGAGAATGGTTGTTTGACCTGTTTGTCTCTGTGTTGCCCTGCGAGACAGAGTGGCGACCTGTCCAGGGTGTACCCCGCCTCTCGCCCATTGAATGCTGGAGATAGGCATCAGCACTCCTTGCGACCCCATGAGGGACAAGCATGATGATATAGTTGAAAAGAAGAGTTCAGTAGTGAGGTATTTTGGCCATTTAAAGTTGGACCAAAAACAGAGTAACGTGAAATGCTAATTATGTCAATTGCATGTTCCGACAAAGTCAGGGAGTACCACCGATCTGATTTAACACACTGAGCACACTCCCAGATGAGAGTGAGCGCTAGGCTATTCACGCAAAGGTTTCTGATCTTAACAACTTCAGGGACATAAACATTGCATTGTTTGTTCAAGGGGCCCAACACAGGCGGCCCCTTGTCAGCTTATTCTTTCACTTTGGGATTCCTTTGTGTTGGTATGTCACAAAAATCCCAGTAAAATATATTCTCTGTGGATGTAAGGTGACAAAATGGGAAACGGTTCCAGGGATTAATGATAGTTTTCCAAGCCA
Source organism: Fundulus diaphanus (assembly GCA_037039145.1). NCBI lineage: Eukaryota > Metazoa > Chordata > Actinopteri > Cyprinodontiformes > Fundulidae > Fundulus > Fundulus diaphanus. The sequence continues at coordinate 34,089,713 of CM073136.1, read as the reverse complement.
CTGTATGGGGATACATTTCGGGTTTCCTGATGAACGGATTGAGCACAACAAATACCTGGAATCCTTTGCAATGTTTGTTATGTGTCTGCAGAATTAAATGAAGAAAACAAGTGGTTTGGATTTTAGGCTGATTAAAAATCTCCTGTCTGGTAAAAGTCTTAAGTTATACTCTACAACTTAGCTCTGGAGGGTAGAATACGTTAATGCAGAATGCCTGAACCATAGAGACGACTCACTCTGTAACGGTAACGTGAAGCTTTTTGTCTTGACTGAAATCAGCAGAAACTGTCAGGCCTCGTTGTCCAGCTGCAGTGGGAGGAAGGAACACCAACGCCACCATGTGGGGTCTCTTTGTAACAGATGTTGATCTCACAGCTGGCACGACACCCTGACAAAAGCAGTGGCCGCTGAACAGACGGCACAAAGTACATGCATTAGTATTCTAAATTTGTGGTATTTTATATCTATGTAGAAGTTTCACTTTGATTCACTTGCCAGTAAAGTCTGGAGTGTTCAACTAGCATATAAGTGTCTCCATCTCCAATGACCATTTCACAGCTCATGCATGTAAAGCACTCCGGATGGTACTTTTGCTGTCCTGCAACCTGAGAAGATGAAAAAAAACAAATTTTGTAAGGTTACAACCACAAACTTTAAGGGATTTTATGTAAAGGAGTGCATAGCTGTGAAGATGAAGGACAATGATACATGGTCTTCTCTGTTTTTTTTTATTTACTTGCAAATAAAAATCTCAAAAATGTGCTGTGCATTTGTATTTAGCCCTGTTTAGTCTGAAAACACTAATTAAGAACCAGTTTAACTAACTGGCTTCAAATGTCTCCTAATTTGTGTCTAGAGTCCACCTGTGAGTCAGTTTACACCAGGATAAATACGGCTGTTCCTTGCAGGCCTCAGATGTTGGTTAGATAGATTTAGTGAAGAAACATCATGATGAAGACCAACTACACTGCAGAAAGGTCTCTGAGGAGTTTAATGCAGCGTTGGGTTATAAAACTATGTCCAGAGCTTTTTATTTGTTAACCATTACTGCCCAATCCCACAATATGTGGGACCAAACCTGCTCATATGTGAGCTACTGACTGCAGCTGCTGGAAAAGTGTTAGTGTGAAAGGATGTACTTCATCATTAGACGTTTAACACTCATTTATTTACTCGCTACACTCTGTCTTGTCGTTTATTTTGTAATTTAGAGTATGCCTTAAATTTGAACATCTTTTTTTTTTTAAATTGAGAACAAAGGTTTTAAATGTAGATTTGCTAAATGGTTTCCAAATATTACTAAAAACATTGTGCTCCAGCTCAGATGGAGGAGAAGAGGATCCTCCAAAAGCAATTTGTGGAAATATCTAATCAAGGAGTGGACAATATGACGGCCGGGACAAACAGGAGCTAGTCATTATAAAAACAACAAACCCCTTTGATTTGTTCAGGAATTCAACATCATTAGGTTTTAATTAGGTGTTATTTCTCTTAGAGCATGAATGGCTAAATTTATATTTCAAAGAGGTTAATTAAATTTGATAAACCTTCAAGCAGCCTTTAGTGTTTTGTTACTAAAGGCTGATGGTAAATTAAATGTTAAATAATTTAAAGATGTTAAACTGTTAATGAGTATTCAAAGATTTAAAAATAATTAGTAACTGTTGATGTGGTAATTAATTAATTAATTAAGGCCAGATGACAAATAGTAGCGATATGGATCACTAAACTACAGCAATGCAGGGTTAGAGGTGCACTGGATGTTGCGGATTGGATGAAACATTTTTATTTTATTTTATCCATAAAAACTTGACTTTGACTAGGATAAAATGACTTGTGAACATCTCCGTCAGATGAGATCAAATAGAACCATTTTGCTGACATGTAAAAATGCTCTATGCAAGAAAAACTAGCACCTCATGTATCTATGAACGTACAATCCACCCAGGGACACATGGTGCAGGAAACATGATGCTCTGAGGATAGTTTTCCAGGAACAGGAAAGGAACAGGGAAACTGGTCAGAGTTGATGGGAAGATAGATGGAGCTAAATCTCCCAGCACATTCCTGGAAGAAAACCTGCTATTAGCTGCAAAAAGCTTGAGAATGGGCAGAGCTTCTCCTTCCAGCAGGACAGTCACTCTAAACATCCTGCCAGATCTAAGCTGGAGTAGCGTAGATCAGCGGTCTGAAACGCATCTAAAAGCTGCAGGACGGCGGCCCTCAAGGACTGGAGTGTGAGACCTCTAGTTTAAATCAAAGCATATTAATTCAGAGTGCAGAGCCTACATACAAATTAAACTATGTAGCAAAGACAAGAACATCGATGTTAAAGGATGATCCCCATTCCAACTGGGGTTGAGCTGTTTTATAAAGAGGAGGCAAACATTTCCGTCTATAACTGTGGAAAGCTGGCAGAGAGATGAACAACTGCAGCTGTAATTGCAGGGAAATTAGGTTTTACAAAGTGTCGAATCGTCAGGTTGAAAATAAGGCGTGCATAGCTTCTTAGATTAATAAAACAAATAAAAAAAATGTGTCCTTTTTATTTTCTCTTTGCAATTATACACTATCTTTTTTTTTTTTTTTTTTTTTACAATTATATACTATTTACCCAAGAATGCCATATTATCAAAAATTGTGCAATATTTACTCTGCCATTTATTTTTTAAAACTTATATTTCTGATAAAGCTTATCCTCTGCTGCTTTAAACTAACTTTAGATTAGTTTAGCTTGTTTTTTCACTACTATAAACTGTGTGTAACTCTGTCTGTGTCTTTGCCACCGTCACACACTCATTTCATCGGAGAACAATAAAAGAATTTCTTATTTTGTGTTGGCCTATTACATTCAAGCCCCCCCCCCCCCCCCCACACACACACACAAAAAACACAGTGAAATCTATACTTATAACGTGACAAAATGTGCTAAGGCAATGCAGCGTTGTTTACTGTTGAATTAGTATTTGGTTTTTGGTTTTGGTTTATTTCTGGAGGAACATGGAGGATGTTTTGTTTTGTTAAGCAGTTCCTCTGAAATTCTTTGGTAGAAAAACACTTACTTTGTATCAAGAGGAAACCAGCAGGTCAGGAAGTGTTTGAAGGTATTAATAGTTGAAAGCGTTCTGATATGGGGTGTTCTTTATGTTAGTAACACATTTCTCTCTCAGTGTTTCACAGCCTAAAGTGGATTTTCGAGGGGGCCAGTTTATCTGTAGAATTGGTGTTTTAAGTGATCGACACACAGGAGATTCTTACTTTAGCTCCACAGCCATCAATCCATTTTTCTCCTATAGAAACATGAAATTTTTTAGGTTCAATTACCTGGATGGCTGAAAAAGCAACTTTTACTTATAATAGCTAAATTGGACCATTGTGAGTAACATTTATGGTTTTCAAACACAGAAAATAATTCAGAGGGGTTAAACTAGTCAGGAAATATGTCTTTCCTCTTATGTTGTCCAGAAAGCCTGACACAGTTACATCTGGAGTGTTAAGTCTAACAATCAAAGGGGTTGTTTTCTGTTCAGAACAAACTGTTATAAAATCGACAGTCCTGCTTTTTGGCTGTGTTGTTGTAGCTAATCCAGGAAAAGAATTGGGATTAGCACAGTTGACCACTTTACCATAACAAGCCCTGTTGAAACAGGCTCCTTGCAGCCGTGGCAGTGCTCTCCGAAGCGGGACCAGTAGTGCTTCTTACAGTAGAGTTGTCCTTCTTTTTCATAGTACCAGTGAGACAGGCTGCACTCACAATCACAGCACCTTTATGAATGAAGAAAGCAAGAAAGAAAGTAAGCCTTTAGTGAAGAAACATGAGCCTTATCACGAGACTTGTGAGGAAATTTGACCTGTCAGATAAACAGTCACACTTTTACACGACCCGGTCAGCGGAGCCACAGATAGTAGGGTCTAGTTTCCTTTAAACCATGGCATGCTATTTCACTGATCCCCATTCAGGCTTTTTGATGGGTAGCATTGTGTCGAGGCGTAAGCTTTAAGAAAGCAAACAACACAATGAGATTCCTTGGTTTAAAAACTGAAACTCATGCTGACATCCTGGCTTCCACAGACTGATTAAAATAAAAGCTGCTTCCTTATCTCGTCAAGCTTACAAACAGAGGGGGAGGTGACTTCCTGAAGTGTGCAGTAATCCATGTTTCCGCTCTCCCAACTTTTAACAGTAAATGGCAGACGGTTCTTACAATGGGGAATGAGAGGGGTTGGATTTTAGAAGAAAGGGAGGAAGGAATCAGCCTCCCTGTGTGTCCTTTTGAACACGACACAGCATTTCTCTATGGTCAGATGTTTGGCTTTGCTTAATTTATTGACCAATAAAGAAACACGGCGGTGTGAACAAGTACCCGTCCCGCCACAGGTCCCATCTGTTTTTGCTTTTTTGTAACACTTTATGCCTCATATCATAAAAGAGGTTTGGATGTCGGGCAAAGATAACCTGAGTAAATACAAAGTGGTTTCATTTATTAAGGGAAAGCAGCTACACAAACAAACCTGGCTCAGTTTGAAAATATAATTGCCCCCACTTGATAAATCATGAGAAACTGTAGTAAACCAAATTTGTTTTGGTTGGTTTTGACAAGCTATACCAAGACCTGGCTACTGACAGAGCTTTAGAAGCAAAGGGAACTTGTCTGACAACATGACGTGGGCTAAAATATCCAAAAGAACAACAAATCATGGTCAGATATAAAGAAATTCAACTGCAAATGAGAACAAAAGCTGTTGACATCTGTCAGGGCTATATGGTGATTTCAAAACATTTAAACTCTACTGTGTGAGGCACCAAACACAAGTGGGGTTAAATATAGAAGTCAACTTTTCCAGGAGGGGCAACAATTCATCCATGAGGTAAAAAAACAAACAAACAGCAACACAGAACCACATTTACAGCAGCTCTCACTTGTCTCCGTAAAGGTCAGTGTTCATGATTCAACAGCAAGAGCTAGACTGGGTAAAAATGGCATCCATAGGTGAGATCCGAGCCAACAACCACTACTTGGGCACAACACCACATTTCAGAAAAAGTGCTGATGACCAAGATGATGGTAGTGTGACAGTCTGGGTTTGCTGTGCTGCTCCAGGACCCGGAGGATTTGTCATAATTGATGGAACCAGAACTTCTTCTCTCTACCCCAAATTTCTGATGATGGATGTCCGGCCATCGGTCTGTGACTTTAAGCTGAAGTGCCCTTAGGTCCTGCAGCAGGATAATGATCCAAAGCACACCTGTAAGTCCACCCTAAATGCCTCACGCACAGCAAAATGAAGGCTTCACAGTGGTCTAGTTAAAGTCCTGGCTTAAATCTAATCGAGCTGCTGTGGTGTGGTCTAAACATGCAGTTTATGCCTGAAAACCCTCCGGTGTTGCTGAATTAAGACAATTCTACCAAGAAGAATGAATTTAAATTACTCCACACTAACATGAAAAAAAATCATTGCCAGTTGTAGCAAATGCTTGTGAGCAGCATCAAGTGTGGCACAACAAATTATTAGATTTTGAGGAATAATTAAATTTTTCCGTAGGGCTAGATTGGTTTGGATAGCTTTTCTCCCTGATTTGAAAACAGTTTTTTTTATTCAATGAGAGTCTTTTTATTTGATATTACAATTGCTGTAATGATTCTGGAACATCTATCTGTGACAGAAAAGCAACCACAGAGGAAATCTGTAAGGAGGCAGACACTGTTTCACAGCAATGTGTTAGCGATACAGCCTGTGTATTGTAGCAAAAACTGTTAAAAATGCTGAAATGGTTTGTAACCTTTAACACTCATGAGTCACTGTTGTGGATTTTGTTTGCAACTACGTTGTTCTCCTTTTTTTTTTTCATTTTACTCCAGAGAATATTGTGTTGAAATTGTAAAACATTCAGGATATCGGTGGAATGAAGTTCAAACATCTGGCTGAATCAAAGGAAGCCCTTGTTTGTCATTTATTAGACCTGCTTCTCATACGTCACAAAGGAAATAATGAAGCAGTAAAAGATGATGTCTTTATTTTTTGTCCTGTTGTTGATGTTTTTTCATGCTCGCAACGGATGGGAAACCTTCCAGCGGCACATCTGCACTTCCTCTAGAACATCTGGTGGGGAGTAAACTCTGGAATCAGCCCAGAGATATTTCCAAAGACTTCATGCTCTTAGCTTTTCGCCTTCTCTCCTCTAATTCACCACCTATTGTCCCACAGGCTCACATTTTAACCCCTTGACCCTTTTGTAGCCATTATATCTGTTCCTGTTTCAATATGCAACATCTACCTTGCAGAAAATAGATGTTTTATGATGTCAGGACATTAGCATAGATCAGATTTAGAATTAAGGCGACAAATTCTCTCGCTTAGCTTCCTCTTTGTTTTCTCCGTGCAAACCCAGTTCACTTCCTTAAAACATTGTTTTTATATATATAAAATACATGGTGACAATCTTTGACTTTGCATTTTTTGAGAAATTTAGTTAAAGTTTGGATTTGAGGTGTATTGAATGTTAAATAAATAGAAACCTCCTGGTTATTTGTGGACGCTTATCTTACTATTTTGCGAAGAATGTTTGTGAAGATGCAAAACAAAGTCATTGGGTCGTACGGAGAGGAGCATAAACTACTCCTGAAGCGTCCTGTTTTCATCGTTTCCTAAACTACTCCCGTAAATTTTGATGTGTAAGCACAAACAGTACTAAAGCATGCTTTGCTTGTGCTCCTGTTGGTCTTGACTGAGCTCAGTTTAAGGAAGTACACATGCAGAAGTTTAACAGCACTTGTACTTTTCCTCTCATTCTCTCATTCTCTTTCCTCGTCTCTCTGTCACACTCGGTTGCATTTTAACATCTCAGAAATAAGAAATCACAGTGCTCACCGTCCTTTGATTCCTCTCCGAAACCTTTGGTCCCGTCGTGACATTCTGCCCCACCGAATGACTTGATACGCAGCGGTCAGAACTACTCAACCCACCCAGATGAGTAACAGTGTTGTTAGCAGCATGCGTTTCAGAGCCAATCAGGCACTCACTCTGCCGTGACAGTAACAGGCGTTGCCCTGTAACTTTCGGCAGCCTTTCTCCATGTGTTTGAAGGCTTCCTGTGCATATGTTCCCTTCGCTGTGAGCGGTTTGTAGTTAGTGTGAGAAAACAGTCTGACCCTTTGACATCAGCTGGCTGCTGAAAAAAAAAGGCCCATCCTAGTTATAGAAGCTTCACTCCACCCTCCCCTTCCTGTTCCTTGCAGTATGTAGACCTCTGCTAGATACGATTACACCCATCTGCAGACTCTTCCAAATGTAGTAGAGCTAAATTAAGGCTAAAATCTGACCCCCATATAAAAGTTAATTGCATTGAAGTGTGTGTGTTTTTTTCACAGAAGTGGTGTGTGAGAACTTGCGAGGCTGTGTTTTGAAATCGGACTTGTTCCCAGTAGCGCAGGCATAATCTCTTTATGAATGCTCCAATTACGGCACTGTCAAGATCCCACAGTAAAGCACCCCATTCATCACGCACAACAAACAAAGGGGTAGAATTAGACAAAGAACAAGCACATTGAGCAGCTCAGAATGAGAATGAATCTGTTTTGTATGAAGTCGATCAAAGTATCCATGTAAATGGGAGCATTAATATAAGCAGAGGGCACAACATTAGATTTCCTGTGGGAAACTTCTTATAATTTTGTTTTATTCTGGCATACATTTATCCTGTTTAGCTGCAAAATATGAGTCTCCAAGTGGTGTCCTGCATGTTCAGCGGAAATATGTTCTAATATAATTCAAGCAATATTGAATTCAAACTTAGAAAAGATTTAAACCACAGTCCACAAAATTACCACACATAAATGCATTATATATATATATATATATATATATATATCTATATCTATATATATATATATATATATATATATATATATATATATATATATGGACTGATGAAGAGCACTGAAGCACTGATCATGGCAGCACAGGAGCACCAGGGTAATAGAGGCCCAGATCTACCATACCAGGCAAGATCCCAGGGGCAGGCTATGCAAAGCGGCCCCAGAAACCATCCAGCATCTCACAGCACGGTGTAAGGTACTAGCAGGGAAGGAATACATGGAACACCATAACTACAGCTGGTATAGTGTACAGAAACATCTGTTCAGAATACCAACGGGAGACCCCCAGGTCAAAATGAGAGTCACCTCCCAAGGTGGTGGAGAATGACAGAGCTACGATCCTGTGGGACTTCCATATACAAACAGACGAAATGGTAATGGCCAACCAACCGGACATTATGATCATTGATAAGCAGCAGAGGACAGCTGTTGTGATCCATGTCGCCGTCCCGAGTGATGGAAATATCAGGAAAAAAGAGCACAAGAAACTGGAGAAATACCGAGGTCTCAGGGAAGAACTAGAAAATGCTTGGAAGGTGAAGACATCAGTAGTGCCTGTGGTCATCGGAGCACTCGGAGCAGTAACCCCCACTCTGGAGAAGTGGCTCCAACAGACAGCTGGAGAAACATCAGACATCTCAGTCCAGAAGAGCACAATCTTAGGAACAGCTAAGATCCTAAGAAGAACCTTCAAGCTCCCAGGCCTCTGGTAGAGGACCCTAGCTTGAGAAATGGAGAGCAACCCACCCTGCTCAGGAGTATGAGGGGTGGGTGAGAGAGAGCAGTTTTTTTTGTGTGTGTATATATATATATCCCTCTGTGTGTCTTATATATGTAATCTGCAAGTGAATTAAATTCAGCAACAAAAACAATTTACTTTTTGATTATCCTAATCAACTAAGATGCACAAGTATTTTAATGACAATAATCTTAGTTAGGTTTCTGTTTAACTGCAAGAAACTCTGACACATCCAGATCTTTACAATAAAGGATAGACTTCACAGATCCATAATAAGAAATACAACAGCGTATCATCTGCATACAGATGAAAGCTAATGTTATGTTTGTGTTATTTTTGCCAGGGGAAACATGTAGAGTTAAAAAAAAGGACATTGTTAAGCCTTATGGGAACCCAGAGGTAATAGATAGGAATAGTGATGAGACTAATGTATGAAGCGTAACACGGTAATAACAGTCAGTCAAGAATGATTTAAAAAGTTTTAATACTTTGCCTCAGAGGCCTCACTGGTTTCATAACCTGTTCATTAATATTTGTAGGGACGATGTTCTCAAACTCTGAACCACTGGTGATAGCTGGCTCAGGGAAAACAGTAAAACAAGATTAGTGGTAGTGTCATGTTCCATTTATATCTGAAGTCAGTGAATTTGGTCAAAATGTGGATCAAAGAAGAATACCCCCTAACCTAATTTAGATATGTTCCTGTTGAAGGAGAGCACATCTGTGGGATGTGCTTATTGCTGTGCTCTAAGAGATTTTAACTAATTTTAATAATGCAAACCAATATCGCTTCATGTTTTTGCATATGATGTTTTTACATACTAAATGAACATTCTCACCAATAGATAGATGATGTATAGTACTACATAGGTAAAATATCCAAAAATAAATAAATAATAGAAATTGCTGGAAATGCAAAAATAAGAACAAAACACAATTTATCACGGCAGTAAAAGCTATTTTAAACACACAACAGCCATATTGGATCCAGTTCATTTTACCAACTTCAAACTTTTGACTTCTTGGCACAGACTGTAAAATTTGTCTATTCCTTGTATTTCAAAAAAGAAAAAAAAGGTCTGTTGTATGATGGCACTTGGAAACCTTCTTGGATTCATTTAGCCGATAGTTGTCGTAAAAGATCTGTGAGTCACTTTACTGAATCTTTCAACACGATTCTGAATCAGTTTGAAGCAATGGAATATAATTAACACAAAACCTGTTGTGATGTTGTAAAAACCTATAAAACCATGCTATAGCCATTCAGCGGAACAGGTGTCTGGTTACTGTAACAGCAAATGAACCACACCACTTTCATGCTAATCGACCCTTTCACTAACCTTTTCCAGCCTGAATGTGGGTGTCCTCATTGTGTCCACGCCCTGCAGGACAGAAAAGTTTCATCCATAGCTTTTCTTCTAAGGAAGCTGAATCAAGCCATTGTTTTGTGCCTTCTTTGGTTTTCGTTTCTGTCATTGCTTAATTTGGAAACGTATTGGTTTAGATTCATTGAATATGCATCGTTAGTCCTGTCAGATGCTCTCACTAAGCAGAGTGTCTAATTCAGTTGTTGCTCGTCTTTCCTGGTGAACTGAAACTGCCACGATCTGCAGCTCTTTGGTTGTGTTTTGTTGCTTTTCTCTTAAATTTTGAAGTCCTTGGGTTTCTTCCAGTGTATTTTTGTGGCCCATGTCTCTGTTCACCTTTGAGCTTGGTTCGGTTTAATTATTGGGTCTCCTGGTCCCTTCTTGTTTATTCAGTCATTCTAGACAGCCATCCTCCCTCCTTTGTCTCACAGCGACTTAGGGCTGGCAAATATTGCGATTTATAAAAAAAGAGATCTAATAAGAGGCTATATCGTTTATATCGAGATGGTGTATGTTGCATTATAATTATACTTTTGTGTATTCCAGTAGGTTATTTTTCAGCTGTTTCACATATTTCTCTACAAATGTGCCTGTGAGACATTTGGAATAAAACTTTGATTCAGAGATACCTTTTTATAATTATTTTATGAAAACAAAATCTTATTGAGATAAATATTGTATATCACCATTCACCCAGCCAATATTGAGATATTATTTTTGGTCCATATTGCCCAGCCCTACAGCTACTTCCACTTGGTAAATTGGTTTAATTATTTCAGTGATCACTCTCCCAGCCCTTATAAACCTCCTGATTCCTCTTAGCCCAGTGTCAGATTCAACCGTTATCCACTTTATTGTTGCTACCTGTAGTGGCTTTCCCTTCCTCATCATCTGCAGTTCTGCAAGGCTGCTTTTTCCTGGTTCATTATGAAATTTTAATTTCAGCTCAATTTCTCCTTCCTCCTGCCTGTGTTTGGGTCCTCCACAGACACTTATTGCAGAAACACATAAACAGAAAGTTGTATTACTGTAGTATCATATAATGTAGGACAGATTACTGGATCAATGTGTGTTTCTGTGCTTTTTTGTCTCTCTTATTGTGTCTTTGCTCTGTCTTCTGTAACCCCCAGTCGGTCAATGCAGATGACCGTTCATACTGAGCCCGGTTCTGTTGGAGGTTTTTCCTTCGCGTTAAAGGGGAGTTTTTCTTTCCACTGTCGCTTCATGCTTGCTCAGTATGAGGGATTGCTGCAAAGCCATGGACAATGCAGACGATTCTCCCTGTAGCTCTACGCTTCTCCAGGAGTGAATGCTGCTTTTCGGGACTTTGATGCAATCAACTGATAGGAATTTTTTTTAACCAATCTGTATAATCTGATTGAATTTGACTTTGGAAACTGCCTTGAGAGGACATGTTTCATGTATTGGCGCTATATAAATAAAATTGAATTGAATTGAATAGTATACAATAAGAGAGAGTCACAGTCGCTGTATGTGCAACAAAACAAGGTTCCTGCCAAGTGCGGGATGCTCTGCCAGGGAGATTTGTAGCATTTTATATCTTTCAAGGGGCCCATTCACATACTATGACTTTATCTATTTTTACACCAGTAGCTCACTCTGGTTCCATACAAAGATTTTCCAATTAAATTCTTGCACCCTCTTGGCTTATTCTATTTTATTTCTGTGTTTTACACCTTGTTTTCGCTCTATTTGTCAGTAAACGCAGCAGCAATGTGTATATTTACCACAACAAGACCACATTACCGGAAGTACCATATTGAACATGTGGGCGATGAGTAAAGAAGGAGAAGCAATGGTGCCAAGCGAGTCAGCAACGCCAAGCGGAGGTGCAAAAAGAAAGAGGTTAAGTAACCCTAACTTTCTTGATGGGGCTGGTCTTTGACCCTGCCGAGCTGTCACTTTACTGCGAGGCATTGAAGGACGGTCTGCTGGCTCTTACAGTAGCTGTATCAGTTGCTTTCTGATACTTCTGTGGTACTGCTGACAGATGGTACAACAATATTTATGTCTGCTGATCGTACCCGGTGCAAAGTTCTCATCAGGCTCAAACAGGACTAAGTAAACACTTAATTTTTCATTTGGACCTACACAGAACCCACACCTTTCCTTTCACTCCATCCTTTGCATGTAACGAGTGAAGATGAAAATGACTGTTGACTTTTCTGCCTTACATTTAGATCACCAAAGCAGCTGCGTCTCGGGTCCTTTTCAGGGCCTTTGGTTTTTAGAAAGGTTCACCACAGATAAAAGTGTGAACACAAACATATCTTTCATTACATCTGACTTCCTCATACTTAACATGACTGTTTTTGTTTAATCATTGTCTGACAAAAATGCATTTCTGTGGCCAAAATAAAAACAAACAGGATATTAGAACCAAGTTTCAATGTTCTTCCTCTTTACTTCTTAAACAAATGTACAAAAGCGCATAGTTTTCCTCATAGGCAATACAAAAAAATATGTTAAAAACATGTTGACAGAATAGAGAGACAAAGGCAAGCTCATTTACATTAAGATAGTTACATGCTTTCTTATCCTCTCACATCACCATGATTCGTATCACATCTAAGGACAATGTAGAAAACAAAGCGCTTCTGTCTAATAAGTACTTTTCAGAACACCCACTCGCAACATATAAGTAAGTAAAATAAGGTGACACATTTAAAAAAATGAGACTAAATACATTTCTTAACATAATTTAAAAATTCTAGTAAATGTGAGCAATTTTTCTTTCAACAGTGCTTATAAAGGTACAAGACAAGAAGAAAACAGTAATCAAAACGCTGTCATTTTCCTCAATATATCATTTTTGGATTTAGATTTTAGCAATGTCACATACGAAATCTGAAAGAAAGTCACATTGTACTCTCAAAACAACATCCTTACAGCGCAGATAAAAGATATTAACCAGAATTTTACAGTAAAAATCCTTTGGTATTTAGCATTCAACTTGCGACTACGTATAAAGTGTTAAAAACTGCAGATCCTGAGGTCTGAGTACAGTGACATGAGCAAAAAGCGTTTCAAGGATAATGGGGTGGAAGAGCAGTTCAAAACAGCAGACCTTTTAAAGCTGTTGTTCATCCTTCCCCAAAAAGAACAGCGATGTCTGTATTTTATCCACTGAAAGTTTGAAAAACAGTCCAAGTGTTTGGGTTTTGATGAGAAGGCTAAAACAAAGATGTAGGTAAAAACACTGATCAATTTGAAGCTACATTCAGTATAAATGTATTAAGGCAATTTAATTGAATAGTATCAGTGCGTCAGCATGCAGACAGGTCTGAAGGAGCTCCCCTGAGGGAGTCCTTGGCATCAGTCTCAGCCCAGAAGATTAATTGTGATTCTTGCACAGTATCGCAGTTATTATCTGACACAGCGTCTATGAGCAAAACAGCACAGTAAACAGCCTGGGCCTATTGATAAAATACAATTTAGGGTTGTCAACCTTCACAGAGAGGAAATGACAAGATTTGAGGACAGGTTTTAATAAACAACAACTGTTACAACTATTTCATTGCCTTTACTGCAGTTGTTGGATAAATTAGTCTCTAGTCCTTCTTGCATTCTCTAACCACTGTTCTTATTTTGTAGAAATGTAATGAAAACTAATTCAAACACATAGCTGAACTAAACACAAAGCAGTTTGGTCCTCATGGCGTTTACTTTACAACAAAAGGTGGCTTTTTAGAAATTAGGGTCCTGCCAGGTTGAGAACCGGTTCTAATGTTCAAAATCAATAAAAACGTTGCTTTTGGAATGTGTTAAGTCTAGTTTCTAAGTCAGTTAAGACATTCACAAGCTGTAATCATGCTATAGCACCACTGTTGTTTCAATGAGGTCACTTCCTTTCTCTCAGTCTCTCACTTCCTCCTTCGACCACAGTAGTTACCCTGACAGCCTCCACCTAGTACCAGGAACAGAGACAGTTAACAGATACAATTACACCAAATATACAGTTAGCATGCTAGACATGTTCACCCTGTACATTGTGACAACATGTCCTACGTGATTTACTTTTATTTCAGATGTATTTAATTAGTTTCAATAGCAACAACTGTATTGAATTAGACATACAGTACACACTTACTGGCCACTTTATTAGCTGTGTCTGTTTTATTGCTTGTTGACATAAATGGAGGTAGCAATTTAATGCATTTAGACATCTTGATGTGGGGAGAATGACTTGTTTAAGGTGAAGCTGAGCATCAGAATGAAGAAAAAAGATAATTGATGCGCCGTGGTTTGGTGTCAGTCGGTTTGCTCCGAGTTTTTCACAAACTGCGGATCTACTGTGATTTTCACACACAGCGATAAAAAAAAGAAAAGAAAATATCCAGTGAGCTGTAGTTGTGCCCCGTTGATGTCAGGGGTGTCCTCTAATTTGATGCCAGAAGATGAAGGCGACTTCGAAACAAGGTAATGCGCCACGTCACGAAACTCAAATCATCTCAAACTGTTCTCCAATGGCCTCCGCAGTCACCAGATCTCATTCCAGTAATGCACTTTTGAGAAGTGGTGGAATAGGAGGTTCCCATCAGGCACGTGCACTTAAAAAATCTGCATTAACGGCAGGATGCTTTCATTCCAGTATGGACCAAAATCTCCAAATATTACATATTTTATCTTATTGAACCTATGTGTCCAACCAGTACTAGCAAGGTGTATCTAATAAAGTGGCCGGTAAGTATATGTATCAGTGTACTAGTAAGGCTAAACAAACAAGTGTGTTAGATTGGTGTTACCTCTATAGCCTCCAGCTCCAAGTAAGGCCTGCATGGCTGCATATTTGGCTGCCTTCTGTGCTTTGGCTGAAAGTTGTGAAACATGCCAACAGTGACTTTGCTTAATTTTCACACACACCATAAATACATGCATGATAACAACAAAAAATCTGCAGCTATTTAAATTAGCTCCGACATTTTGTTTTTCTGTGAAATAGTTTAATCAGGTGTAGAAAAATAAATGAAGTTAATAAATTTTGTGCTTGACTAAAATTTCTGAAGGAAACTTAATCCTTAATATTGCAATACAGAAGGACACAACATCTGCTTGTTTTCAACTATTGATTGTTGTGTGGTATTTTGCCTTATGCTTACATGTGCGTCTGTGAATGTTGAATTGTGTTGTAAAGTACTCAGGCACAAAGTAGGGTATAAAGTAAGTTTTCTTACATTTTTGTCCAGTCCCTGCATATCCTAGAGAACAATAGCAGGAAAGGTCAGAGTCAACAATAGATACCGTTAACAATAGTTTCATTGGGCCTTATTTGTTTTATCAGTGACATCATTGGTAATATGACGCAAACAGCAAATTTAACATTGAAAAAGATGTGCAATCTCCTCATACAAACAGGGGTTATAGAGCGAAGGTCATTTTACCTGGATAGCCTCCTCCTGCCACTCCGCCATATCCTGTACCAGCGCCCCCTCCTGGTGAAACATACACATTACAAACTAAAAAACCTTTTGCCTGAACTGTTAGACAGTATTATTTTAGTTAACCATTCTTGTGATCTGACCCCAAACCTGTTTTAATGCCAGGTATTGTAATGTGAATAAAAATTTAATTTGCATTTATTTTTTCAGTGTTCTGTGAAGCGAACCTGGTTGACCGGCTGCTCCTCCAACAGTTTGACCCGTTCCTCCCAGACCTCCTGTGCCTCCGGCTGCAGTACCTGAACAAGCAAGTTAAAGTAAGTAGGTTAATTATAATGACTTTGACTTATTAGAATGATAGAGCATTTTACAGATATTTGCACAACTGCAAATGAAGTCTGAAGAACATTAAGCAGCATAGACTTCTTGAAATCTGTATCCCACCTTGTCCACCTCCTACAAATCCTCCTGTTCCTGTACCGGGACGGCTTCCAACTCCTGCAAAAGGTTAACGTCCCATTTAGATCAATTACAGGGAACTAAATCTACATTATGAATAATAAGGGAATCTACCAGTTTTAAAAAAACAATACACAGCAAAAAATAAACATAAATGAGTTAAGCTTAACATTAAAGGTCCAAGTTTTCCAACTTTGCTTACAAAGTTATAAGTTCTCTCTGCCCTTGGTGTTGTCTCATTGTTCCTCATGAAAAATCACGAGACAAAAGTCTGAATGACCTGCACACTCAATCAGGTTTCATTTTTTTCATGTTTGTAAGGGACCTTAATGTGCTGTGCATCTTGGCCCCGACCCCAAAGCAGGAAATTGTCTGGAGCAACCGCAGTTATCAAATGTTAACATCTACAACGCTGGTTTGTCTTGTTATACAGTGCAGGGGTGAAAAGGCAGCTGCAGACAATGTTCAGAACTGACTCTCAGTACATTGTCAGGAGTTCCTGTGTGTTGGTATGTTTGGTCAAATCTTTCAGGATTTCCCTGTTATATTCCACTATGGTTTAGTGGTCTTGTATGAAAGTAATACTATATACTGGGTGTAGTTGGTAAAAGATCAGCATCATCTGCAAAGAATGATCAAAACTTTTTAAATGTTGTGTTATATATATTTTACCTTGTCCATAGCCAGTTCCCCCTAAAGATGACCCATAACCAGACTTAGGGGGCTTTCTTGATCCAAGTGTTTGGCCACCAGGTCCAAAACCTCCAGCTCCAGTTCCGCCAGGACCAAAGCCACCAGTCCCAGTCCCTCCTGGACCAAAACCTCCAGCTCCAGTCCCTCCAGGACCAAAGCCACCAGTCCCAGTCCCTCCTGGACCAAAACCTCCAGCTCCAGTCCCTCCTGGACCAAAGCTTCCAGCTCCAGTCCCTCCTGGACCAAAGCTTCCAGCTCCAGTCCCTCCTGGACCAAGGCCAGTGGATCCAGCACCCCCAGTGCCATAAACAGAAGGGCCTGTCCCAGTTCCACCTGGGCCATATCCTCCAGGACCAAAACTACCAGGTCTAGCTCCAGTTCCACCAAGACCAGCTCCTCCTGAACTTCCTGTCAGGAAAAAGAAAGAATTAAAGATGTAAACATAGATGTGAACAATTTATTATGGATTTAAACTAAATAGTTTTACCTGCTCCATAACCTGCTCCTCCATAACCTGGATGTATAAAGTTAAAAGATATTTGATTAAACATTGTTCTGTTATTAAATAAAGGTTACATTTATATCACTTGACTTATTGTTCTACTTCTATGATCAAATATACCAGATTTAGAAGGCTTCCTTTTTCCTAATCCTTGGCCACCTGGTCCAAAACCAGTTGGAGTCCCAGCTCCACCTGGTCCAAAACCTCCAGTTCCTGTGCCGGCACCACCTGGTCCAAAGCCCCCAGTTCCCGTGCCGGCACCACCTGGTCCAAAGCCCCCAGTTCCTATGCTAGCACCACCTGGTCCAAAGCCTCCAGTTCCCGTGCTGGCACCACCTGGTCCAAAGCCTCCAGTTCTTGTGCCGGCACCACTTGGTCCAAAGCCCCCAGTTCCCGTGCCGGCACCACCTGGTCCAAAGCCCCCAGTTCCTATGCTAGCACCACCTGGTCCAAAGCCTCCAGTTCCTGTGCCGGCACCACTTGGTCCAAAGCCCCCAGTTCCTGTGCTGGCACCACCTGGTCCAAAGCCTCCAGTTCCTGTGCCGGCACCACTTGGTCCAAAGCCTCCAGTTCCTGTGCCGGCACCACCTGGTCCAAAGCCTCCAGTTCCCGTGCCGGCACCACCTGGTCCAAAGCCTCCAGTTCCTGTGCCGGCACCACCTGGTCCAAAGCCCCCAGTTCCTGTGCCGGCACCACCTGGTCCAAAGCCTCCAGTTCCTGTGCCAGCTCCATATTTATAAGGCTTCCTTTTTCCTAAACTTTGGCTCCCTGTTCCAAACCCTCCAGTTCCAGTCCCAGCACCTCCTGGTCCAAAGCCCCCAGTTCCTGTGCCGGCACCTCCTGGTCCAAATCCCCCAGTTCCTGTGCCAGCACCACCTGGTCCAAATCCCCCAGTTCCTGTGCCAGCACTGCCTGGTCTGAAGCCTCCAGTTCCGGTCCCAGCACCACCTGGTGTGACTCCTCCAGGCCCAAAACCACCAGGTCCATATCTGCCAGGTCCAGTACCTGCTCCACCGGTTCCAACTCCTGCACCTGCAAAATGGTGACAGATGAACTATTTTTAGTGAAAGCAGGCTAACTTTAGAGAGCTCAAAGGAGTTGTTCAGAAGACATGCACAGTAGTTACGACTTAGGCTCAGCGGGTAGGGTAGTTGTCTTGTACTTGGAAGGTTCTGGATTCAAGTTCGGCTTCCTCTTGTCACATGTCAATGTACCCCTGGGCAAGGCACCTAACCCTAAGTTGCCTACCATATTAGTATATTTAATTGGATGATCGTGGCTACAGACTAAAGCACTTTGGTCAGTAGAACAAGAAAAGTGATATATAAATTTAGTCTGTTTACCATTTAATTAACAACATGATGTAATACAGATATATGGGGTAACTACGTTGGTTGTACTTATCACGTGTCTATTTTTAAAATGATTCTAAAGGATATTTTTTACATCTGAAAAATTCTTCAGAAAGGCATTAAAATAACAGCCCCACCTCTTTGCACCCTTCGCAGTCGTGTTTCGTCCTCACTGTTCTATCCCCATGTAAGATTTATGGAAAAAGGCAAATTCTTGCCTTTTTAGTATTTTTAGATTTTAAGGAATATTTTTTGCAGTTAATTATGATGAAAACCTTTCATTCAAATCCTCCCACCTGACTACCCTATAGTGGTCCCACATGGCTTTGTTCATAGATGGCATTGTTTACACTTACACTTGTTCATACAGTTACTATTTAAGTATGTAAGTGATAATACGACAAGTTGGTTTGGATAGCTTTGTTTCCCCTAAAGGGGCCTTGACTACAAATTTCATATTTCTGAGGTTTTGGGGGCACAATATGATCTGTTGTTCTCTGATGAGGCCATGTGAATGTCAAGAGTGGTTACTAAAGGACCTGTTCAGGGGCGGTCAGCTTTGTCTCTTTGCTCAAAAACCGTCAGATCAGAAAACGGGTTGTTTTTCTACGTAGGTTATCTTTCTACATAATTCATATTCTCCAATCAGAGCACACCATCAAGCAAACAGCCTTAAATATGGGGGAACTGAATTTGGATTTTTTGAACAAACAGATTTAAAGAAAACTTCTGCACCAACACGGAAGGTGGCGACCACAATCCTGTCATTACCTGTAAGTTTGTTTCATTTCTAAATGCTATCAAATGTAAGGAAGGTGTGTTTGTAACTGAAAAATTCAGTTGACTGATGAGCTAAACCGCTGCCAGCGGCATGATTTTCCTGTCGTGGCTGGGGGAGCCAGTTCTCCACCATGTTGCGGTCTATCTGGCTTTGTATTTTGGTCCCACTGTGTTGAATCGCGGCGCCAGGTTAAAGCCTTTGGTCAGCTTGGCCACGCCTGACCGACATCCTGCAACACAAACACTTCAACCTGCCATAAAAATAATAGTGGATTTGTGACAGGGTGTTGTGGGGAGAGGAGAGAGGCCCCTCCATGGAGGGGCAAAGGGTTGTGACCGGTTTTGCAAATATGGTTGTAGCCAATCATAGTGAAGTCAAGTAGGTTGAAGCCTCATATCATTAACGTACCCAACCCTTTTATTGAGGAGGGACATTTGGCCTAACAAAACAACCACCTTCGAAAAGGTGACATTATTTTTTTAATGAAATTCTTTGGAGAATTTACATTTGCAGCAATATCAACTACATGACATGGTTTATACAGTGATATCATAGCAATTTGATAAAGAAAATAATATTTTTAGAACTGTATTTTGTATTTACGCAAATTCCTTTTTTTCTGATGGTGAACATGTTTTATCATCTGAAACATTTATTTTATTTTGTCATTTACAAATCTATCAAATATAAAAAGAAGAACCACTCATGAAGGAAACTCTGAAAGCTTTTAGCAAAAAGCCTTTCTCATTTTAGAATTGTAACACAACAATTAAGTAACTGAGAATTGCTTTAATTTTAAATGTGTGCTTTTTGTAGGTAAGAGGACTTGCTCTAGCTTGTTTTTAAAACTGAAATTTGCATTTGATATCTGCACAAGCTCCATCAATAGAGGTGACTGAAGTACCAAGCAGAGGCATATCATTTGGACAAACTGTGCTGATGGTGAAAATTGGAGAAGTTTGCCATCTACCCCTGTGTTCTCTATCTTTAAATCTCAGCCAGAGGATATCTGAAGGAACATCATATCATATGAACACTTAAGATTTGTATATTTCTTAAAACTCAAATTTTTGACTCAAGCTGTTATTGTTTGTTACTCGTTTTTGGTTTTAGTTTCAGTTTTTTTTGTAAAATGTGAATTTTATTTATTTTCGTTTTTTAGTGTTGTACCATCACTAAAGTGCCAGGGAACTACAGATGGAAATTGGTTTGTTGGTCAAATGTGGCACATTTACTCAGTCTAACCGTGATTAATATCAACTACTAATGTACATTGTTTCTTTTTACATAAATAAAAAGATGGAATTACCTTGTCCATATCCAGCTCCACCCAATGATGATCCATAGCCTGTAAACAAAGTTTATTGTTCTGAAATGTGTCACCATATTTCATTATTAAATGTCGCTTTTTTTCCTACCTGTTTTTGATGTTTTTCTTGTTCCCAGGCCTTGACCTCCAGCTGTGTAAACACCAGGAACAGACCCGACTCCACCAGGTCCAAAGGTGCCTGGTCTAGTTCCGAGACCTCCCAATCCTGTGCCAGCAGCACCAGGTCCAACTCCAGCTTGACCGGTACCACTGGGTTCGTAACCACCACCAGGCACCAAACCACCTGGACCAACTCCTCCTGAGCCAGTTCCATAGCTGCCGAGTCCACCTCCTGCTCCATAACCTAAAATGAAATTGTGTTCAGTTCTAGTTTTCTTCTTCTGTGTGTAATCTGTTGAATTTATTCAGTGCTGTCATACTTTTTGCCGGTTTGCTGGATCCAGGACCGGTGCCATATCTAGAACCTTATTAACACAAATTGCAAACAGGTATCCTGTTACAGTCAGTAACTAATCCAGCCGTTTTATTTGAACTTTTAAATCTTATAGAAGTGAACCTACCGTCAGGTCCTACACCACCATATCCTCCCAGTACAACGCTGACTCTACCTGGGCCTGGTGCTACACCTCCGGGACCCGTTCCAACCCCAAGAGTCCCAACACTGCTAGGTCCGCCACTGGGCCTTCCATAGCCCCCAGGTCCAGTTCCAAATCCACCAGGCCCAGTACCATAGCTGCCTGGACCTACACCATAACCTCCTTGACCAGTACCATAGCCGCCAGAACCGGTACTGGGGTAGCGTAGACCTGAGTTGGTAATAACAAATATGCTTTAGAGCAGTTCAAGCCATCTCTCAACTTCAGAGATTAATTCTACAAACCTCCACCTGGTAAAACTCCAGCTGGACTGTAGGCTGCGGAAGACAATAAGAGAGATAATAATAATTAAATCAATCTGTTTCAGAAAATAACAGGCATGTTAGTTTTGGACGAACTGAAAAAACAGCTTCTGTAACCAAAGCTTGGTTGCTGCTCACTTTTTCCAGGTTTTGCATCTCCTGTTCCTATTCCACCAGCACCACCGGTTGCAGGTCCCAACCCTGTGCCTCCAGGGCCTGTTCCAACAGTCCCTGTTCCCCTTTGAACTCCTCCTGCCACCCCACCAACACCACCTGGTCCAACACCTGCACCCCCTGTTAGACCCCCATCTCGTCCGTATTCTATAGAGAAAAAAACAAAAAAATCTGTTAGTGTTTTTGGTCCTTCATGACTTTAGTCCATTAGTTTGTTGGTTGTTGACTTGACCAAATCAGCACCATTAGGTGGTTTTGCTGTTCCTCCGACTGCGCCAGGTGATCTTCCTGGTCCGATTCCAGTTCCAGTGGCTGGAGTGTCCCCTCTACCCACTCCTGTTTGTCTGCCAGAAACATCCCCCGCTCCACCACGATCGGTCGGGCTGCCTCCAACTCCTCCTGGCCTTCCAGCACTGCTTCCTCTACCATCTCTTTCTCCATCAGGCCCCCCTTCCCCATCTCCCTCACCTGGTGTGTCACCTCTAGGGACACCTTAAAGACAAAACCAAAAGATAACTTAATCTATTGTAGGTGTAGGATGAAAAAAAAAAGATGCATTAATCTGAAAAGTGCATTTGTATTCCTCCCTTCGGAGTCCAAACTTTGTTAAACAACTTTGTTTTGGGATATGCGTCTCGCATCTCTTAACATCTAGAGATGGACAATTTCTTTAATAAAATAACTTTAGCTCAGTCAGACTGAATCGACGCCATCTGTGAACAGCAATTTTTGCAATGTAGTTCTGCCTGAATGTTTAGGATTGTTGTCCTGCTGGAAGGTGAATGTCTTCCCCAGTCTCGACCCGTTTGAGTCTTTCTTTTGTTGCCCTGTATGGAGCGCCATCCAACCTTCCTTGCCTCTGAAGGAAAAAAAGCAACCCCACAGCATGATGCTGCTCCATAAGGTTTCAATGTGGGAATGATGTGTTCTGGGGTTGTGTAGCGCGAGCTTTCTGCAACACATTGCATTTTACACATAGGCGAAAAAGATCAACTGTAGACTAATCTTACCAGTGGCAAACTTTAATCAAGACTTCTTAAGGGGTTATTTCAGCAACATGTTTCTTCTGCTTGTGCAGAGCACAGCTATTAGTTGTGTCAACAGATTGAAATATCCTCAGCTCCACCATGGTTACTTGTGTTTATCCAGAGATGAAATTAAAGACTATTGATGTGGAGTCTGTTTACCTTTAAAAATATTGACTGCAGTGGATTTTATTTAGGGCTATCACATACACATAAGGCATAATTTGTCAGTTCTTTTATGCAAAATGTGAAGAAATTGAAGGCAGTGTGAATACTTTTGCTATGTATTGTTCTCTTAATTGGATGGAGTGTGGTGTCTTGATGGTCTCCTCTTATGCCAGAGATTATTATGATGTTCAAGTGCTGGAAATACAATATGAATAGATGCATAGGTAACAATCGTGTTTATTATGCTTTAACATGATATTAATGTTATAACACTTTTTTATTCACCTGGAGGTTTGAGGGGTTGGGCTTGTGGGAGTCCTCCCCCTGAAAGATCACCACCAGAACCTGCATAAATTAAATAAAGGTAAATCAAGGCAAGTTTTCTTCATGGTTTTAGCTGAATGTTGTTTGTTGACCGGATGTGCAACCTGAGTAAGACATTATAGCATGAAGTGCACGGCAATGATTAATCCTCACCTCTAGGGGGAACTCCTGTTCCACCTGAATTTTAAAGAGAAATTAAAGACAGACGCTAAACTATTGTTGCACAAATTTACATGCATGTTTTAAAGCATGAGCTTAATGCCTCACAGTTCAACTTACCAACTCCTGTTCCTCCTGTTTAAAACAAGAAATACTTTTAAAAACACGTACCTCTACACACAGAATATGTGTTCAGTACATGGAGTAATACCTACCTGCTGTTTGTACAGCTGCACCACCCACTGTAAAGTAAGAACTACATGTTATATGGGAATTATCAGAGTTTTCACATATAAATTCATCTTCTTGGCTCTCCTAAAGGTAATATTTTAGGCTTTGGTCTTTAGGTTATGTCACTTTGTGGACTTGTGAAAGGGGGAGCGCTCACAGCTGCAAAAGCTTTCAGTAAAGACACTTTAGTAAAAATAAAATGTTTATTGATAGATTACCATTTTTTATTGTGGCCTTGCTATTATACTTTTGTTAGTGTTCAGGTTTTTCTTTTTCTTTTACAGTTTTGAATATTGCATGTAGTGTTCAATCACAGACCAGATGATCCTTAAAGCGTACTCACCAGGGGGAGCTCCTGTTGAACCTATCAGACATGGGAGCAAAAGGCGTTGGTGGTTTTCAGACAAGTGCTGCACATCAAAAAATACATCTGATTTTTTTGTATATGTTATTTTGAGTATTTAACATAAACACAGTTTAGATTCCCACAGATACGACCTAAGGGAAGAGATTTATTCTTTACAGTATGATATGTAAAAGTATTAGAGCCACACCAATACATTTTCCACCAATTTTCCTGTAATCTATTCTTATCAGTGGTCAAGTAGTTAAAAATGTATTATTTCCCCATTAGTCATTAAATGCAACTTTACTCAGAAACACCAATATTTTCATTCTATAAATGCAACCTCTATTTTGTCTTGTATGTTAATGCACACTGCTGACCATGAGGCAAACATTTAATTTACATGATAACTAGGGGTGTAACAATACATTGATCCACGTCGACACAGTAATTAAATGATTAATGATCCAATTACATCGATTCAACATGAAAACATTGAGCCACATTGTCATGTTTCAGATATTATTATTAGAATTACTATTATTATTTTGAGATTCGCAAGGCTATGGTGAACAGGTGATCTATTATTGATATTTTATATATAATTAGAAACATGCTGTTTTTGATTTAAATGCCTGATGCCTGCAATAGCTTATAAATAAAATGGTGAAATCAGATCTACTTTTTTCTGTGAGTTGATGTGAATGTGAATAATTGTAAGATGGAAAGATGATATTACGTCATATAGATCGCAGACTTGTTAATTGAATTTGATGGAAATTGAATTGTGACAGACTGCAAACACGGTATCGACATCAAAACAAACTGATATAACATTCCCTTGTGATCAAGTAGGTGATTTATACCCCTAATGTTAACATGAAATTACAAAAAAAAACTTTGCACCTTAGCTTAATTTTCAAAACAAAATCAGATAAAGGTTAGGAACATGCACTTGTAGATACTTGGGGAGGATCTTGTAAATTCATCATTTTATTTTGGATTCAAAGCTTTTACCTTTATCAAAGAACCTGCAACATAATATTTTTGTTGCAGTCTATAGAATAAAACAAATCTCATCAGCAGGTCAGACCTAAACTGGAAATCAGTATCAGCCGGAACACACCTGATCAGTACATCTCTCATAAACATAGTCTCTGTTTAAATGACGTAAAATTTTAAATCATAATTTTTTAAAGTTTAACACCCATAAGTTGAGCCACCAATGTAAGGATTAACTGTGTCAAAACTTTGATGGTGAGAAATTCACAAAGAGGAACAACTTAACTTGAATTAATTTAAGTTTGCATTTTTTTTTTTTTGCATTCCTGACATTTATCTACATTTTATCTAAATCATCTTGCAAGAACTTTATAGTCACTCATTTGGCAAGCACACAATATAAGTTATATTTTTAACATTTTATGCATACATTTTATAGATTAAATGAAAGATATAAATTGCAGGAATGTGAGAGAGGATGATACATTTTAAATTAATTTCTGTAAATTTAGTTTTACTCACATTGTGTACATAAAAAAATATATATATATAAAAAGTATCCTGTAAATGTGTAAAGTGTAAAATGTGCTGATACCATGTGGTGGTTAGGTCATGTTCATGATATTATAAGCAAAGACTGAAGATAAACTTGAACAAGCTCACCTGGAATTGTGGTGCCGTTAAATCCTGTTTTAGAAAAATGATTAAAAGGACAAAAATTAATCACAGCTACAATGTTTCTTCCAATATTAACACAATAATATCTTTAAAAGTTTAGCTTTGAGAGGCCAAATTACCTGGTATTGCTCCAATGATGGGGATACCTGTTCCATTTACACCAACTCCATCCCCTCCTACTGGTCTGCCACCTACACCAGTACCACCTATTTTAATATTGATACAGTAGAAATTAACATTTTGATCTAGACAGACAGAGCACGTTTAATAAAAATAACTGCACTAACGTTAATTTAATGATTGATATTCAGAGGTCTTGGCCTTGTGCTTATGGGTTTTCTTTTGTAACCCTTGGTTCTGTTGACCCAAAAGCGATATCTATTGTTGATAATGCAAAAGGTTGAGAAATTTCACCCACCATCTCCTCCAGGAATTCCTGAGCCCTCCAACCCAGTTGAACCACCACTGTCACCTAGACAAACAGTTAAAAAAACATGGATCAAAAACATATTTTTTTTTAAAAACAAGAAATAATTTAGGTGAGGAATTAAAGGAGAAACTGTTGAGTTTTATAATGTAATAATTATTTTTTTGTATACAAACACATTACAAATACCATCTGTTCCTGGTGTTGGTGTGCCAACTGGACCTCCAGGTCGTCTTTCTGATCCTACACACATGATTTAGCATAGAAAAATAATCTAATTACTGATTTAAAGCGGCCACAATATTTGTTGTCAATGTTCAAAGAGAGACTCACCACCAGGTCGCGATGTTGTCCCTGCACCACCGATGCTGATGGTCCCATTTGCTGCAACACTGGTTCCTGCTCCTGACCCAGGTATATTAACACCTGGGTCAGGTACATTTAGGGGGAAAAAAGAGCTTATTAACAAATTCATTTTAGATCCCATTAAACGATTGACCTTCCACTATTTACCAAATTTAGCTGCTTTATTTCCAGCTGTCCCATAACCTGGGGATACATAATACAACAATTTTTAATTCACAGGGAGACAGCAAAACAACATGCACAGGTAACACTTTCAGTCGTCTGTATATGACGAATGAAATGAATTATCTTCTTTTTCTCTGTTCTTTTTCTGACAACAAAAGGGATAAAAATCCATCCATCCTCTTCTGCTTATCAGGGGTCGGGTCGCGAGGGTAGCAGCTTTAGTAGGGAGGCCCAGACGTCCCTCTCCCCAGCCACTTGCGTCAGCTCCTCAGGAGGAATCCCAAGGCGTTCCCAGGCCAGCAGAGAAACATAGTCCCTCCAGCGTGTCCTGGGTCCTCCTCTGGGTCTCCTCTCGGTGGGACGTATCCGGAATACCTCACCAGTGAGGCGTCCAGGAGGCATCCTGACCAGATGCCTGAGCCACCTCAACTGGCTCCTCTTGAATATTTTTAATATTCTGATTAAATTTTTTTATCTGAATTTGAAAAAAAACGTCAAAAAAGTTCTGCTGTTTCACTGACTACAACTTATGATTCATTGACAAACTGAGATGGATAAAAACACTTTTTTTATCATCTTTTTTTCTTTCATTCCTAAGCAGCTGTCTAAGTCAGGAGTGGTTAAAATAAATAACTAATATTGCTGTTGACTGAACACAGCAATTTGAAAATATATTTTATTGTATTCTTTTTTTTATTGCCTACTTTTAATCAGTGCAACTGCCCGAAAAAAATGACATGCCAAAATAATGATAGTTCTTGTATATTTGACTGCATTTTTTATCTGATTATGTTAAAACATCTTACTAGAGCTGTTAGTCTTAATAAGATGTGCTTAGGCTTGTTCAGTCAGCCTATGTCAGTGTGCCTGTGCCGTCATAGCCCTATAATAACTGGAACCAAACCATTGATTGTTTGGCTCCATTAAAAAGAGTAAACGGAAACAGAATTTTTTTATACTTAAATGAGTTTTATGCTTAAATTTGACCATGCCAACACAAAACCGACTAAACCAACCTGGACCTCCAGATCCAGGACCAAAGCCACCTGGTCCATAACCACCTGTATAGGTACAGCAGAAGAGTATAAAGGAAATATGTTTTAGATCACCACAAAAAATGTTTTTTATTAGCTTAAGAGAAGATATGCACCAAAAGGAAGGACTCACCACCTCGTCTTGCTCCCCCTCCAAGAACCCCGCCACCACCTGCTCCAACCTGACCTTTACCGTAATAAGGATAAAAAAAAAATCAGCAATTCTTGCAATTTCAAACATTCAAGAAAATATTCTTTATAGAAAAAAAAACTTTTTCATACCATATTTAGAAGGTTTTGATCCATAACCTGTGCATAACAGAAGGGAGAAACTTTATCCTAAAAGGCTTGGATTTAGCTTACCTGAAGTCTAAACGTGTTTTAAAATGAATCCTAAAGATGAAAATGTCTGAATGTTCGATTATGTTTAGACTGTATTTTTATAACTTCTTTTAAATTTCAATTTATGAGACTGATCTTAAATGACAAAGTAAAACTTGTCTGTGATTATATGCACTGGTATCACCATGTGTATATTCTGTATTTTAAATGATTTCAGTTATTTTCTTTTTTTATTTTAACTATGGACAGTAATGTTTTTTAATTACACTGTCTGAGGTAATGGTGTATTTAATATCTTTTTCTTAATCTTAATTAGTCTTAATCTTAATATTGTCTGTTGATCTTGGTATTGTACTGTATTCTTTTGTTTGTTATTGCAATGTAAGGTTCTATTAAAGGTGGCTTTGCCTCCTGCGGAACTAGAGACGGACATTAGCACTGGCTATAATCTCGCATATTTACATTATGTTCATTAATATACATTGTCCCTTTATAAATAAATAAATACCAATACAAAATATAAAATGCTCTCTTTGAACCTGTTCCATATCCAGTTCCTGGGCCTACGCCATATCCTCCTCCTGGTACAGAACCAGTCCCAGCTACTGAGCCACTTCCAGGTCCATATCTTCTGTCAACGCCAAGAGCTCCTCCAGTCCCTTGACCCCCAAATCCAGATCCAGGAGCTGCTGCTCCGCCAGGAAGTCCTGGGGAGGAGAGAGGTTACAACTTTTTTTTTTTATCATCACTGATTGAGTTTATTTTTTAATTATTCTTGTACAGGTAATTAAAGTTTTGAAGGATATATATTTCAAAAATATGTTGTACTAATTGTTGGAGTCAAAAGCTAACTTGTTTTGCCTGTTTAAATGTCATAAAAAACAATAAGTCCCACCATATTTGAGAGACTTTGCACCGCCAGGATATCCTGAGAAATAGAGCAGAGAAATTAAACAGTTACACATCAGAAAGCTTTTTGCATTAATATCATCAGTTTATGGAACTAATTCTCATCTCATTTTAAAACGTTTGCTTTTTGGCCCTCATTTTGACCCTTTTGGCATTTCATACTTTTTAAAGTTCTTTGCTTGGATAGGTTTTCGTCCTGCTTTGACAACTAATGATTTGATAAATTTAATGTAAATTTCTATTTTGTAAGGAAATTAGGTTTTATTGTAATACATATTTACCAGCAGCAGGTATTTAAATTTGTTCTGGGGTCCTAAGCTGTCATATTTCATGACTGAATCAAATGGGTAATAGAACCACAAGCTATGGAAATATGTTGGAATGAATGGTTTTCAGAAAATTATGTGCAATTTCATAAAATTATACATGCACGTTGAAAATTTCTGTCTATCTATCTTTATAATTAACTACAAAGAAAATGCACAAGGTTTTAAGTACATGTGAACAAAATGGTTTATTTATGGTTATACAGTGTAAGTAAGGAGGGAGGAATTGATACATAGGTACAGAATGTTGATACAAACTGGTAAAGAGTTCTTTTCTATTTTTACCTCCAGCAGTGCCTGGCCCAAAGCCACCTGGTCCACCACCTGTTCCAATACCAGAACCAGGTGTCCCTGCTATCCCAAGTCCTGATCCAGGCCCACCCCCAGTTGTCACGCCACCTCGTCCAGGAATCCCTCCACCTACTCCAAGTCCAGACCCAGGACCAGTTCCAACCCCACGTCCTCCTGCCCCCAGGGTACCTCCCACACCTCCAGGGACTCCTGCAAAGAGTATTTCATTTCTAAAGAGAACATGAACCAACTACAATGTCCAAGCAACTCATGCCTTTGAAGAAGAATATTTCTGGACAGAGATTTGATAGCATGAAGTAATTTCCTATGAGTTATAGCTCATCAGGTATTATCTGTTGGATAAAAACCGCATAAAATCACGAGTTTACTATAAGGTTTGTCAAATCCAAGGTAAATATGTTCAAATGGTTGTCTTACCATATTTACGTGCTTTGGCACTTGCATATCCTGCAAATGAACCAAAATTACATTAAGAATCATTATGACCAAATTAGCTGTTTTTAGATGTGCTTCTGTATTTCAGAATGTGTTTGTTTTACATTTTACCTCCTGGTCCATATCCAGTGCCACCTCCACCTGTTCCGACTCCTCCAGGCCCATAGCCTGTACCAGCCCCACCTGGACCAACTCCACCTGGTCCAACACCAGCCCCACCTGGGCTAACTCCACCTGGCCCGACACCACCTGGTCCATATCCAGGGCCCACTCCACCTGGTCCGACACCGCCTGGTCCATATCCAGGGCCAACTCCACCTGGTCCGACACCACCTGGTCCATATCCAGGGCCCACTCCGCCTGGTCCGACACCACCTGGTCCATATCCAGGGCCCACTCCGCCTGGTCCGACACCACCTGGTCCATATCCAGGGCCAACTCCGCCTGGTCCGACACCACCTGGTCCATATCCAAGGCCAACTCCGCCTGGTCCGACACCACCTGGTCCATATCCAGGGCCAACTCTGCCTGGTCCGACACCACCTGGTCCATATCCAGGGCCCACTCCACCTGGTCCAACACCACCTGGTCCATATCCGGTGCCAACACCACCTGGTCCCAATCCTGGTCCCCCAAGTGCTCCACTTAACATGCCTACAACAAACAGAATCATGTTTTATTTATTTTAGGAAACGGTTGCAGAATATATAGTATATTTTCATCAATTACAGTGGTTCAGTTTTGGAAACTGCTCACCATATTTACGAGCTTTTGCGCTTGCATCATATCCTGAAATAAAAATACAGTATTACAGACAGGTCTTTACTAAACCCTTGCATGGGAATGGCTGTGCTCATGTCTTATTTACCCGCAGGTCCAGTTCCTGTTCTACCTGTCCCAGCGCCAACTCCACCTGGTCCAACACCACCAGGTCCCACTCCTCCAGGTCCATATCCAGTGCCGACACCCCCTGGTCCAAAACCACCTGGACCATATCCAGTGCCGACACCACCAGGTCCATATCCAGTGCCGACACCCCCTGGTCCAACACCACCTGGACCATATCCAGGGCCAACACCACCTGGCCTGACTCCACCTGGTCCATATCCAGTTCCTGCAGCACCTGGTCCGTATCCCGGGCCGACACCACCTGGTCCGACTCCACCTGGTCCGACTCCACCTGGTCCATATCCAGTACCAGCACCACCTGGGCCAAAACCAAGCCCTGAGCCAGGTCCCAACCCTGTACCTTGGCCAAGTCCCCCTAGAGTCCCCCCTCCTGTGCCGGGACCAACTCCAGCTGCACCAGGAACTACACCACCTGTAAAGATTAAAGGCACTTTATTATGTCAATAAATGTAAAATCTACTTACTTGAAATGTTAGTTGTCTGAAAGCATGTCTCACCATATTTTCGTGCCTTGGCTGAGCCAGGACCATAACCTGTGTAAAAATCAATATAAATGTACATTTCCTAAGAGACATTCCAGAAAACGAAAGTCATCAAAATATCATAGGAATTACTGATTACACAGAAGGAAAGTGTCTTCCACCCCCTCCCCCCACCCCCCAAAAGAGCAGAAAAGAGTCCTCTCCTTATGATTTACCTGAACCAGGTATGCTGCTGCCTGCGCCTGTTCCAACTCCTCCACCAAATCCAGGTCCAACTCCTGTTCCCACTCCAGGTCCACCACCCGTACCAATGCCACCTCCAAATCCAGGTCCGCCTCCTGTTCCAGTTCCACCTCCTGCCCCTGGGATGACTCCTCCTCCAGGAACCCTTCCAGTGCCTAAGGTGCTTCCCTGACCGAGAGAACCTCCTCCAGCACCACCTCAAGAAAGAGAAGGTGTACAAAAATACAGCAATACTGCATTTACCTGATGGATGGCTACAATACATCAAGTTAACCTTCTATAGGAAGTTTCACATTTCACAGGTTTTGTTTGTTACCATATTTGGCTGCAGCTTTGCCTGGTTTCTTTGATTTCCCTGTCCCTAAATTAAAACAAATAGTAAATAAACCATTAGTTTGCTTGATTACAATATGTCCTGATTGTTTTGTTGTAATTTGAAGCTACAGTTTCTTGCATTTTAGGTTCCACTGTACCTGATTTCGGTGATATTAGAGGGTAACCATGAAAAACTCCAGATAATGTTTGGCCACGACCATCTAAGATGTGAAAGATAGGTTACACATACTGTACAGTCCTCTTGTAAAACACTGAAGTACAAATCAGAACAAATTTACTGGACATAACTCATTGTTTGATTTAGAAATTAAAGTGATAACATACATACTTGTTAACTTGTAGTTTCTAGACTTTGAGACACTTACTGCCTACTTGTCCTACACCGCCTTGACCAAGTACTCCCGTCCCTGCGAGAAAAGAAGTGTTATTTTTATTTCTGGGCTCGTATGCCATGCTAAATCAAGTTTGCCCATCATTCATAACCAAAGAACATGTTTACATACCAGTTTGAGGCCCGATTCCAGATCCTGTTGCTACTCCAGGGAGAACACCTCGTCCCCCAAAGCCTTATCAAGAACATGGAAAGATTAATAGTTTTCTTTTTCCTTTTACGATAAATGATAATAACAGGACATTTAGTCCTACAAGGGTTGCAACACACCTTGACCTGGTACAAATCCACCCTGATAAAGTCCAGGTACTCCGATGCCTGTATGATTCATATTTACATTATAGGAATATCTCAAGAATAAAATCAGTATTAGTTGATGATGGCTGAGATCATACGACTGCACCTGGAACTTGTTTGTATGCTTTACCACCACTCTTTCCTCCAGGTCCTAAACCAGTCTGAGGCAACGTTGGAGCTACAGAGGAAAGACTCAATTAATTGGCAAAACTGTTTTGTATGCAGGGTTTTAACAATGAGCCACAATATTTTCTTAGATAGATTACAGAGCGTCTGCTGTTAAAACTTAAAGGTTAATGACTAACATGATTGATTAAAAAGCTTCTGAATGTTCAGAAATATAATATTAGTAAAATTCCTATAAAACACAAAAGTTTAGTCTTGTAATGTGAGTAATGTGAATTCAAGTGGTATAAACCCTTCAGCAAGGCACTATACATATGTGTTTGGTTCTTTGCTAAATATACTATAATATATTTACCTCCTCCGCCTGGAACAGCTCCACCAGGACCAATTCCAGTTCCACCAGGTCCAACCCCTGTACCACCAGGACCAAATCCTGTTCCCCCAGGAACTTGTCCAGTTCCACCGGGTCCAAACCCCGTACTACCAGGACCAAATCCTGTTCCCCCAGGAACTTGTCCAGTTCCACCAGGTCCAACCCCTGTACCACCAGGGCCGAATCCTGTTCCCCCAGGAACTTGTCCAGTTCCACCGGGTCCAACCCCTGTACCACCAGGACCAAATCCTGTTCCCCCAGGAACTTGTCCAGTTCCACCGGGTCCAAACCCCGTACTACCAGGACCAAATCCTGTTCCCCCAGGAACTTGTCCAGTTCCACCAGGTCCAACTCCCGTACCACCAGGACCAAATCCTGTTCCCCCAGGAACTTGTCCAGTTCCACCGGGTCCAATCCCCGTACCACCAGGGCCGAATCCTGTTCCCCCAGGAACTTGTCCAGTTCCACCAGGTCCAACTCCCGTACCACCAGGACCAAATCCTGTTCCCCCAGGAACTTGTCCAGTTCCACCGGGTCCAACCCCCCTACCACCAGGACCAAATCCTGTTCCCCCAGGAACTTGTCCAGTTCCTCCTGGTCCAAACCCTATACCAGCAGGACTAAATCCTGTTCCCCCGGGAACTTGTCCAGTTCCACCAGGTCCACCCCCTATACCCCCAGGTCTGAACCCAGTTCCACCAGGCCCATAAACGGTTCCTCCAAAAGATGTTCCAGCACCACCTGTAGTAACCAAAACACACATCAACCACATTTTACCAATAACCGATGAAGGACAAAAGATCAGGGAAAATACTCACCTGTTTTAGGGGGTTTGGGTCCATAACCACCGCCATATCCCCCATAGCCACCTAAAGAGATATAGATGATATGTGTTCTTAAGTGGATATTATTAATGATTATTTATTAACAATTTTAAGTATTTGAATCACATTGTTGTCACTTTTTATTGGTTCTCAAGGGTCAGTGTAAAAGTAATGTGGATTAGAGAGGTCCAGTAGCTATGCAGGATGTGCTTAGAAGACATAAAACAGCTGTGTAAATAAAAGCACTGACCTCCAGGTGTGTAGCCTGTTCCAGCTCCCTGACCTGCCACCGTACCAACGCCTCCTGCTCCAAGAGCTCCTCCACCCAAACCTCCTGCTCCAAGGCCTCCATACCCTTGGAAAGACAGGCAGTAAATGGTGTTTACTCCGATTATATAAATATCGCAAACAGCATTATATTGTTGACAAATACCTTTATTTGAATCTACTTCTGTACAATTCTTCAGTTTCTGTAGTTTTTTTTTCAATTCGAACCTTGAAATGTCTATTTTGTTTCTTTTTTCAGCTGTATGTAGCTCCAGGGTATTGCTTTGATTCGTCCGGATAGACCTCAAAGTAGATTTGTGTTTTTGAAAATTATGTCAAGATATGTTCAAAACACTTCTGTTGTTCATTTGGAATAAACCAGTGTTTGGGGGTTAGTGCTCTCTATTAGATTACAGCTTTGAGTATCAGTTTGTAAACTGCTAATTATGTCATACAAGCATTCCTATGTGTTTCCTATGCTTTTACAAACCCCTTTCTTACCCACCGGCACAAATGGGTGGATTTCAAAAGGATGGCCAAAGCCGTGGCTTATCCTCTAAGAGCTCTCATAGTATCACCAAGATTTTTCATCCTGCAGGAGCAGCTCACATGTATGAGGGAAGAAAAACAAGGATGACTCAAATTTCAAAACACATGAGTCTGACTGACGTAATGACATCTATACTTTACCGAGGGACTCCCATGCCTAACACATTATATCCTTTATCACTATATGTGTGTGGGTGGTCCCTGAACAAAAGCCTATAATGTTGATGTAAAAAGGAATGAAATAACGTATGCAGTCTCTATTCTCCAGTTTTGTGTGAATGTAAAAACAATAGTTACATTATTCTGGTAATAGTATGGTACTGGGAAACATGGAGGCAGTTTAGGCAGTTTAGCCTTCAAAAATATGTTTGCTTTCATGACTTTTATTCTATCAAATTACCAGTGTGAAGTCTGTAAATTATTATCTAGCTCTTGTACATGTTGCAGTGTCACTAAGTTGCTTTGTTTAATCAACACTCATTTTCTTGCAAAATATTCCTACTTATACCTTTTATGATGATGATTTCTCTATAGGTCCGTAATCAGGTAAAGTTTTACTCCAGATTTAAATCATGTTAATGATTCAATTCAATCATGAATTGGATCAGGTTTAATTCAATTCAATTCAATTCAATTCAATTCAATTTTATTTATATAGCGCCAATTCATGAAACATGTCATCTCAAGGCACTTTACAAAGTTAAGTTCAATCATATTATACAGATTGGGTCAGATTATACAGATTGGTCAAACATTTTCCTATATAAGGAAACCAGTTGATTGCATCAAAGTCCTGACAAGCAGCATTCACTCCTGGAGAAGCGTAGAGCCACAGGGAGAGTCGTCTGCACTGTACATGGCTTTGCAGCAATCCCTCATACTGAGCAAGCATGAAGCGACAGTGGGAAGAAAAACTTCCCATTAACGGGACGGAAAACCTCCGGCAGAACCGGGCTCAGTATGAACGGTCATCTGCCTCGACCGACTGGGGGTTACAGAAGACAGAGCAGAGACACAACAAGAGAGACAAAAAAGCACAGAAGCACACATTGATCCAGTAATCTGTTCTACATTAGATGGTAATAGCGGGTGAGCCGTCTTCTTTGGATGATGTCACATTTAACATCATTTATCGTTTATTATTATCATTCAGTGCTGAGAATATTGTAACAACCCACTGAGATCAATTCATAAATAACTATTAAATCATTGGGAAAACATTCTTACCGGTACCTTGGCCACCTGGACCAGTGCCAGCTTGCCCAAAACCACCTGGACCAACTCCACCAGGTCTAGTTTCATAGCCTCCAGGACCAACACCACCAGGTCTAGTTTCATAGCCTCCAGGACCAACACCACCAGGTCTAGTTTCATAGCCTCCAGGACCAACACCACCAGGTCCAAAACCAGTCCCTGCTCCTCCTGGTCTTTGTCCTCCTCCTACGCCT
Source organism: Fundulus diaphanus (assembly GCA_037039145.1). NCBI lineage: Eukaryota > Metazoa > Chordata > Actinopteri > Cyprinodontiformes > Fundulidae > Fundulus > Fundulus diaphanus. The sequence goes on along the minus strand of CM073136.1, from coordinate 34,053,648 downwards.
GTACTTCCCTGTCCTGTCCCAAGCCCACCGTAGCCAGTGCCTGCAGAAAGGTAGGATGATGTTTTTATGTTTTAGTTTGAATGCAGTTGCAGCAACTATTTTAAGCCTTTGCCCACAAATCCCACCTGTTTTAGGAGGTTTCCCACCTGGAAGAAAGCATCAAATATGACAATTCACTGAAAATAACAGACAAATATTGACTCAATAGAAAATTTTAAAAAGATTCTCTTACCAGCACCAGGCACCACTCCCAGTCCACCACTGCCTAGACCAAAAGTGCCAGGCCTGAAACCTCCAGGTCCAACTCCTCCAGGTCCAACTCCTCCTGGTCCAACTCCTCCTGGTCCAAAACCTCCTGGTCCGACTCCTCCTGGTCCAACTCCGCCTGGTCCAACTCCTCCTGGTCCAACTCCTCCTGGTCCAAAACCTCCTGGTCCGACTCCTCCTGGTCCAACTCCGCCTGGTCCAACTCCGCCTGGTCCAACTCCGCCTGGTCCAACTCCGCCTGGTCCAACTCCTCCTGGTCCGACTCCTCCTGGTCCAACTCCTCCTGGCTGGATTCCTCCTTGGCCAAAACCCCCTGGTCCAACTCCACCAGGTCTAACGCCTCCTGGTCCTACACCTCCAGGTCCTAATCCCCCGGGTCCTTGTCCACCATATCCTCCTAAAGAAGAGAGCATTAGTGAATGGAAATCAGTTTATGATTAATCAATGTTTATTTTTATGGCCCATTTTCAACAGGTGTGTAGATCAAGGGGCTTCGCAGACTCAAAATTCAACAAAAAAAGTAATAAAATTACATACATTTCAAATGCAGATTTGCCTCAAATGAGATAGTAATACATTTAATGAAATGGGTCAAATAATAATAAAAAGAAATACTAAGTAAAAAGTAAAAAAAATGTACAAGAAAAAATCCAACTGTAATCCAAAAGAATATTTCAAAATCCAGAAGGCATAAGTGAAAGCAAACAACAGAGATATTGAATAATAAATACAGTAAGTGCCAAAGGAAGCAGAGTTGCCACAGTGTTATGATTTCTGGTCCGTCTGATGTCTGCATTCGTCTTCACTCATCCTGCTCCATACTCATTGAGTTTATTCAGCTGCAAGTGCACCTCTGTGGCACCATAATCAAGCACCACACCTGTTCTCCACCCTTTATAAGCCAGCTACAGACAGCAAGACAGCACCAGATAATTGAAAGCCTTAGCCTGTGGATGTCCAGTGGTTTACTCATTCCTGCCTGCCTAGTTTTGTCCACAATAACGTCTGTTGGACTTCCCCTCCTTGCCTTGCTGTCGTTGCATTTCTACACTACTCCCTGATCCCTGGATCACGGCCTTGATTCCTCCTCCTTCTAATCAAGCAGCCCTGCCTAGCCCTCGGATTTGTTTGTCCTGTCCTAACAACCTGTGTTTGACCCACACCTGTCTGCTGGATTCATCTCAAGCCTCTGTCAATTTCCCTGACAGCCACAGCTGAAAGCCAGTTCTCTCTATCAACCCGCTACCTGCTGGGACTCAGCCTGATCCCTGATGAGTTATTCCAGTCCGTGCCATTGGCAGATCCCGGTTTACACCAGTTGCTTCCTGTGTTTGACTAAGATTTCGGATCCTCTCTCGGACAAATTACACCCAGGGTACCCACGAGCCACTGCCATGCTTCACTGTGAGCAAAAGGTTATTTTCATTGTATGCCTCATTTGTTCCAGATTTGTTCCTTTAACTTTAAACATGTGAACCATGCTTCCAACAGTATCTCTTGAAACATGAATGGCCTTTGCTATCTTTTTGTAGCAATTTCCTTATTTGTTTAGGGCAGTGTAACCTTTTGGACAATTCTCATGACTTACTTATATTTCCAACATGCAATGAAACATCATTGTCAAAAGTCCAGGTAATCGGTAGGTGCTTTATCTCCAGAATACCTGATGCAACTAAGGAAGCCCTTTACTGGTTGCAAACCTAATTTGTTGGGGGGATTGAGGTCAACATGAGGAATTCATTATCTATGAGACATAAAAGGACATTGTCCTAGAGTATCTGATGATTAATTGTCACATTTTATGAGCACAAGTGTTGGAAACAAATGCTAAATTCGTTTAAAGGAATGTAGGTCCATGATTTTCTGTTCCCATGCAGTTTAACGTGAACCTCGTAAATTGTTTGTTTTGCCAGCAAATGCGTTCAGAATCAATAGAACCGGGTAAAAAAAATAAAAAATAAATTCTATACCTCCACCTGGACTAGGCTGAAAACCTGCACCACCTCCTCCAGGGCCAAAGCCTGTTCCAGTTCCAGTGCCGCCTGGTCCAAATCCAGGTCCTGTCCCTGCTCCTGTGCCGGTTCCAGCTCCTCCAGAGGTCGGTACATATACACCTGGTTAAAAACATTGGTGGTGTGGAAAAAAGTGATTTGTTTCTTTTGTTCCTGCAACTGTTTGATATTTTACTGTTTATTGTTTTTGTCTTTAACAGATTGCAAATTTGGGGGAATTAACAGTAAATATTTTTCTTATATTTTAATTTGTCAAAAGAAGAATGATTAATTAAAAAAAATAAGACTTCCAATTGTAGAATTTGAGTTTGTAAGTGTTAATTTATCTGCAGCTTATAACTAACACTGTCTAACCGAACAGGCATGCATCTGCGCTCATAATTCTCACACTTCTCTGCACCTATGTTGTGCCTTTCACCAATCTCTGTTGCCAGAAATAGAAACACACAGAGGGAGCAGCTATAAAAGGAAAAGTTTGTTAAGAACCCGCAGTCCAGATGTAAAAAAGCAGTCTGCAGGGATTCTCAAAGAATGTGAGTTAGTGATGTCACAGTAATGCCATGTAAATCAACAACACAGTAAATATCTCAGCTGCTCAGTAACTCAGCCCCGTCTGCAGACTTCTTTAAAATCTGTAGGTGGTTTGGCACACAGATTGGGCAAGTACAAACACAGAGTGTATATTCATGTAAACAGTATTTTTACATGAGATATAGATGGTGCCATGCAGTGCATGCAAAAATATTTACACCCCCTTGTTACGTTCTAACAATAAACTTCAATGTATTATATTGGGATTTTATGTAGCAGACAACATAGCACATAGCTGTAAAGAAGAAGAAGAAAGAAAAAAACAATGTAGTTTTCAAACATTTCCAAGATATGTCACTTGTATTTTACTTCAGCCTACATTAATCTGATACCCCAAATTGAGATCCAGCATCCTTGGGAAGTCCCCTCAATAGTAAACAGAGTATGGGACTTAATAATAAAACTGCAAACTTAAACTCCATTCCCACCGCCTCCTTTTGGCCGCGTACCAATTGGCTCCACCCGCTTGCAACCACTTCAGGAGTAGTTTTTTCAGGGCCTGCCCAGATTTTTCCAGCCCTGCTCAAGAGCTACGTCTACATGGACAAAAGTAATCAGAATAAAGGGTCGATCGGAATAAAAATGTCATGTAAACAACCCAGAATTAAATTGTATTCTGAATGAGAAAGGTGGTTTATGCTGATTGATAATCAGATCAATGTGCATATAAACACTTTTCAGGCTCCAGTTATTCCAAATAAGGTAAAATGATCCATGTGCGCCCAATGTAAACTTGACGTATTTCACATTTGGTTAGTGGCAGAAATATGTCAGGAAGCAAAACTGTCGAAGCTCCCGATAAAACCTTTGTGTTCGAAAAAATAAAAGAGTTCAAAATTGTTGCTTACTCAGTAACGTTTCAACTGAAATTAGAACATTGTGCAAGTCCAGCCTGGGCACTCAGAAGACAAACAAATAATATAATACTGCTTTGTTTACAATTTTTGTTGTTTAGAAAAGACGCAAGTACTTCTTCTATGTTATTTTTTCAGGGGTATTTGATAATTGTGCATGGCAGAGTGGTCCTATTCTGAATAAAGCCAGGTGGATAAACACGCACATTATGATCTGATTAATTGATTGTGTGCCCATGTAAACGGTGCAATCCGATATTTAATCCAAATACATTTTAATCCGATCGTGAAATTTTGTGCATGTAAACATAGCTACTGAGTGGACTCAAGAGAACTTTTGACATGAACACACTGCTTTTCAGCGATTGGCCAAGGGCAAGGAGAAACGAGAAGGTTTTCCCCAATTACATAATTCTTTTATGATTGGTCCTCGAGGGCCAAGGTCCTGCAACTTTTATTTGTTACTCTGATTTAACTTACCTGAGTCAAATAATCAGGTCATCAGCAGGACTCTGGAGAACTTGACTGCATAATTAGGAGGTAATTCAACCATTTGATTCACGTGTGTTGGACCAGGGACACATCTGAAAGTTCCAGGACACCAGATCTTTGAGGACCACTGCTTTAAAGTGTCAATGTTGCAAACAAGGTCTGTGGGGGTGGGGCTAAAGCCACCCCCAGCAGGGGTTTCCCTCTTCCAGGCATTTCTAGGTCGGTCGAAACACAAACCAAGCACGGAGGAGCCAAACTGGGCGGGCCAAACCAGGTTGGTGGGAATGGGGCTTTACAAAGACATGGCCGTCAAGCTACACTGGCAGGCCAGGCAATCACTGTAAAACCAGAGAATTAGTCAAGAGGCTCAAGGTTTGTCTGGAGGAGATGAGAATATGGTGTAGGAATATGCCGAAGGGACAGCTATAACTCCTCAGCTCTGCCACATAAGGCCAAGTGGCAAGAAGAATCTATTTGTTAAAAGACAGCCATAAGAATTTTCTTTTGCAATTTTCATGTTCTGGTAAAATGATATCAAAACTGAACCTTTGGGCCTACATGCAAAATGTGATGAGGAGTGGAAACCAAGAACTGCACATCACCATGAACACACCATCCCTACCATTAAGCTTGGGGTGCAACATAAAGCTGAAACAGCTTGCTTCACAGTGGGGATCACGTGGTGACACCATGAGGCCACCAAAAGGCAGCATCATGGTGGGGGGCTGTTTTTCTTTAGCAAGGACAGAGACACTGGGCATAGCTGATAAGTAGTTAGATGGAGCTGAATACAGGAAAATCCTGGAAGAAAATATTTCTTACAGCATGTGAGCCACAATTAATGGTTTAGATCAACTTGACTGACTTTAAGTTTCTATTCAAAGACAATCTCAGTCCAATCTGACTGAGTGACAGCTATCTTTGAAAAGAAAAAAGTCTTCAGTCTCTAGATTGGCAAATCTGAAATAGGCATACCCCAAAAGATTTGGAGGCGTGATCGCACCTCCTTGAGTCAATTCTTTGTTAAACTACATGTTGCATTTGTAGTTTAAAGTCTTTTAGATTATGTCTCTACCTGAAATTTTCACCAGCCCTATTTTGCAAGACAGCTCAAACTCTGGCAGATTGGAAGAAAAGCATATGTGAACATCAATTTTAACTCTTGCTACATGTATTCAATTGGATTTTGGTGTGAATTTTGATTGGGCCATTCTGGCTTCTGGTTTTCTTCCACCACTTCTCTGTTTTCAGCCCCATTCACATTGTTATACAGCCTACTCTGAGCAGCCCTTCTGTCCCTGTTGTAGGAAACAATCCCAACAACATGTTGCTGCCACCCCCATGTCTTGCTGTGAGGATGTTGTGTTTGGGATGATGTGGAGCGCTAGTTTCTCGCTACCAACAGCCTTTTGCATGGAGATCAAAATGTTCGGTTTTGGTTCTACTTTACCGAAGCATAATCTCTTACCTGTTTATGGCTTTTATTCAGCAAAAGATCTGTTTTTTCCACTCTTCCATAGCTGCCAGGTCTCTGGAGTACTTGAGCAATGGTGGTGCCGTCTACAGATACTCCTCCAACTGAGCTGTGTATCTCTGCAGCTCCTCCAGAGTTACCATAGGGATCTTAGCTGGAAATGTCTTTGCAGCTTTGCAGTTGTGCCATTGAAAGTTTTTTTATTTTATTTCTAGAAGATTAATAGAACTGGAGTCTTTGAGGGGTCTAATTAACTAACTCTGATTTTAACTTCTCCACAACTTTCTCCCTGACCTCTCTGTTGTGGTCTTTGGTCTTCATGATGCTGTTTGTTCACTTATATTCTCTGACAAACATCTCAGTCCTTCACGGAACAGCTGGATTAATACTGAGATTAAATTGTATACCGGTGGACTTTTTAATGAGGTATATCAGAGTAAAGGAGTAAATCCTTGTATTTTTTGTGTTAGTTTGTGCTGGCGTAAAGTATGAAATCCAGCTAAATGTTTTAATGTATGCTGTTGAAAAGTGTCAAAATGTTAAACAGCTTTTGGGAATTTTCCAATTATGCTCAATCTCTATATACCTTTACACATTTATAAATGCAAATTGCATCACAGCCAGGTATATGTTTTAAACCAGCAGGGCTTTTCTCAAACTAGAGCTGGAAAGATTGCAAATAAATCTTTCAACTCCAAAAACAAACTTCTCACAGACATGTAATTAAGGGTTTTATAGGCATGATGTGTGAAGCATTTTAAACTATAACAACAAATTTATGAGCTTGTTAAGAGTTTATTAGAAAACTCCCCAGGCACCGTGGACCTCAGATAGGATATGCATTTTGTCTTTTTAAGATTACTGACTGCAAACAATTTATTATTCCGAAGTCCTTATTTTAGAAATTTAAACATCTAAATATGCAAAAGTCCTCCATTATTTTTTAATCACCGGACAGTTGGCAGCAAGATTTTGAAGTAGTCCCTCAAATATCAAACAATAATGTTTAATTCTATGAGAAAAGATGCTTACCTTTAATGAATAGATGGTTTTGTTGACTCTTTAAACTGAGATTGTCAATTTGAGGCTTAGCCAAACAATAATCTGTTCTTTGTCTTTACCCTACAAAACTCTGCAATTTCTAGAAAAAATTGCATAATGCCAACAGCATTTCTGGTAGATGTTTGGACATTTTACTTAAATTACTGAATCTGTGAAAAATGGGTAAATAGCTAAACCAGTCACTTTTTAAAAAAACTACATTTAAAAAAGTCAAGGCAGCTCACAAGATAGTAGCATTCAAAGTCTATTAGACTCCCAGTAATAATAAAGTGAGCCAATGCATCTCATCTGCTGACCCTGTTGCACAAACGTCATATAGCTCCTGATCCACAGGTGCTGAACTGCACTGCTCTGTACAGATGCATTGAAGGGAGACCCACCTCCTTGCTGCGAGGGCTTCCACAGAGCCAGGAGAAGCACTCCATGCAGGTATGTGGCCACCGTCCCTCTCGCCATCTCGCTCCAAAATGTCACTCACCTCCCACACGGTCCAGGTTTTATTCCCAGCAAGCCTATCACGGCTCACCAGGGCCTTTAGAAAGAAGGAGGGAAAACACAGAGAAAAAAGGCAAAATTATGCAAAACAGGACACTGTGTCAATTGGCTAAGAAGGCATAAGGAGAGAGACAGACAGAGAGAGGAGGAGGAGAGAGAAAAAGAAATAACACTGCATCACCTTGTTAAACCAAATGGGCTGTTATAGCCCTCATACGACTGTTGGACTGCACTTTATGATGTTGTGCTGCCAGGAAGAGGGCGCATGGAGAGTAAAAGAGCAGAGAGAGAGAGAGAAAACAGCAGAAAGACGGCAAAGAGAGTCCACGGATTTGAAGAAGGCCTGTTCTTGTTTTTCTCCTATGCTGTAAATCCCAAACAGCAACAAAAAAAATCACCACTTGCTGTGTTGTTAAAGATTTTTTACATATCGCTGCGGTGGGAGTCAAGATGAAATAAGACAATGACAAAGAACATATGTTCTGCTACTCATAAAATCTATATTACTGTAACACTTTGAGTCTGACAAGCACTTAGAAACATGGATGATGAGCATTGTTTAGTCTACAGATTTGGATATGTGTGCGTTGTCGGAGGTTTAAAAACAACCTGGCAAGTATCTGAACATCAAAACTATTCGATCAAAGAAAAAAATGTCAAAGGACACCTGGAGTATTAAAGGTCCAGTAATGAAATAATTCAAAAGAGAAAGACAGGAAGGAGAAGGAGTAAAAGACGGAGGAAATATTAAAACATCACAAAGATATCCATCCTTTGTCTTCAATTTATCTGAGATCAGGTCATGGGGGTGAAAGGTCACAGACATCCCTCTCCCCAGTGGCACTTCCCAGGTCATTCTGGGGACCCAGGCTGGAAGGGATATATTAGGTCCCTCCAGTGGATTCTCAGTCTGTCCCTGGGTCTCTCATAGTGTGACATGCCAGGAAAACCTCCAAAAGGAAGTGCCTGAGAGTCATCATGATCAGATGCTCAGCCAATTCAATTGATCTACTTCCGTGATGAGGAGCCGCAGCTTTACTTTGAACTCCCCACAGATGATGACCTTATCTCAGTTTATCTGCCTTTGTCGGGGAGCTTGATCTTTCAGTCATAATGTATATCTCATGTCCTTCCATGGGGTCGAAACCAAGACAGACCAGTGAATCAAGGGCTTCACTTTTTGGCTCAGCTATGGACAAAGCCCAAATCCATCTATCCACTTCCTGCTCCATCCTATCATCACTGTTGATGGGATATCAAATTAGTTTGAGCACTTCTTGATGCAGAAGCTGAACCAGACATGGTCAATCCACCCTCTTCTGATTGAGAACCAGGTCTTGTACTCTCGTCTTTGTAAAAACTAAAATTTCCTCCGCACCGTTTTTAATAATATTGTTTACACGAGAACGTTTTTAGAAAAGGTGTCATCCACACAAACTCGCAATAATAGACCACTGAGTGTTGCTATAAACATGCCAAAACAATGGCAACGTTTTCTCACAGGAGAGGTGGCGTAAAACAGCCGACTTCCAACCGCTCTTTCTCCTTTGCACCTCGACGTATTGAAGCAGCTGAGCTTGTAAAAACAAACAAGCAAAAAGCGTCTGAACCAACTGCAACTTTTGTAACTTTCCATGTGTGCTTTTACTTTGAAGCTTGAATATCGAGGTCAAGACCGGAAATCCGGTGTGGCTGTCGGTGTAACGTCAGTTGGAAATAAACGATTGAAGCTTGATTTCATAGCAGTGAATTTGTCCAATTTAACATTAATTAGAAATATGTTGCAAAAAGTCAATCACAACAGCTTAAAAATCAGCACCTTTTTGATAGCATTGATTTTTTTCTCCACTGCATGGCACCAGTCTATAACAATGGTTGCACATGTGACGTCAGCGCTGCATTATTTGTCACAGACTGTGATGCGGCAGAGTCTAAAACTCAGGCTCCATCCAAATACCTATATAAATACCTATAATATTACTTGCAGGGATTCTGAAAGGCCACTGGGACTTCTGGACACAAAGTACAGCACATAGAGCACAAACATCTGTGGTTTGAAGGCATTTTGTTTGGAGGTTGCTGAGGCATAAATACGGCATAACTGATCCAACTCTCGGTTCAGTAATATTTTCCTTTGCCTGAAGGTCATTGGTGCCTGTCAAGGTGGAAATCAAAGGACTCTTTTGCTGGCCGTGGCACACCAGCCGTCAAACTGAGGAAGGTGACCTTTGTTGTCTTTGGGGACTCCTAAAACAGTAGACAGGTAAATAGTTCCCAAAAGCAAAAACTCGGGCATGAGAGGAAGAACGTTGGGATGATTTTAAGAAAGACCTGGAAAACCGTTCAACGACTCAGAGAGGGAAAGCAGGGACAATCTGGGTCTAGTTTGTGGGAAAACTGCATACCCAGATTGAAGATACAGTGGCTGGGTGCCAAGATTTGACGAAATTTGCCTCAAAGTGCTAAATGCTCCGAGCAAGGTTAGGTTGTTGTGGTTGACCCTTTTATTCAGTGTCTTACAAACACTTGTGGAGTGGGAGACCAGGGTCTCAATTTTTTTAAAAGGGCAAAAAAGAGTGTGTTTCAACTAGGATTAAAGATCTCAGCCTCTCTGGAAAGCTTACTTTAGGTATTAGAAAGAAGTCCCCGACAAATTGTGGAATCTCAGATGTAGAAGAAGTAGTGTGGCTTTTGTTTTGGTAGTGGAACAATACTGGAGGTCTTTACCCAAGTAAAGGGGGGGTGGGGGGGTCATAAGAATTTAGTTGTCCAGTCTACATGTGTATGTGGGTGTGGAGAAGAGTTACAATGATGTCTTTTGAGGTACTTAGTGGATCGTCCTGCAGGAAGCATAGGGTACCTGGGTTGATTGTATGGGCTGCACAGTTCCCAAACACCAAAAGTGGAAACGGGGTCTCATCTGTTGTTTGTGCACATGGCACGGTTATTTTGATGTGTTTAAGCTTAAATTTTGAGTGTCTATTGGAGTAGTTTGCAGATGAGTTTGAAGTGACCAGGATGAGAGTGAGCTCCTCTGAGACTGAGGTCTCGTCCACTTGTTTGTTTTTCCATATCTGGAAAAACAAACAAGCTTTTATGTATTTTGGGTTTTCATCCACTCCAAAACTCAGCTTTACATCACCAAACCAAATACTTCTGAAAACTTCGGCCAAAGTGGATATTTCTGAAAACCCATGTTTTTGTGCCTACGTGTGTACATGGCAAAACTAAGGCTACATCCGAAAATCATCCTAATCACAGCTCCTAGCTCCTTTTCCTCGACCTTTCATGAGGTCAACAGTAAGAACACTTTGGTAGAGAGGAAAGGAGCTCCGGACTGCTGTGCCGATTTCGGACAACCTTTAACTCACGTGGATGATGCGAGTCAAATTCAGTCCTACAGCCTTCTGAAAATGATCTACAAAGTGCGTGCTCTCTTCTCTCTGGACATTTTCATTAATTTCCGTTCTGTGGGCTGTGCTTTTATGTCATGTCACACAAAGGATTGTAGGATTCCTTATAGCTCCTTAGCGCTGGTAAGGGATATTGTGAGGTTCCTTTATGCTAAAGTAGCCATGAGAGAAAGCATACAGGCTCTTTTTCCTGCCTCCGTCCTTCGTGACTGCACTATTCGGACAGCACTTATCATGGCGACCGCTGACACGCTTCTGCTTTAGCTAAAGAGTCCTTACCACAATCAGAGTTTTATTAACCAGTGGGTACTGTTATGGGTTGTTCTCCATGTTTGGGCTGGACTCAGTTCCTCAGTGCCTGAGTCTGGCAGGATCCCCGAAACATTTTCTTTTTCTGAAGGTAATGGGCCTGAAAACAGATGAGCTGCATGAGATAATGACACCGAAACATTCATGAAGATTGAAGATGAGATAGACATTTATTAAATTTATTATTTCCTACAAATAGTCTCTGCTCACTTTTTTTATGTTTGACTGATCTTCTGGGAGGGGTGGGTTAGGTTGGTGGTTTTGGTGGTGGTGGTGGTGGGGAGTGGGTGGCAGATTAATAAAGAAATGGCTGACGAACTCCTGAATAAACCTTTTAGCAAATTATTCAACGTCGTTTTACAGCAGATATTGCTACTGCTAATAAAACAAATGATGAGATGACTGAGTTTATCACTCAGCAACAGGGAAAACAGTGTCTCTGTTTCTGAAAGCTTTGACTGTCCATCCTGCGCACAGCAACTCCATTGTCTGCTGACTGCACTGTGTGTTTGTATTTCTGCAAAAGAGTTTGTGTCAAAGAGAAACAAAGAGGGGCAGTGCTACCTGAGTACCCATAATTGGTCTTAAAGTGTAGTTTTATTGCTGCATTTTCAGACCTGGTATGCTTTGTGTTTAGCTTTGATGGAACTGCATAGTTATGCAGTGAACTAATGCTGAAGTAATAATAATCAAAGAATGTAGGGAAGAGAAACTTACATGCTAAGAGCCATATGCATGCTTTAGCGCTTGCCAGTAATACATATTTGACGTCAAGAATGAACATAGAACATGCATATTCAATTAAAGTTCATCCAAATTTACAATACACGCCATATACTTTAAGCTTTGGATGTTCTATTTCAGTTTGAAACAATTGTCTACATTCATTGCATTACATTAACTACATTGACCCTTTGGTTTCGCTATCAGCCTTTGTATCTTTCTGACAGCATTAACACTTATAGGATGAATTTACTTCTTTGCAGTGGGAGTCTCAGGTCAGTGCCTTAGCCTGAAATCTGAGACAGGCTGTGAAATGAAAAGCAACATATGTTGGGGGGCATTAAAGGGATCCGTTTGTTTCCACATGAGACAAAACAGCCCTGTTTATACCTTCTGAGTGCAACTTTCCACAACAGGCAGTTCCTAGGGCTGACGAATTGACACTGAGACCTGCATACAAACAGAAACATTGTTCAGTAAGACCCGCAGTTTTGTTGTTGTTTTTCCTGAGTATAGTTATACCCCTGTTTGTGTGAGATATTACCAAACACCTGAGGATACTTGAATCTAGAGCAGGGGTGTCAAACATACGGCCCGCGGGCCGGATCCGGCCCGCCAAACAATTTAGTCCGGCCCGGTGGCTAAATGCATCATCATTATTCAAAAAAAAAAAAAAAAATATATTTTTTTTTTTCAGTGTCCTGTCTGGCAATGTGGCAATAAGAATTGTTGTCTTAATGCTAAAAAGAGCTCATCAGATTTGACTTTCACCAGTGGAGCAGTACTGCTTTTGCCATAGTGGTCCGCTAGATTTATGATTCATGCGGGGAATATCTCAAATGATATGGACACTACAATGGGAAAGTAGGAGATGAAAGGAAGAACAAGAAGAAAAAAAGAAAAGGTGAAAGAAAGAGGAGATAAAAGGAAGAGAATGATAAAACAATTATTGAAAAAAACATGTACTTCGTTTAATTGAAAATCTGCAGTTCCTATATTGTCCACGAGGGGCGCTGTGTTTTAATCAGCAGATGGTAGCACTGAGCTTCAGATGTGGAAAATTTATTTTAAATCATTTCTTCATTTTTATCTGTTTGATGTATTTTGTCATGCAGGACAGTGTTTTTAAGTTCCAAAAAATGTGAATAAATGTTTTTCAACATTGTACAATCACTGTGACCAGTTCTTATGCATAATGCACTTAAGTAAATGTTTAACAGTAAAAGTATTGTTAAAATTGCACATACTTTTCTTAAAAACGCTGAGGTTATTCATAATATATTGTGTAAAAGTGAAATTCATTTAATATAAAAATCAACAACAAGTCCACTTTTATTACTTCTATTTAATCTTGCAATGAGTTTACTCGTGTGGCCCTCTTGAGATTAGATTAAGCTGAATGCGGCCCCTAAACCAAAATGAGTTTGACACCCCTGATCTAGAGGGATGAAGTATGACTGTACATCTGAGTTTAACAGCCTGGTGATGGATAAAGCATCGCCCCATATTGCTGTAAAACCTCGCCATGGTTAAAACCAAAACAGAAAGATAGGAGAGTTTTGACTTTTGAAAGTAGTACTTGACTTTAACAAACCTATAACATTTCCTAGTGTTAGAGCACAGAGAGAGAGGGCTTTTTGCCTCTTCTTCATCCTTTGATTTAAACCAGACCCACCTGGAGTGTTTGGTACAAAAGTCCTCAATCTTGATCTGAGCAGAATGTCCACATGGCTCAAGCTAAATCACCAGTCAAGCCTGTGAAAGCTTGCATTACTGGGAGCTTTCAAAAATCAAGTTTTGCATGCTAGCATGGAGGTTACTTCAACCCCAGTGCCGTGTTGGTCCTTTTGTAAGTTATGGAGGCTGATGCTCCCCAGTTAGCAACTCTTAGCTGCAGTTCTCTAACCAGTGACCTCTGGAGAGTGTTTTCCTTCTTCTGCCTTATGGTTATGGTAACAAGATAAACCTGGATCCCTGTCTAGTCTTGTTTGTTACAGTCCAAGTACTTTAAAGCTTTTCTTGTTATCTTTTATTCCCCTGACGCTACAAATTAGCAAGCTTAGGTGAGCATTCACAATCTTGTTTTTATTTCCTGACTTGCTTTCCTGAACGGTCCTCTTGTCTTGCCCATCTTGAAGAGTGGCTCGACAAATACGCCTCTTAGTCACAATACTCCAGGAAATGAAGAAGTCATGGATAACTTATACAATTCCAGAGTTGTTGTTTTTTATTCCTGTGAAAGAAGAAATAATAATAGTTAAAAAAAATGATATTTCAAATGATGCCACAAGAATAAATTTATGATTTATTTCATGGCTTTTTACCCTTTATTACCTGTGCCAGCAGGTGTGGTGGGTGCGATACTCTCATTGTAAAATCTGACCTCAGATAATTTGAAATTCGGCGTTACCAAATAAGGTATGCCGGTCTCTCGTGATTATCCATCTTCTTATGGTTACTGTTAAATTATATTGTGCTGCAGTTAAACTGAAACCCTGTAGACATTACATCACGTTGTCTCAATTTGGTCAGTTGTCCTGCTGTAATAAGAAGAAATTACCACTTTAAAAAACTGGGCAGAGGATCAGGATCTATTGCCAAAAACCTTTTCAACAAGGTTCAGGTTGTTAGCCTTAACATGAATCTAGCATCAGTGTGGTGATGTGTGTAAACAATGACTCATGCAAACCGTGACAGCCATCATCACCACAAACACGCCCAGTCTCTCTCATCTACCTTTGGTCCAATTCCCACATCCATCCACTCAACCTGCAGGCCCTTCATTCATGCAACCCCAAAGAAGTGTATCAGTGTTACAAATAAAGCAGCTGACTGAGTAGGGCCTGTTTCGAGTTTACCTAACGTCTACCTTACGTTTACCTAATGTCTGCTGTCTATATATGGGCATCTGTGGAGTGAGGAGCTGCACCCCCGCTTCGGGCTGCTAATTCACCCCTCTTGGCGACGGAGGCAGAGAGAACAAGTGATAGAAGGGGAGAACAGATTTAAAGGCAAAGACAGAAATGACACACTCACATTAGATGTCCGTCGGTTTGAACATCCAGGGCTGGTTGATCTGACCTTTAGTCACTGACTCAAACTTGATTTGCTAATAAGCCCACACAGGCATTAATCCTATAAAATGTATCATTGTGGAAGTATTTAATTTCTCTCTCTTCACAAAGGGAAATAGTCATACATGAGGCATCAAGCAGGGAATGTTGTCTCCTTGTAAAACTCGCCATCATTAATTGTTAAATTTTGGAGCATGTGTGGCCACAGCATGCATCTCCAATTAGGCTGTCTAACTTGTTTGTAGAAAGGTTGGCGATGTAAGCCTGAGCTTGTAGGTATGTGAAGATTATTGTTTCTATGAATTCACTTAAACCTCTGTGTGGGTGCAATGCAAAACAGTTGAGCCAAACCTACGTGTAATGTTGTAAACATGTCATGAGTAATGCTTCTGCAGGCATTCAGAAATTTAATAATGACAAAAAAAATCATTGGAAACCACCTTGTTGTTGCAAAAACACATTTGCAGTTTTTTGAGAAGTAACAACGGGGGGAAAAAAGCATTTTTTGGTTTTTGAGACAGACGTTTAGCTACAATACATTGTGCCTTTTTGTGAGGCACTTTATGACACCTTTTTAGACATAGGCAGACTTTACTTTCATTAAAATGCACATTCACAATGTGCATTTTAGCGGAATTTTGTTGCAAGGCTCCATATTAAAACAGAAGACATCTGTAAAAAAGTGTTATATAAACGTTTACTGACTTACTAATTGTATATGTTTAATAGTAAATAATACCATTTTCTTTGTTTTTAACGTTTTCTGTCATGTTAAAAACAAAATTGGTCCACTGGTTAAATTAGGTGTTGGACCCAGTGCCGGCCCGAGCCTCTTGGGGGCCCTAAGCAGAATTTGATTTGGGGGCCCTCCTCCCACCTCGCAGAATCACCTATGCTAGAAGATTGTTGACACAAGTGTCACGTTATAATGTTATAGCAAATACAAAATAAATAAATAAACGATACTTAAATTACTTCACTCTTTTATTAAAACGTCTGAGTACAAACTGTCACAAAGCATATTAAATAAATTATATCATCATCATTCATTCATTCATTTATATCACTTGTTTAAGTTATTTCATTGTTTAAAAAAAAAAAAAAAGATTGGGGGGGCCCCTGGTGGCAGGGGGCCCCAAGCAGCTGCTTAGTTCGCTTATGCCTCGGGCCGGCCCTGGTTGGACCATCTGATACCTAATTTAACCTAATTGAACACTGGCCCTTCAGGACTGGAGCTGGACACCCATCCCCGGCATGCAGCTCCTCAGGAAGATGATGGGGGCTATTGACACCTCAGCTTGTGTGATCGCTGGAGTGACTTGGAGAAAAGACTCCAGGGCGCTTGACAGGAATCCAGTGCCTCAGTACAGTATCATACTCTACACGCTTCTTCTGCCCAAAGAATGTTTGTAATTATTTAGTCAGGGGCTTTGTATAGTAATTAATTTTCATTGGAAAGTATCTTAGATGAATGAGCACTACTCTCTTCTCATCGGTTTGCA
This sequence comes from Fundulus diaphanus, assembly GCA_037039145.1. Classification (NCBI taxonomy): domain Eukaryota; kingdom Metazoa; phylum Chordata; class Actinopteri; order Cyprinodontiformes; family Fundulidae; genus Fundulus; species Fundulus diaphanus. The sequence continues at coordinate 34,037,380 of CM073136.1, read as the reverse complement.
TTATTAGCGATGAGACAGAAACTTTCTCAGCAATAAACAATCAAAGAACACAGACAAGAGAGCAGAAGATATCAACCTAACATGAAGTTTGGTGTGGTGCTTTTCTCTGATGTGGGGTAATTCTGGAGACGGTCTTGGCAGTGAGGTGTCTCGATTGCCGGGATGACGTTTGGGAATTGGGGGCAGGTTGCAATGTGGAGGTTTCTTTGTTGCCATCTTTGTATCACTGTGGGAAGCTTCTGGCCGCTCTGGGTGTGGTGGTGATCTGACCAGGGCCCCGTTTCAGAAAGCTGGGTTAGTGGATATTCAGAGTAATTTCTGGGGTAAATTCCTGCATACCCTGGCTTTTCCGTTTCAGAAAGCACAGGAGCCTTTACCCTGAGTCAAAATATGACAACAAATTACTCTGTGAAACGACCCATGTGACCGAGCAGAGTTGTTTAGGCTAACCCTGAGTGTTTCCTACTTCTAAGCTGGGGTGTCCTTTTCTGCAGGAGCCTGTATGCTAGAGTGCAAATACTCCACAGAAATCTGTCGGGAGAGGCTGATCAGACCACGATTAAATGTCTTATCATTTCTGGATTGATATATTTTCAAGCGTTTCTGTTTTTCGCCGCTGTCAAGGATTTATCTCAATATTCTCAGCCCACACATCGCACTTACAAACACAACGAGAGGATGCTCTCAGTTCTGAACAATTTCTTTGTGCAGCACTTCGTTTTTATGCCAACGGCAGCTTTTTAATAACGTAGGTGATGCAGTAAATCTTTCAGAGGCAGCTGTATGTCGTGCTGTCAGGAATGTCACTGTTGCACTGTTCCATAGTCAGAGACCCTCAAGATTAAGAAAAGTACTACACAGAATGAATAATTTATTCTGTATCAAATTTTGGGACTTCCAACTCTAATTTTCCATTGACATATTTTAGTTTCCAATGATATATTTCTTCCCACTCAACACTGTTAGGGCTACGGCACATTTCTTCACGTAAATAAAGCCACCCTTACTTCAACTTAAAGTATAAACATAGCCTACATGATTAATATAAAGTGAGGTTGGCACAAATTATACACGCCATGGTGAATGCCATGGTGAATGCCATGGTGAATGCCATGGCAACGGCATGGCAACCTCATATTTTGGTAGCCATCTCTTTTTTCTTTTCTAGTCCAATGTAAATTGGTTTTGGAGGGCGGGCATTATAATCTTATTGCTTCTGCCAATACACCCTTTTTCAGACTGTTTTTTTTAATTTATGTTACAAGGAAATATATTGTCATTTATTGTATACTCATGTGTCTGAAATAAATTCAATATAAATTCAAATTAAATAAATCACGTTATCTGCGTTCCATTGATGAGGGCTTCTTTCATGCTTGTGCGCGTGCTTAACTCGGGGTTGATTGGACGCTGCGTTTAGTTACCTGATTGATACCACCTGTTCTGAAACCAAAAACGCTGTGTATAACTTCAACGAGGTTCTAATTAACGAAACGTCAGTGAATAAGTTATAATTTTATGCTCTTTTAATGTTTTGAATAGAAAGGTTGTAACGGGAGCCCCGACAGTTTTGCTTCCCGACATATTTCCACCACTCAACAACACAGAAATATGTCACGTTTACGTCGGGTGCACATGCACACTGGGGTCAGTTTACCACATTTGGAATAACTAGATCCTGAGAAGCGTTTACATGCATGCTGATCGGATTATCAATCGGCAGAAACTCTCATTTCGAATACAATTTCATCCCGACTGAGCTTAATCCGATCACAATATTCCGATTGGTGTGTTTACGTGACGCTTTTTTATTTCGATCGGCCCTTTATTCCGATTACCGGTACCTTTGTCCATGTAAACGTAGCTACTATCTACGCCGTATGCTGGAGCTGCATCTGCCCAACACTGGCACCCCATAACCTTGACGTAAGCTAACGCTAGCTGGCTAGCATGTCTTTCTTTGTTTGTTGTTTAACAGGCACAGTTACTCAACACTGCCAGGCATGGGGTTGCCTTGTTAAGCTCTCTTGAGTGTGTGTGGATCTCATTTATGCTTGAACTGATCTGGAAATTTGGCATTAATATGCCACCATATTAGTGCGTCAGGGGTTACTAGATCAAACTGCTTGCTTCTCCCTAATCACCACTAGCTCTTTTCCGCATTTGGGTCTGGCCAGACGCATGTAACCCAGTTCCATGCGTCTCGCCTCCTTACTGATAGATTAAACTATTAGTATAGAAGATTGGATTGCACTGTAGGATGAAAAACATTTAGGCAGAATTGCATCATGTTAGGCCTTAAAGCCCCTCAAACTGCTTTCTAATGTAATTTAAATAGACACACAGGCAAAAAGAAATGCTAATGTATAAGCACAAACAGTGGTTTGTAACCACACATGTTTTATATATCAAAAAAAGCTTGACTCAGTGAGGTTCTCATTATTTGCAGGCCCCTTCTCATGACTCATGGAGACCCCCAGCACAACGGGGAGCAGCTTTGCCTCCCTGGAAGATTGAAACAACACAAAATCAAGAGCAGTGCTCTACATAAACACTGCTGTGCCGTGACATATGGTCGGACCATCCATCAGTGTGCAGCGAGGAGGGGGAAAGAGACTGAAAACATGAAGGATACAAGAACAAGCAGGATAAGGAGGTGTGCGGCAAAGAGTGAGAAGCCTGAGAGGTTAGGTCACTTTGTGTGTGAGAGAGGGAGAGGGGTCAGCCATGTTAGTTTTCCATCCACTGTGATAATGTCAGCTTTAAGATTGTGCAGGAATGTCAAAGTAACACGTGCTCTGTATTGGGGCTGTGAGCTCAGCATAAATCAGAGGGTCACTTCTCTGTGATGTCAGAGGTTGGGTTTCAGATGCAGGAAAGTGAAACCAGACTGCCTTTGTTTCCTGAAAAGTTTCCTCACTCCACAGTGTCACTCTTGTTTTCGGGTGTTTTAAAAGCTTTTAGGCAGACTAAAGTAACTGGAGAGTGAGGTCAGTGTTTTACCTCAGGTCAGATGTACATGGAAATAACACACCTATGCAAACACACCAGAACTGCCTCATTTGAGCACATTCTGAAGCATCTGTGTTATATTTAGATGTTTTATTTATTATATTGGATGTTTTTTCTTTGTTTTATGTTGTCTGCATATTAAGTTTGCTTTTTCTTTACTCCAATCAAACTCCAATCACCGCACTCGTTTTAAAAGAACTCGACCGACATAACTTTCACTGAGGACGTTTGTAAGTTTTTCTTTTAAGTCTATCAGATTTTTCCACCAAACTGCCTTAACCAGAAACTGTTTATTTTACTGCCAGCCTTTCTATTTCCACCAGAAGACCACAATTTTTAGCACCAACAACCTTTGTAACAAGCCATAAAATATCTTTCATACACTGTTTAAAAGTTGTTTTTATTTCAAACGGACATTGAAAAAGAAATCTCGCATCTTCACACATGGAGCTGAAATAAAACTTTTTTTTCCTGGTGCAAGAGAGGCAGCCGCAGATGTATATGCAGCTCAAACTCCTGTTATTCATCCTTGAAACTATATAAACTGATGCTTAATACTTTTACATCGCCATGTCATGTGAAAAAAGGATCTATTTTTTAAATGTTTATAAATTGATGGATTTGTGATATTTTCATCTGTGGAAAAGGAAGGGATTTATTGCAGTTAAACAATAAAAAGTTACCCTTGTTTTAATCATTAGACAAAATAATTATACTGAAATGTGTTTTATAGCTGAGGAAAAAGTTGAATGCTCTGTCCTTTAATATCTAGTCTTACGCCCTTTAGACGAAATAAGTTTTGGGAGATTTTGGGAGAGGTTTGTCCAACTCTTTAATTTTAGCTGTGAGATGTTTGAAGAGTTTCTTACATGTAGAACCGATTCCCTGTCACCCAATGGGTGGGTGACAGGGTGGGGTGGGTGGCCTAGACTCGGCCCATGATTTCCCATCTTTTAATTAGCAGCCGCTCCTCGCTGGATTTACAGGTATCTTTCTGGCTCCATCCAAAAATCTCTATTGGGGAGGGACTCTTTTTTGCCAAAGCGGAAGTGTGTCAGCAGTTGCCATTATAAGTACTGTCTGAATAGTGCAGTCAGTAAGGAAGGAGGTAGGAAAAGGAGCCTGTATGCTTTCACTCGTAGCTACTTTAGCATAGGAACCTTGTGACGTCCCTTACGGTGCTAAGGGATGTCTGGGTTTCTCTCCTGGACCGGTTGCCCCCCGACTCGATCTGAGATAAGCAGAAGACAATGGATGGCTGGATGGATGGAAAGATGGATGGATGGATGGACATTACATTTTCAAATATGTTTTAAATGTTTTTGTTTTCCTTCTATTAATCTACATTAAGTATACATGTACCTAAATATTTTAGAGAACATACAAGTTTTTTTTAAGTTTTTCACAGCTGTATATATTCCATAGAAAAAACATTAAGTTAATTACCCAAAACAACCTCAACACTCAATCTGTTACACAAACCTTGTTTTGTTCCAGCAGAAGGCCCCGTAACGAAGTCTGAGATCATTCATCTTCTTGTTTGGGTTAAAATAACCAACTTGAGCAGATATCGATGAGTACATCTGTCAACACAAAAAAAAAAAAATCAAGACCAGATGGAGATGATTACAAGACGGAAATCCTCTAATTTTCCAGCCCAAGTCATGAAAAGGCTCAGATTAGCGAAGAGCCTCATCTATCATCTTGCCTGTTCCGATGTTGATGTACAACACCAAATTAGTGCAAGCAAAGCCTGATGCAGCCTCTGCTGCATTTGTCAATCTATTGTCCTACAGGTTTCGCTCCATATTCTGAGCGTTGTTTCTCACTTGTCTCTCTTCAGTTTGGGTGCTAAAAATATGCACATCAGATTTAGTCAATTGCCCTCAAAAGCGCCACATTGCTGGTAAAGTGAGGGAGACACTGACATGTGATAGGCAGTAATCATTTGCTCCCTGCAGGTGTTGAAATGATTGGTGGTGCTTCGTTAACTGTTTAAGGTACAAAACACAGTGGATCATAAATGCATGTACCAGCTATATATCTGAGCATCTGCAACAGCAAACAAGAATGACCACAAGGCAAACAGACTGGCTGTGGTCCAATTGAACCAGCTTGCTCCATCATGATTGCATGTCAAAGAGGATTGTAGGTATGTTTTTAACAGCAACATGAAAAGCAGGGTGTGTTTTAGAGAACACAACACCCAATTCAGTTCTGCACAAGTCACAAAATTAAGTCCTTCACTCTGCTCACATACTTTGAAGAGTGTTTGCTGTCTATATAAGGGCCTATTTCAGGGAAAATCCACTTTCTGAGCTTTTAACTATGTTATGATGCTTTTCTTTCACCAGAATCATAGTCAAAGTTGTATTTTGCGTGATGCATATCCGAGTAATCCTCGTGAATGTGCTGGAAAATAAGTGGTCCATTATTGGTCTATATAAAGCGTTGATTACCTGCTCCCTCCAGAAAGTAACTAGCTTGACCGCCCCTGTCCAGTAAACGCCCAACGAGCATTGATGTGAGGCAGAGCGCCATCATTTCTGCTCAGAGTTCAGACAATTTGGCTCTTTTAGCACCTAATCTCCACAGTGACAGCAACTGCTCTTTTCCTCATACCATGCTGCAGCGGCTCTAGGGTGATCCCATATGGGGAGAAGTGGCGTTGCAGTGAAAGGACGCATTTTTCTTCCAGGTTGGATATATTATCCTTGCGTGCAAGATGAATTCTCGTGGTATTTGTGCGTTCACAAACACAGGAGAATCCATCTTGAACCGCTCCCGCTTCAACCGTTTGTGTCCGAACCAAAAACGGTTCAGGCCAATCACGTTGCAGTATTGAGGTTTAAGGCGGGACATACCGGTGCGACGAAAGGATGAGTGGTTGATCCCACAGCCGAACCAAAACAAATACTGTATGGCAGCGCAGGAGGACACATGCGTAGCTGCTGCTATCACATCTGTTTTGTGAGAATCCACAAATTTCATTTCATAGTAGAAAAGCAAGAAGTGTCTTGACTAGCTTACCTTCTTGTGGTTTCTCATGATGTGTGCTGCTTACGTTTTAATTTGATATCGTGATTGGCTAAAACCAACCTTTGGTAGGCGGGCACTAGGCGTCGCTTCGGCCAATCAGCTCAAAGAGTTCTGCTGACTGTCCCTCCTTTCCCCAAACAGATTCAATAGGAGCAGTCCCAGATTGATAATGTGAGTGCTACACATTATCAATCTGGCTGGCCAGGTTATGGAAATATAGCACCAGAAAACAACTAATATTTTCTAACAAATTAATACTCTGTAGTGCCAAAGGCAATATTTCATCATTTATATGCCTATAGTTGACTTTAGAAGGCTTAAAAAAGCATGATATAATTTTTTTAAATCTCTAAATGCGTTGATGGTATGTAACAAAAATGAAACAACAGCAACAGGATATGATATTTACAAGGGGCACACATGCGTGGGAATTTATAAAATTAAAACATAGTAAAATTGAATATGAATTGAAATTGTACCAGTTTGAGGTACTGAAGTTCTGAAGACAATCATTATCTGCATCACAACTTCAGCCTCTGCTTCACTTTAACCTCTATCAAAGCGTATACAGGACTGTCTCAGAAAATTAGAATATCGTGATAAAGTTCTTTATTTTCTGTAATGCAATTAAAAAACATTAAATGTCATACATTCTGGATTCATTACAAATCAACTGAAATATCGCAAGCCTTTTATTGTTTTAATATCGCTGATTATGGCGTACAGCTGAAGAAAACTCAAAAATCCTATCTCAAAATATTAGAATATTTCCTCAGACCAAGTAAAAAAAAATTCTAACAGCAAAACAAAATCAAACATTTCAAAATGTCCATTAATGCACTCAGTACTTGGTTGGGAATCCTTTTGCACAGATTACTGCATCAATGCGGCGTGGCATGGAGGCAATCAGCCTGTGGCATTGCTGAGGTGTTATGGATGCCCAGGATGCTTCAATAGGGGCCTTTAGCTCATTTGCATTGTTGGGTCTGGTGTCTTTCAGCTTCTTCTTCACAATACCCCACAAATTCTCCATGGGGTTCAGGTCAGGGGAATTGGCAGGCCAATCAAGGACAGTAATGCCATGGTCAGTACACCAGTTACTGGTGGTTTTGGCACTGTGGGCAGGTGCCAGATCTTGGTTGTGCAGCGTTTCCTGCCACATTTCCCCCTTCCAACACACTTTTTGTGAATGTGCTTTGAAACTGCACTCTGTGAACAGCCTGCTCTTTGAGAAATTTCTTTTTGTGTCTTACCCTCCTGATGGAGGGTGTCAATGATGGTCTTCTGGACAGCAGTCAGATCAGCAGTCTTCCCCATACTTGTGATTTAGTTTACTGAACCAAGCTGAGTGTTTTTCAAGGCTCAGGAAACCCTTGCAGGTGTTTCGAGTTAATTAGACGATTCAAGTGATTAGTTGAATAGCCTACTAGTATACTTTTTCACGATATTCTAATTTTCTGAGACAGTCCTGTATATGGATCACGTTAGCCATAGTTTTTTGCTCAAACACATAAACCTGAATTGCTCACAGCAGTTTATTTTGCTGGAAGGTCCTTTCAAACAAAGCTCCATTGTACATCTGTTGAAGCTGTAGTATTTCTCAAGTTAAATGTCTGTCCGACTGGATGAAAATGCTTCAGAATTATCATCAGAATCTGTTAAGTCTGTTGTCCAGCATCGTGTTTACTAAACCCAACAAATCACCCGATACTCTGATCTTTGTCAGCCTTTCTTCGTTACATTTGCTTTTACCACCTTTATATCCCCATATGACACCAAACTTTAAAACTTTGTATTTTGGTTAAATCTTGCATTGGAAAGTCACACATTTTTGAATTCTACTAATTTTCTATAATAAACATACAGCTGATGAGAAGGAAAGGCAGAAGTGGCCATTTTGTAAAAAAAGAAAAGAAAGCATTGTTAAAATCTAATTGAAGCAACATTTACAATGGGCTGGAACAAAATTGACTGATATGTTATTCGTTGGCATTAATTTAAATCTTGTATTTACCTAATGTTAAGCTCTAGCTCTGTGGATTAAGGAAAACACTTATTGAGCCCATATACAGACGGTACATAAATGGAGTAGACCTCAGCACTTGCGCACACACACACACAAGGATTATTCTGCTGTCAATTTTGTCTAATTGTTCAGCCGCAGTCCAGAGGGGGATTACGTCAGTCTTTGTTAAAATACTCTTCTTTAATTATTGTTTTAAGGCTTTATACTTAATAAATATTTCAGCATTAAGGTGCTCACATCATAGATAGTGTTTTCACAAATCTATCACACAGTTATAATTTATGATTCCATCCTTAAAAGCTTTGGGTAGAAAACTGATCTCATTGGTTTGGTATGTACTGTAGAAATACATCTTAGTTTGTGTTAGTACTTTAAACCATACCTTATCAGTGTACCGAATGTAAATGTTAGCCCATTGTAACCATGTTTGTTCTCAGAGCAGTAACACTTGATTAGTTTTAAAATACATTTTATCTTTCTTTAAATGACTTCCAACTTTGTGAATCCTGTTGTGATGTTACAGGTATGTTTTAGAAAACAGCAGGTCTTGGCAGGTTATTATTGTTGTGTTTTTTTTGGCAGAATCTCTGTCTCTGCCTGTCAGGTTACTTTATGCACAGATTAGTTTCTCAGATCCTGAGACAGAGTGACATCCCCACATCATGATACTGCCACAACCATGCTTGACAGTAGGGATGATCTTAGCAGGGGTATCACCAGTCATTTCTCCAGCCAGGAAAAGTTTGTTTCACCAGACCAGAGCATTTAGTAAATTTCAAGAGTGAACACTAAGACCATCTGGTAACTCTACCTTAAAGGCCTGATTGGTGGAGTGGATTAGTGACAGTTATATAGTTAATATTCTGGATGTAAGCATCTCCAAAAGGGAACACTGGATCTCCAGCTTAGTGACTGTTGGGATTTTGATCACCTCTCCGAACAATACCTTTCTTCACTTATCTTGACGGTTCCAAACTTTTTCCATTTTTGGAGACCAGGGTACTTTTCCAGATGTTCAATACTACTGTACTGACAGTTTTTAAAATCCTATTCATTAGTAACCTGACTCTCGCCAGATGTATGTCGCTCCGCCTAGCTCCACTCACATACATCTGGGACACCTCCATAGGAATTGCCTTTATTGAAGGCTGGGCCTTATCAAAAATTCTTGCATATGATTGGATAAGCCACTTGTCTGTCATCTTTATCGATGTGCTATTTCAACCACTCACACCGAAGCTAACCCGTGACGCTGTGAGAGCGACGCAGGAAAAAACAAAACTTTTTTTTTTTAATGTGTTTGCGGCTCTAGTGGCACGCGTTTTATTGACAGTGAGCTGACAAGAAGGCCGTTCCTCAATTCACGAGAACGCGAGTACGGACTCGCGTTCTCGTCAAGTCCGGTCTTGGCGAGAACACAGGAAGATCGGACTTGACAAGAACGCGAGCACGCAGCACGTATGGTGTATTGGAACAGAAGCGTACTTGTGACGTCATGAGACGCACAGTTCTTTAGCATTTCTTTAACATTCAAAAGTATTTATATACTACACCACAATAAATCTTATTGAAACATTGTTTAAAACAACAGTTTTAATTTCTAAAAAGCCTAAAAATTATCTTGCCGCGGTGCATTCTGGGAAAGAGGTCAGTCTGAAGAACGCACAAGTCTGCTCTGATGCATGCTCGATAAAGAGGGCGGGGCGAGAACAACATCCGGGGATGTGGCGCGTTCTCGCTCTGGCGTTCTCGGCAATTTGGAACAGTGCTCGGGCTGAGGCTGATGACGTGTCACGAGCACACGAGACCGCTCAAGAACGCATATTGAGAAACGGCCGAAGAGGGGGGAAGACAGGCGGCAAAGCGCCGCGGGTCGAAGTCGATCCCGGGCCGACCGCGTTGAGGACTAAAGGCCTCCTAATATGGTTCTGGACCGCTAACCGCTCCGGGGCGCGTCCGCGGCTGCCAAATCCGGTCGGGAGAAGGGCGAAAACATCGTTTCCACCAACAAAAGCCTTCAGAGCCGTTCTCTGATGCTCTTTTAATGAAACAATACTAGGTAGATTGGACAACACGGAAGAAATAGCAGCATCAATGCTAACACTTGCTTCCTCGATGCGAGCCGCCATTGTTGTTGGAATCTCACGGTCGCTTCTCCACTACGTCACATCCATGAAACTTCCGCCCTGCGTCCTGATTGGCCAGACCATAAAATTGGTTGGAGAAATCACTCTCTATGGGAGATGTCCCAGATGTATGTGAGTGAAGCTAGGCGGAGCGACATACATCTGGCGAGAGTCAGGTTAATTCATTAGTGCTTTGACACAATCCAGAGGTCTTTCAGAAGATGAGATACACTGTCCATTGGCAGATCTTTTATAAACAATTGTGTTTCATTTCAAATCATATTAAGCCAACTAAATGTTTTTCCTAGATAGTCTCCGATTGAGCTGTGGAAAAAATTTGAAGCATGATCAGTGGAAGCAGGAGTCGAAATTTAGTTTTGGGTGCCATGACATGCAACGTTGTCACTTTGCAATTATGGAGTACTGTGTGAAGATCTCTGTGGCAAACATTTATTTAATCCATTTGGATCACAAAATATTTTATTGATGGGTTTAGACCTAGTCTTACTGAGGCCATATGCGGCACGAAGTAGTTAGACAAAAAAATGGTTTATGGCACAACTGGGCGCTGTTATTGAGAACCGAAGCAAGACAGAAAACAGTTTCAACAAGTTAATCAGGTGTCTGACTAACTGCTGACTGTATAAACTCACACTAACAGTGCAACCTCCATCAGTCAGTTTCTTATCTATATGAGTAATGTCAGCCAAATCCCACGGCTGCAGAGGACAGGTGGCAGACCCGACGGGTCGGACTCCCATGATGCTATCCAGCTGCACTGTCTCTCACAGCAAACCTAAACCAGACAGCTGAGCTTTCACAGGTTAAATATGCATAGCACAGTTTGGTTGGCATTGATCTGTTTAGCCATTTCTATTTTGCTGCATAAACCTCTGTGATGAAGACAACACAGGAGCTAACCTTTGAAAGGAGCAGAGTTTTAACTGCTGAGTACTACACTAAAAGACTTAAGAGGCTTTCAGTGCAGCTTGTATCAGAGCAAGCTGCCCCGATGGGGGCTTGAGCGACAACTGTGATCTGAGGTCAGCTTCTTAGCCATTTTGTTACAAGTATTTCATCTTAATCTATTTCTTAGCCCTAAAGCATGGATAAGTATGCATTGACTGAGCCCTCTGTGATCCCGTCATGTTTTACTTCTTGGGCATGGAAAAAAAATGTTTTTTAATGAATATTATTAGTAGATTCAGTCCTCAGTATACCTCAATATTGATGAATTTTAACTCTTAAATGCAACTTTAATGTAAAAAAATCAACTTTCTGCTTTACAATATACCAGAAATGTATTATTTTCCCATCATTATGCAAATATTTATTTTCATTCTCAAAAGCTTGTTGTAAATAAATTGCTCTACCTGTGTTCTTTGGATATAAAAATATGGGGCAATATTTCTATTTCTAAAGTTTTTATGTATGGCAGTATTAACTTCACTCTGTAGCATTCATAAAAATTATACATACTATGGCATTAGTTCTGATAAATCCTTTGTGCACATTTTTGTAATAAAAGCTATCAGACAAACAGTGTTTTGTATTACATTTCAGATATGCCAATAGAGAGATTTAAAGTTCATAAAAAATATCATCACCTTGTGGAAAACAATTAACGATTACATTTTAAAGATAGTTTAACACAAGGAAATGAAAAAAATAAATTATATGTAATGGAAAATTTCCCTATGAACCAAAACAATGTTGTCATGGTGAAACATGGTGGCGGCAGTATCATGTTGAGGTAATACTATTCTTCTCTGTGGGCAGAGAAACTGGTTAGAGTTTACTGGAAGAAGATTGAAGCTCAACCGAGGGGAATCCTGGAGGAAGACCTGTTAGAGGCAGCAAAAGACTTAAGACTGAGGCAGAGGGTCACCTTCCAGTAGGGCAAAAACCCTAAAGACACCATCTTAGCTGCCATAAAATGAGCGGGACGTAACACAGACCCAGAAATTTACAAAAAGAAACATGGAAGTGTTGTGTGCAGCTTTGCTCTTGTGCACATTTGTGCTGTTATTACAGCTGCGGTATCACTTCAAATGTCTGGAGCAGCTTACTCAACGCAGGTTTCGTGAAGTTTTATTTCAGATTTTAAAGTGGCATCTGCGAACGCTTGCTGCAAGCTAAAGGATACGATGCGTTCTGCGTTCCCTAACCCACAGTAGTAGCGTTAGTAACAGGGACGACTCATTTTTGACAGATGTCCTGCAACGGTGGTTCGTTAAGTCCAAAAAAGGTGTATGTTTCCCGTAAGTGGGTCAGATCGAGGCCGGTTTGTTTTTAGACCAGAAGTCAACTGTACCAGAGTCCGTTGGGAAGCGGACCGAGACCATTTCAAAAAGTGGGTCTTGATCTGGTAGTTTGAGTCGGATCAGGGTCTGCATAAAAAGGTCCAGACCACGGGGGCAAACAAACTCTGGTCCTTTTAAAGCAGACCAAATGTGACAGGGGAATATACACTTAATAACTAAGGTCCACAGACATTCTTGGTCCAACTTGGCTGAGCTTGAGCTATCTGTAAAGAAAAATAGGCAAAAATTTCAGTCTCCAGGTCTGCAAAGCAGGTATTGACATACTCTAAAATGTTTGTAACTAATGGGGGTTCTAAAAAGTACTGAATCAGTGGGCTGATTTCAAATAGATGCTACACTTTTCAAATTTTTGTTTGAAACTTTAGAAAACCCTGTTGTCTTCCACTTCAGGATTATCCAGTACCATGTGACGGTCAGTCAGGTACAAAAAAAAATACTTTTACAAAATAACATGTCACGGTTAACCAAACATCTTGTAACATTTGAGTGACCAGAACTCTGTAAAGTGATGTAAGAAAATTTCAGATTGGAGATGGGAAAGCGTGATGTGAAACAAAACATTACGTGTGTGTCTGTTAGAGTGCATTAAACAGGTGTACATGTCTACCGCACTTCTTTCAGGTAGGAACAATAATCATTCTGGAAGTGAGTGGTCGCTATTCTTAGTGAACACTGCTAGTGAACATGGATAAATGAAGAACAGCTTGATGCGTGGCAGATCTGCAGACAGACAACAAAATGAGGAATACAGATGGAAAATTTGGACTATCTGCTGTAATTTTTCAAAAGTTGACAGTTTTTACTCAGGGGACATAAAGACTTAGCGTAACGAACAAAACCGATACTTTAATGTTGCAATTACTCTTATCTCGTTCCACTCGATAATCTAGACTCGAAAAACGCAAGAACACAGTAAAACCGGCCTTTCCTCTGCACAAACGCACGTGCGAGCCTGAGCTGTGTCTGTCCAACGTATGTGTTGCCAGCGCATGCCAGAGCCATGACTGTTCGGCGCTTGAATCGCGTCCAAAACACAACAGGAGAATTTAATCAGTTTACGAAGGACAGGGAAAACAAAAGAGTCCGGAGAACAGCGGAGGGAGGCAGTTGGGGTGAGCTGCCACTCAGACTCTGGCAGCTGAGTTTGTGAGCTCTGTTTTCTGTGAATGCCTGCGGTGAGTCCTGTCCTCGAGACCATACATAGAGTCAGAAACAATCGGGCAGCTCTGATATAAACAATGAGACATTTTGGCAGCTGAAACTGTGACCTAGATGCTAAAACTATGAATAGTGCCCTTTCTTAGACACAAGATTGAGAGAGGGAAAAAAAAACACAATTAAGTTACTGTAATCTTTTTATAGACTATCAGAGCTGTCTGCTGAGCCGTGCCATCAATCATACACGATTGCAGAATCGCTTCAGAAGGTGGAAAGTCTGGTTTAACATCTAATAAAGGGGTTTTGGGGAGATGCTTTACAATTGATAAGTCAATTATATTGATTTCTCAGTTTTTAATGCATTAGACTGTTATGCAAATAAATAAATTAAACAACTTTACTACAAATGCTTAACTATTCATATAAATTTAACACAAACTGAGTCAACCTAATCAAACCCAGCTGTTGGATATTGATTAAAACATCTAGCCGCCCATCTCTGTAGACTTGCTCCATATTAGTCCGTTTTCTGACTTGTATTTGCAGAGCCGACAAGTCAGTGGAGGCTTGACGTTTTCGTTATGTCTTCAGAGATAAGGCTCCATTATCTCCAGAGGTCTCAGCAAGCTTCAGGCCAAACACCATGACCTCACCGCTCTGTGGGAAAGGTCCATGTGTACCACCTCCATCACTGCTTAAGTGTTATTCTTGTCTTGCTGTGGTTATAGTGATTCATGAGGAGTTTGTTGGGATTCCCACCGAGTCTTAAAGGAACACTAACTTTAAATCTAAAATGTGTGGAGGATGGACCTATGATAACTAACTTGATCTGCAAAGTATATTGTGGAAATAAAATGAGACGTCTGTTGTTGATCATGTAATCAACAGGTTTTCTCTCCACAACCCTGGCAGGATTTTACCTTTTTCCCCTCTGTCATCATGTCCATGATTGTCATGACTACAAACCATGGTAAAACCAAACCGAGATTCATTCCTGAACATGATTCGACACCATTTCCATGACGCCGGTCCAGGCTTCTCACTTACAGTACCACTCCAAACATAGTCATCTCTGACTAGGGTTTAATGGCGGCCCAGACAAGAAGCAGTAACCCTGGAGTCCAGCTGATGGCAGTTGTGGGAAGCCACTCGGCAGCGTAGAGACCATTGCGTGGCGTGACGTCTTAATGCCATTAAAATATGATGATCATCCCATAATGTATTCTGTGTAGGACGACCAAAACCTTAAGGACGTCGGATCCCTCACATACCCTTTGGTTCCTGCACCAGGACACTGTAACATCTGTACATCAAATATGGAAGTCCATTTCACTATAAACCCACCAAGCCTTAAAGGTGCATAGCCATGTTATTTCACATTTTTTAATGCATATGTCAGTAACTCACTTTGGTTGCATACAAAGTTTTTATGTAAGCTTATTACGTCCTGTTGGCATATTAGTTATTTTTTTGCCGTTTATGAATGGGGAAGTAATTTCTCCGTGATGTCCTGATTTGAGGCTCTTTGAGTTGCTGTAAATCGGTTTATTTAATTCATGATGGCTGCTTTTCGATCACGCCGAGCTGCTGCTTTACCGCAAGGCATTTCAGAGGGGTCAGGCTCAGTCTGGCGTTATTTAATTTTGATTTATTAGTCGCCATATTGCGTTCTGATGGTTCTGCGGTGCTGCCGGTAGATGGCGTCACGTCTGTTTATAGCTGCTCATCGCATCCTGGGAGGGTTAGTTTTAGGCTCAAAAATGACTGTCCAAACACTATCTGGATGGACACTTGGAGTATAAAGCCTTATTTTATCATAATCAACTGGTCTTTTCTTGTATAGGCATATAACGTGGATATATACCTTTAAGCAACCACATCATGTGATGCCTATAAAACTTCAGACGGCTGGTAATGCTGTGTAAGCAGATCATTTTCATAGCCATCAATGATTTGCACGTTTACCAAGTTTTGTCTAAAAAAAGACAAATGCTTCAAGGTGCTCTGGCTGTAGTTTGTTGTTTAACTGTTCTGCTCATATTTCCCTGCCTTAATGATCCTAGTCATTTAAAACTCACAGCCAGCTGGCTGTCTAAAGTAACTATTAAAAGTTACTTAAGAGTTTAAGCTGTTTCAGACATACAGTGTCTTTGAGCTGTTTGTCAGCAGTGGTTTTAGCCATTGAACTCCTCTATAAATGCCATTTCAGCACAGTTTTGTTTCTTATCATTAAATCATGAACACTGACCTTAACTGAGGCAAATAAAACCTGCAGTGCTGTGGATGTTGTTCTGGGTAGCGTTGTGACGTCCTGTATGAGTCTTCGATGCACTCCTGAGGTAATTTTATTTGACTCCTGGGAAGGGTCAGACTGTTCCATGTTTTCTTAATTTGTGGTCAGTGGATCTCGCTGCATTTTGATGCAGTCCAACATCCTCAGAAATGGGTTGGTACTGTTCCTAGACAAATAGAAGTCCCTTTGTTTCTTATCTGTTTCCACAAGGAATTCTGTGGTGATTTTTATTTTTATTTTAGCCTGGTTCATGATGTCAAACAGGTCCTGTGTAATTGAATTCTTGCATATCTGGTACTAATCAAGGTGAGACCAGTGCAATTGAACCAAATATGTGGTTAATCATGATTAATACATAAGTTATCAAGGATTTTTTATGTTTGGGTTGATTTTTTTCTAATAAAATAATAATTAAAAATTGTTATTTCAGTTTATGTATGTAGTGCCAATACACAACACATTTCTCAAGGCACTTTGCAAGACAAGCAGTTTATATACAGAACAATACTTCACATATCCTGTGATTGGAGAAAATAGCATGTTATGTTTCACGTCTTCATAAAACAAGGCAATAAACCAGAAAATCTGATTTTATGCTGAAACTTGGTCTCAAAATACAAAACTAAGTGTGGTAGAAGATGAATAGTTTTTACTTATTGGTAATAAAATCCAAGAACCATTGTTAATAATTAGGAATGTAAATTGTGATTAAATATTACAGACTAGAACATATAAAAACCAAGAGCCAGACCCATCAAAGTAACATATTATTTGTGACATTTATCTGTATCAGTGTGATAATAAAAAGGTAAAGTTGAATAAAGCACAACCTGAACTAAACTAATCCCTCTACACCAAAGGCAGGTCCTACAGAAACATCACTATAGAATAAATTCCCATTACACAACCAGCATATTCACAATCAACAATATTTGTTTTGAGAAAAAAGTTGTTTCATTTAGAAAATCAGAGACATTTTTCTTTAAGGTTATACTAACTACAACTTTCTACTGAAAATGACAATTTCTTCATGTACCTTTTACAAAATGCAGAGCAGAAGAGCTGTTTGAAAACATGCATTTAGTGTACAAAGGTTACCTTTGTCTAATATATAAAGTTCTTAAATTTAACAGGAAAGCACGAACAGAAGAAACCTGTAGTTGGGTAAATACTGTTTAACACGATTAAATAACTAAATTGTAATCTGTATAGCAATTTCTTTTTATTTGTTATTGGAAAATGCTCTATTTTGAGTTTGATCAGATCAGATTGTCCATCCTGCTTTTGACTGTGAAACAATGAGGCTGAAAGAACAAACGGCTGACCCAGATTTCTGTGATAAAGTCTTTATGAACCCAATCAAACTGTTCAGCCATGAGTCTTTACATGTAAACCTGAACCACATTGTGGGCTGACATCCTATAGCAGAGATGTTTCTGATAACATCCGTTATGCATGCGCTCTGCTTTCCATGTTAGTGGAACAAAACTTAAGCCTTTGTTAATCCAAAGTTACTGACAAGGATATCACCAACGTCAAACCACAGAGTCCCATTTCAAAGGCTGCTGCAGAGGGCCAACTGTTTGTCAGGAGTGTTCACTTATAGCATGAACGCTGCGAGGTCAGGGGCCGGCAATGTGATGAGATGAGATGATGTCATGGACGAGGGAACATAGCTGAATCTTCCCTCGACTGCACACTTTTAATTAGCAGCACATTAAACAAAGTGAGACCACATTTTTACTTAAAAACCTGCTAAGTTGTTTGAAGCTAGAAAGTGTAGTCTTTGTGTGGCCGAATGTGCGGCACTTAACGTGACCCTAATGATAAGCTACTTTCCACTCTACTTTAAATTTTCTTGTGTACGTTTTTTTTTTAGCTGGACTCCAAACATTGGAGGTTTGAAACCTAAGAAAATACTGTCACATCTTCTTTATGACGTGCCTTTGAAAAATGAATCATACTTCTTCCAAAATCTTTCCACACTTTGTCATGTTACCACCAACTTTAATGGTATACATGATTTTTGTATGTTTTTTTTTTTTTAACATGAAAACCTGTGAAGTGTGGAACACAATTGCAAAACCTACCAATACGTGGTCACCCAACTAAACTGGCAACCTGGCAACAAGAGCCCCTGGGAGCTCTGGAAGAGCTGCAGAGATCCGCAGCTCAGGTGGGAGAATCAGTTGACATGACAGCCATTAGTCATTCACCCTTACAAAGCCTTTGTCTACAGCAGGGGTGTCCAATCTTTTCGGCTCGTGGGCCAAAATTGTCAAATCAAAAACACTTGAGGGCCAGAAAAATAAATAACACAGCCCAAATATACAGTTTTTTTTACCTGCTCTAAAGAATATAATTTTCAATAAACAAATTAGATTATATTGACCCAATTTTAATAAATTAATTCTAATCAGATTTTAATGTACCAAAGTCTGCATTTGGGTAAAAGTCGTTGGATAGATGTGGTCCTGTTTACTATGAAATTAAAGCGAACAAAATCAGCACAGGGGTCGCAATTGGCCCCTGGGCCACACTTCGGACACGCCTGGTCTACAGAGTATAGCCATGAGACTGCACAAAGCTATGTTTTGCAGGAAACTGACAATGAACATCGACCTGAAGACTCCATTTCCACAGTGACAGATGCTGGTGGCAGCACCATGCTATGGGGATGTTTTCCTTCACCGCCTGCGGGTCGAGTTCAGGGAACGGCGGTTTGAGCCGTCTAGAAAACCCGCAAAAAACTTGTGACAGGAGCAGAGATTCCCCTTCCCACGGCGCAATTACATTAAATGAACAGCATGAGCTGTAATAATCAGTGTGTATGGTGTGTTAAAATGGCCTAGTCAAAGACCAGACCTCAATTAAGTTGAGAGTCTGTGGCAAGTCTTTAAAATTAATGTTCCCAGGTTCTCTCATACAAATGAGACTTAGCTTTGTTTTCTAAAGACAAATTGCCAAAAAGTTCAGCCTCAGGATCTACAGACCTAATAGAGTCATACCTCAAAAGAGTTTCAGCTCAAATTGCAGCAAATGGTGTAAATGTAGCTGCATACAAATGCACACCACAATGTTTAGATTTTTATCTAGAAATAATCCCATTATAAAAAAATTTGAAGTCTTTGGTTGTCAATTTTTATGTGAAAAGTTAAAGATGCATAAATAGTTTTGCAAGCCCAGAAATGAGCTCATCTGACTCCAACCTATAAGCATTTTAGCATCATGGCTTTAAATTTAACACAGAAGAGGTGATTTTTTTTTTCTACATAAATAAATGTAAGAGTCTTTTTGTTTTGGTCTTTTCATTCTATTTATGTGTTTATTACAGTTTCATCCGGTCCTGTTTTATGTGAACAAGTTTGGACCGTCTCCCTTCCTATATTATTTCTATGGGTTTTTATTTTTGTCAGTTTAGTGTTTAGGTCTTCATTCCCCTGCACACCTGACTAGTGTCCCATTATGCAAACTTACTTTTTATTTACCACAGCAGGTTCGAAAACTCAAGTGACAGCACAACAACTGCACCTATTTTATTTTATATGAATTTATTCAAATGAGTGGTTCAAAAGTAAAGAGAGAGAAGGACACAGACACAGAGAGCATGTAGCTCTAGAGCCGAATATTATTTTAGCAAATACTTAACAATTTACATTCTTCTCTCTGAGGACCCGGAGCTTCATATGGTTCAGATTCACTGAAGTCTCTGTACAGGCTGAGGTCTCTCCACACTAAAATAACAGTGATGCAGTCACAAGTCAAATAAGGTATAAAACGTCACCGTGTATTATCATTAACCATTACAGCAAATGTTTTTAGAGGTCAGGAAAATCAAGCATAATGTAGGTGCACTTTGTTCAGCTCTGCATGAGAGACTGAGGTATGGAGGAAAAGACCAGATGTCATGTGTTGTGAGTGTCGTGCTGTCAGGTTTATTGTACTGACAACTTACAGTTTCATCTCTTGAGTTGCACATGCACTGTTGTAGCACGGGTTACACCCCAGTGTGATCTGTACACACTGAACTGACTTAACAAGGCACATTTTTTATGTAAAAGTAGAGAAATTTGACTAGTTTATGTTTTCCTGGAGTTTATAGAGACTTGAACCTCTTTATTTGGTTTATTTCACTGAAGCGACGTTGCATTTTTACATGTTATTTTGACATTTATGGAGGGAATCAATACGGAAAATCAATTGCTCATTAAAGACTATAAGATATAAGACTTACCACAACTGATGATAATCAGAGCAAAAGCTTTTTGAACCAAATAAAACAAAATAAAATAAAGCAAGACTAATGAACCAGAAACAGAGAGAGAGAGAAACAGTTAAAGACTACTTGTAGACTTAAAGGCGCGGCACAAGTGAGGTGACACCGATCACTCTCCGTTCATTTCCCATGTAACTTGTGCCAAGAGGCGACAATTGCTTGCCCTCTTTCAGCCAACCGATTGGCAAAAATTTGCGCATGTTAAATTTCGAGCTCTTACATGTAATTCAATTTATTTTCTATTCAATTTTATTTATATAGCGGCAATTCAAAACACGCGTCGTCTCAAGGCAATTTACAAAGTCAGATTCAATCAAATCCTACAGATAGGGTGGTAAAAAGTTTCCTGTCTAAGGAAGCCCAGCAGATTGTTCATGACAAACTCATGAAATTAAGATGGTTAATTGAAGTGTGCAAAGAGCAAATAATCTCTGGAAATGAAAGGTCAAAAACATTGGATATAACTTTCTGTAAAGTAATTTTTAGACCTTTTTTGTATATTTTTCACCTTTTATGCTTAAACGTTCAATGACTTGGGACACTCATAGACTGAATAAAGAGCATTTAACTTTAAATCATAGATCATCACATGATCTTGTAATATGGGATAAAAACAACAACAATGAAGATTTAACAGCAAAATAACCTTGCTCGATCCTTATGCAGTCGACGACAGTGACTATGAACAGATACCTTAAAAAATCAATCAGCATTGTTTGATAGACACAGCAGGAGTGGATGCAACACAAAATCCACTTTATTTCCTCACATTTAGACCCTTTCTTTTTCTTTACCCTACTGCACTGTATCCATAGTCAAATTTCTTGATTGTGCGCAGTCATGGACGGATAAAGACATTCACTCCAGAACGTTTATCAGACTCAACACAGCTTCTGCACCCATATAAAACTTAGTATTTGTGTTTTAACATAATCCCTTCCTAAGACGTGTAGACACACAAGTTAACTTTTTCAAACTCAGGATGCAACAGGTATTAATCATGATGACTAAACGTGAAGTACCTTGACCAAAATCAAACTTCTATTTCACAGTTTTTCTTTACAAAAGCAGTATTGCTACATATCCATATTTATTGGGAAATATAAAAATGTTAAATTTCATTAAAGTGAGCTAATATTCTTGGCATCAGGGTTTATCAAAGTGGTCTGACGTCCCAAATTTTTTTATTTGGGAACGATCATTCAGTCATTTTAAGATAAGGGATAAAAAAGCAATAAAGTCATTAGCGATGTGACAGTTCTCATGTGTTTTTTCTGATATTCAGATTAAGGCTGAAAGATGTTCCAGAAAACCAAAAGGGAACAAACCAGACCCACACACACAATCTAAGGCTTGGAAAAGACATCACTTTGGCTACAAATCTTTAAAGGTCTCAAAGACAACTTGTCTTTTTGGCCTAAAAGACAAGTTGACCTGTCACGAAGCACCGCTAAACATCATCACAAATCTTCAGCGGCAGATACTGAGCAAAGAATTTAACTGTGTCAACAGTGTATAAAACAAAGGACTAAAGAGATAAAATGGATAGATAGATAGAAAGACACAGGGCCCAAGAGCAACCATCTGCCTCTTCCACATCAGCTCTTGTTAAATTTTGGACGCAGCCCAAACTCTTTCAAAAACTGACCGTGAAAACAAAACCCATTGACTCAGAGGTGTTTCACACAAAGGGTCCCCTCTAAAACTTTTTTCCTTTTTTGACACACCTCTTCCTTCCTCAGTTTCTACTAAAAATGTTCTTCCTACCTCGCTCTTAACATTGAACCCTGAAGGCTTTGAGTTGATTGAACGTGAGACTGACAAATGTTAGGAAAATAACCGAGAGATGAAAGACAATCATGAAAAATAAAACTAATGTGGCGCACAGGCCGGTTTTTACATTCCTTCATCCATTGATATCAACAATGAAGAGTACAATTAGTCTGAATGACGGTTGCCTTCATCCTAATCATCACCAAATGTTTTCAAAGACTCCTCCAACCACACATCAGAACTGCTCTTCCCGGTGACCAATGTGCATTCAGAGCAAAGAGGTCAAACAGAAGATGCACTTTTAACAGCTCTTCCCTCAGCAAGGACCCACGTGAAGAAGACAACATCTAAGTTAGGATGCTGTTTGTAGGCTTCCTTTCCGCTTTTAACGCTGTTATTCCACATAACCCGGTGAATAAACTGAGTGATGGGTCTGGAAGCTGCACTGTGCAGGTGGATTTTCTCAGAAGTAAACCACAGATCATCCGGATGGGTAAGCACACGTCATCAACCCTCATCCTGAACACAGGGATGGACGTGTCAGGGGTGTGTCCTCAGCCCTGTTCTCTATTCAGTATTCCTCATGACTGCTCTCCCATTCACCCCCACCAACACCATAGTCCAGTTTGCTGACAACATCGCTGTTTTAGGTCTGATTTCTGTCAATAATGAGTCGGCCTATAGAGAGGAGGTCCAGCACTTAACACTATGGTGCCGGAACAATAACCTGAACTTTAACATCTCAAGGACAAAATAAGTAATTATGGACTTCAGGAAATCTACGCGCACCACACACACTCCACCCTCGATACGTGGTGAGGCGGTTGAGAGAGTTGATGGCTACAAGTTCCTGGGTGTCCACATCTCTGCTGACCTCACCTGGAACGCACACATCTCACACCAAGTAAGGAGAGCCCAACAAAGACTCTACTCCCTCAGAAGTTAAGACGCGTTCACCTCCCTCACCAGCTGCTCGCAAACTTCTGCAGCTGCTCTCGGGAGAACAGGAAGAACCTGGGTGGTGAGGGCAGCGGAATGCGTTACTGGATCACAGCGGCTCGTTCTGACAGGCATTTACACCTGCGGACTCCAAAAGACAGCCAGTGCCAATGCAACAGACTTTTTCCATTCCCAAAGAAAAGGAAATAGGTTCAGGACTTTAAAAACCATTTCCAAAATACTCAAAAACAGTTTCAAAACAAGAAAATGTCGATTTGCCAAAATCGCCCTGAGAAAATTCAAAAGCAACTATTTGGAGGCACGCACACGGTTGTTAATAGATCTGACAGGAAGTAGTTTATTAAGGTATACCGGCAGCTTACCCAGAAGAGGTTTGCATTCAAGGAAGGTAAAACAAGGTATGTTTCTAAAATGTGAAACAATTTTTATTTCTAGCTGCTTAGCTAGATTAGCAATAGGTGCATTAAAATAAAGCCTATCAGTTTTATATATTTCAGTTTTGGACAGAGTATTCAAGATAAACATTTTGACAGTCTTAGAAATTCAAATCTGACAGCTTCAGATTGCAGGTTGTTAGCCTGTATAAATACTTTGATTTGTAGAAGTCAATTAACAAGGTATTACAGCTATTTTTTGCTTAAATGTAACAATTTTATCAATTTTCTAGCTGTAGAACAATCCCAAATTATTACCCTGGCGTAGGAGCAGAACACCTGAAAGACAAACTGTTCTTCTTGTGTTAAACAGAAATGTAACATCTCCATTTATGCCTAATAATGATATTTCCCTTGTATTTTCATGAGCTCCATGAATGAGTCTGCATTGCTTAAATCAGACGTTATGTCAAAAAACCCTTCTAAATTATCTAATCTGCTTCAAAATACATAAAATCTTGTAAGTTAGACTAGAGAAAGTGGGTCAGCGTCGTTCCTGCCTGTTATTCTGAAAACAGAGAACCTGCTGATTAAGAGGTCAGTGTGTTATCACAGAAAACATTCATGCATACCCTCTCAGGCCTCTGCGTTGTATCACAGCAGCAGGGCTTTCACATGATTCGAGGCTGATGACGAACTCTCAGTTTTCTCATATATGCAAACATTGGATGCATTTGCATTAAGATATGAATATTGTTATCTTTGAGTAAATATCATTCCATAAAGATATGGTTTGATGTGTGCCTATAAAAGCAGCATAACCAGCCAAAATCAACACTAACTGTCACACACAGCATCACTGCCCACACGGTATCTCAGCATCAGCCTCTCTTTGTTTGTTAGACGAGGTTAACAGAAAACAGTTTGTACACAGGCAGCGCTGCATGAATTGTCTCAGTGTTCTTGTATGAAGGAAGCTAAAGTTGGGCAATGCTGTAATTCTGGCAGAAGTAAGCCAAAGCTACACTGCCTTAAATGGGAAACAGAGACAGGAGACCTGTGCTTTGACTGCAACATGGTTCTGATTAGGTCCAGACTGATCTGCTTGTTCTTGGTGCAGAGCCACAGCCAGTTCCTGCACAGGGACAAGGCTGTTAACGTCGGGGGGTGAGTGCATCTATGTTGCTCTGTCAACCCTTCAGACGTTTATATCAGCTCTCAGCTGTATCAGAGATCCTGAGGGGCTCATAACCACGCATAGCCTCACAGAACAGCAGGTCACTTGTATTGTTGGGAATTTATTAAACTCGCAAAAACTCAAGGGATTTGCAAAAGCATTAATTTATGCAATTTGTTACATTACAACCACAAACTTTAATGTACTTTTTGGGGATGAATTCTGTTAAACGAGAACTAAATGGTGCATCACCAAGTGGAAAGAAAATGATAGTTTCAATTTCAATAGTTTCACTGCATTCATATTCAGTCACCTCTCTGATAACACTAAACATTGTGCCTAGCAAAAGTATTCATCCTCCTGAGCATTTTTCATGTCTTGTCTCAAAATCTGGAATTATAATTATTTGGGTTTGTATCATTTAATTTAAAGAACATGTCAACAGGCAGACTGACACAGATTCAGCTTAAAAATGTCCCTGTATTTAGCACCATCCATCTTTCCATCGAACAGGACCCGTTTCCCAGTCCCTGCTGCAGAAAAACATCCCCACACCATGATGCTGCCACCATCTTGTTTGATTGTGGGGATGGTGTTTGTGGAGTGATGGGGCCAGAAATAGTATTTTCCTTGGTGGCTGAGAGGTTCATTTTTAGTCTCATCTGACCAGAGCACTTTACTAAATACATGTGGGGAGTAACTCACAAGCCTTTTGGCAATCTCAGAACGTGCCTTCTTATTTTTAACATCAAGTACAGGCTTTTTTCTGGAGTATACGGCTCATTTTGGTCCAATGGCCAGATCCTCCCGTCTCTCCTGTGGACCTCTGCAACTTCTTCAGGGTGACCTTTGGTCTCTGTGCTGCCTCTCTGGTTAATGCCCTCATTCAGTGATCTGTGACTTTTGGTGGGCGGCCCTGTCTTGTCGGATTTGTTGTGGTATCATGTGCTTTACATTTGAAGATGATGGATTTGATGTTGCTCTGGAGGAACATCAAAGATTTTGATGTTTTTTTATTCCTTTTTAATAAATATTTTTCTCATTTTACTTCACTAACTTAGGCAGTTCTCTGCACATCACATAAAATAATACTGAAAAACATTTAAGTTGCAGGTTATAATACTTCAGTAGGTAAAAAAGCCAAGGGGGTAGGGGATACTTTTGCATGCACTGTAAAGTCAACTACAACCAGCTGAATTCACCAATCACCTGATTGGATGACGGTCTGCCTGGGTGCAATTTGACCATAGAACAAAGCCAGTTATTTTTATGAAGGACTCAGAGGTTTGTTAGAAAACATCCCTGACCAAAATGCATCACGGAGACCAAAGAACACAGCAGGCCGGTAAGGGAGCAATTTGAGAAAAACCTACAACAGAGTTATCTTCTACAAGAGTTCCCCAAGCTTTGGGATAGCACTGCTCAATAAATCATAATACAGCTGCGTGCAAAACCTTAGGTGTGGTAAAAAACCAGCACTGCCAGGTTAGCCTAAACACGCAGCCTAATGGTGGAAACCTGGTGTTGGCAGCATCGTGCCGTGGGGAGAATGTTCTTTAGCAGGGACAGAGAAGCTGATCAAAGTTGATGGGAAGATGTTTGCAGTTTGTTTGATTACTTAAATGTGGGATTTCTTGGAAAAACCATGACATGTTTTGGGTGACCCCAAACTTTTGAGCTGTAGTGTACATAGAAAAAACTTGAGATCGAGGGAAGAGTGTTCACCTTCCAGCAGGGTAACTCCCTGAAACATTACAACCAGCGCTACAGCAGATGGCTCTGAATAAAAGCATGTTAACAGGTTAGAATAGCCTAAAGCCAAATGTGAAAAAACTCAGAGGTAGGAATACTTTTGCTAGGTACGATAGATATAGATACAGCAGGTGCCTTACTGATGCTGCCTTCTAATAAATATCCCGATGAGAACATGTTATTGGTGGAGAAATAATGAGAATAACGTCGTAATATTATGTATTTTTATGAGAACTCTTACGAAAAAGTGCAGCCTTCCTCCTGCATTAAAATGAGGGATGTTGAGCTTCATTTAAAATTATACTTTGGTATCGATTTCATATTAGATCTTTTTAGCACATCAGCGTCAAATCATCTCGCGACCCCCCCCCCCCCCCCCCCCCGCTCTATCGTTTCTACAACTGCATGAAGAACTTAATGCTGTCCCTGCCCGGATATTGTGATCTACCCTTTTAGTTTAGTTTTTCCTTTACCACCATTATCAGGTCAAATTTCCACTTTGTTTACCACTTGTCTGTTTTGACCAAACTGTCTGGTCTGCTCCAGCTGGACTGTGTGTGCTGAGTAACTGAGGTTAGTGTGCACCTCTTTAAGTTTAAAAAAAAAACCCTGAACAAGATAAATGGTTTGCTTCTTAAATCATGAAAAGGGTTGTGTTTTAACTGGGAACATGTTAGCTTGGTGACATTTAACCCAAAGAGCAGCTGCACTTACATGAAACCTCAGGGCTGAAACGTGTCCTCTGCTCTGACTCATGCTTGTTTGGTTCACCTAAGATTTCTCTCTGCTGGACACTAGCTCGCCGCAGCAAAATTAATGAAGGACACTCATCAGTTGGGTGAAATGACGGATTTACCGTGTGTTTAAAATATGTTACAGTTAGATCATATGTGAATAAATCAACAACGACTAGGCTGAAAACTGTGCTTTCTTCATCTTTAATATACATATTTTGTTATTAAACAAATAAATGTCTATTATTGTGTTCTATTTTGGAGAATAGAAAAATGCCTATAAAGCAGAAACATATTTACTTTATCTACAAAACGTTTCGTGCTCATAGAAGAACTGTTTCTCTGCTGCCATCTGGTGGAAACACTTAAACTCTTTACGCAATGGAAAAACAGGGGGACACGAAACTTTAGAACAAGGAGTTCACATTAATCAGATAAAGTTGAGAAATGATGTCTCACTTTCCTGAAATAATCCTCTATTTGCAGCAATTACAGCAATGGAATATTTTGTTTAGCAACAAAGCAAACATTTTGCATAAGCATTGCATTCGCAATCTTTTGTAATATTGAAATGTATCAAACTAAATCAACGAGAGTAAGTATGCTGTATCAACCTATTATTTATGTTAGATTTTACTTTATAGATCCTGACCCAAGTAAGTTATTATTGTCAAGAATGCGCTTTACATAGGGAAATGCACCGCAGAGCGACGGGTTGTTGTTTTGTTTCTTACTGTAATTCTATCTCCTTTCCGGCAGGCGGCGGCGGTGCGCCACGCCGTCATTTAATAAAGGAAAAAGAAGAAGAAGAAGAAGAAGACATGAGCAGCATGAAGTCTTGCAGAGGCTGAAGGATTTTTGACCTTTCAAACTTACTACTTTACCTTGTTTCAGTGAGTTCAATCTCATACCTTTTAGCCTTATTATTCATTCATAATCATATCGAAGTCTTGTTATTATATTTATTGATTTGTTACAAACCTACATGGTTGTGATGTTAAAGCTAATAAGCTAATGAAGAGGGCCTCCCGTCTCCTTGTTCTTGAGTATGTGACAGATTTGTATGAATAAGGTTGTACAGTAGGAGGACTATAAATAACGTTGTTCTGATTTTCGGGGGAAATATTTAAAACGTTGCCTTCTACAGTTTTGTTTTCGCTCCAGGGTTCAGTAAAGCCGAGCAGAATGTCAGCCAGGAAGGTTTCAGTCCATGCCAAATGGATCATCGGCAGAGTAATTGGGACCAAGATGCAGAAAACTGCGAAAGTGAGAGTGACGAGACTGGTGCTAGACCCCTACCTGCTGAAGGTGAATCTGGAACCGGACGTAGCATTTAGCCGGTTATTGTGTGTCAAATCAAATAAAACAGGTGGCGTTTTAATTTAAAGAAACAACAGAATCAGTGTCACTAGTGATAGATTTAATTACCTAACGTTGTATAGTTAGTTATTTAATTTTACAATGGTATTCATTTCCTATGCTGAAATATGACCTTTCTTTTCTTTGTTGGCTTTACATGTTTCAAGAATCTTTATTGTTACCATGATGTTTTATTTTCTCAAGACAGAAACCTCAGGATGTACACAGATGGCATAGGACGCACAGACACAACAGACTTTGTAAACAATAGACCAAATCTATATTGTAGTAATGCCTCTATGACAAAAACATTTATTTATTTTCTGGCCCATACTGATTTCTAGTTGTCTTTGATGTCTGACCTGCAAACTTAAATTTTGACTTAAAATTCTATATTTACATAAAAGGGATGAAAAGTTAATCCAAGAGTTGATCATCTTGTTGTTGGTTGACTGTTTATTCTATGAAAATGGTTGGAGTTCTTAGTTTTGATGAGTTTAATGAACAGGAGAAATTTTGATTTTTCTGCATTTGACCTGCTGATCACTGATCAGAACCGATCAAGGTAAAGTTAGCCGAATGATTCGTGCAAACCTAAAACTAGGGCTCTACCATTTTGCCAAAAAATCTAAATTGCAATACATATCAACAATAATTGCAATTGTGATTTAATTTTGGCTTTTCTGCATTAACCACAAACAAGAAAAATATCCTGTAGATAAGATGTTTGTAAAAAAGGACTAATTAAAACAAGTAATGTAACTGTTTTTATTAATCAGAATACTGTTATTCAAGAGTACAGCTTGTTGAGTTGGGCATCAGTCCTTGTTGAACATATAGTGCAAAGTGCCAAAAACAAACAAGTCTATTTATTAAACAGTTTGACCAGTACGTAATGCTATAGATTCCTGAAAGTTTATGGTAAAAAGTATGATTATATAAATTCTAAAACAAGTAAATAAATTACATTATCTCACTGCTGCAACTCTCTTCCCTTCCATGTGGAGGAAACCCCACTTTAAACATATTACAGACACCTAAAGGACGCGTCTGATTCCATTAATTGTTACACAGCCAAAAAATGCAGATGTCTGCGATTTATTTTTTTATTAATTTTTTTGCGATTATATTGCAATAAAAAAAATTGTGTTCTTCCTTTTTCTCATTGCATGTCCTTTAAGAAAAGACAATGTTTTTGTGCTGTATTAGTGTGAAATCACTTAGAAACACAACATTTATTTTCTAAAAAGAATAATAGCTAATTTTGAGGAATCATAACTTAGACTGCAGAGTTTTAAAAACACAGCAACATAAGTCTTTGGATTTAGGAAAAGTATTTAAATGTCTAATTTGCATAGAACCACCAGCTGCAAGTAGGACTTTGACCATAACTTACTTTTCGGTCAGTCTCTTGATAGGATTTGATTGAAAAAAAAAAAAGCACCCATTGTAAAATATTCACTTTTATAGCTACTAAGAATGCATAATAAATTGATTTCCAGTCAATAAGCTTTGTTTTTGAAGTACATAAACATATAAGTTAGACAATGTAAGTTAGCTAAAGATGACTTGCTTTGCAAAATGATTTGTTTGTTGAACTTTAATTTTGACAACTAAATCTTACATATTGTATATGTTCTGCATAAATGTGTTCAATCAGAATATGTGTCATTCTTTTAAAGGTAACCAAATGCATCTTTTGTTTCCCTTGACAGTACTACAACAAGAGAAAGACCTACTTTGCCCATGATGCTTTGCAGCAGTGCACTGTGGGAGATATCGTCCTCCTCAAGGCTCTGCCTGAGGCCAGATCCAAACACGTGAAGCATGAACTTTCTGAGATCGTGTACAAAGTGGGCCGGGTGGTCGATCCGCTGACGGGACAACGAGTTGCAGGAACAGAGTTTGTGGAGCCTCTATCGGACCTTCTGGTTGAAGAGAAGACTTTGTCAGAAAAGCTGAACGAGCTCAACATCTCAGCAGACTCCAGTGCAGCTGAATCTCCATCCGCACAAACTCCTACTTCCTGACAGAAAGCCGTTTTCTTTAATGGCACTCTGTAACGTTCTTACTTCAAGAGTTGAGAAAATTTTAGGTTTATTAATGGTATGTGTGCAACAGAAGCGTGTATTTACACCATGCCTACTCTAAAAGATTGATTTAAAAAATGTAAATCTGCATGACTATTTTGCAATAAACTGAAAAGGTGAATAAATGTATGCTTTGCAGTGTTCGCAGGACTTGTTGAAGGTTTTAAATCCATCTAAATTTTTGGACCTAAAAAGTCTTTTAACAAAACAGCTGAACTGTAGACAAAAGTGAATTATTGTGTAGACTAATGAACTGAACTTTTCAACGTGTGGCTGATTTTGTGGTAAACAAAAACGTGGATAATATGGGTACATAAAAGTTTTGGTATGGTGGATCTGTGTAGGTCAATGCTTTGGAAATTAATTAAAAATCCCAAGTTGATCAAAGCATTAAAACAAATGAAAATGTTGATATAAAGATAAGGATTGCGCTGCTTATGATCTTGTAAACGTGATCCTTGTGTGATGAGGAGAAACGCGTCATCGGCGCAGGGGGTCTGCCCTGTCAGCTGCTCGGTAAACAGCCCGGACAGACAGCGGCCGCCTGCAGCCTCCGACTCCCCGACCGCCTCCACAGAAACATGGCGAGCAGAGTCCTTCAGAGAGTGGCCACCGGCCTTCACAGGACGAGAACCGGACTTCAGGCAAACGTCCCGGTCGCCGTCACCTCCAGGTTAGAGTTGGGCAGATGGCACCTGCGGGATCCGGAGAGGTTGCTGCTGCCGAAAGTTTGTTTTGGTTTCATTAAAGTTTTGCACAAACTCCGTGATGCGAGGCGGCTAAGCTAGCCCGGGGCACGCTGGTGCGTCTGGAGCGTCACTAGCATTAGCCGCTTAGCATTAGCCCCAAAGTTGCTCAGTCTTTGCTCATAATTAGCCAGATTAAAATGGAAAAGTCCTGAAACCGGTGCCGCTCGTAATCGCATTTGCGACAACCCAGCTGTACCTTTATTGCGGAGAACGCAACATGAAATGAGCTGAAGCTGTCAGCCCCAAAGTGATTTAACTTCAAGGTCAAAACAGTGAGACGGCGCTCTGCAGAACTTGTTTTGATCAGATGTTGAACCGAAACCCCCTTTAACACATCAGTTACTTTAGTCTGCGTCTCACTTGTTCATAAATATTAACGATAATACACAACGTTGAGCGCTTTTCAAGCGATAACGTATCAAATATCAGTGGTATATGTAGTTGAAGAAGCTGCATATCTGTGTAAAAGTTCACGTGTATACGTTTTCTAATGAAAGGCAGCAAAAAACTCATTAACAGGACAAAAGAAAATAGCAATGTGTGTAACAGTTGCTGGAGGAATTCCACTTCACGGCTCTGGCGGTTTAAAAATAGGTATAATAATTCATTTATTGTATTTTATTTACCTTTCCAGCCTGTCATGTATTTAGTTTTAATCATTGCTCATGTTTGAGCATGTTAAAACTGTTTTTTTTTTAAAGGTACACATTATCTGCAAACAGTTTTAATAATATCATAGAAAGTTTTAGACTCTAAAACATTAGCCATATACTTGCCATCAAGACTTTTTTTTTTTTAGATATATACTTCATGATCTACATTATAGTCAATCCTAGCAGAGTTTTTGCAACATTTCTGTTTAATCATAACTATTTCTCTGACCTTTTCTTTTCAATAGATGGTCATACTCAATAAATTAGAATTTTTGTTGAAGATGAATTTATTTCAGGAACTCAATTCCCCAAATGAAGCTGATTTTATAGATTAATTACATACAAACTGATGTTTTCAGGCTTTTATTTGTATGAATTATGACGATTTTTCCACCTACAGCTAATGAAAATATGACATATAAGATTAGAATATTACGTCAAACCTATAACAATATGAATGTAGAAATGTGGGTTTATTGAAAGGTTTGTGTTAAACCTTTTTAAGGATTATTTTCAAAAGGCACTTTTAATCTGACAATCGAGCATCACTGGACCACTTGTAGATTATTGAACATGACTGTATTGCTGGGCTTGTCTGTGACAGACCCACACAAAGTAATGTATGATTTTGAAATTAGAAGATAATGACACGTGGATTATGAATTTTCTTAAAAAAATTTCACATTTAAAAGTACTGCTAATTTTCTTCTCATTTTTAGTTTAACTTCCTAACAGCCATAGTGAGGTGGGTGTAGATCAACATGTTGCAGACCCCCAACCTAAACTGAGGGCCAGTTAAAGAGACCATTAATCAGAGAAGCATGCAGGAAGTCCATGGTAACTCTAGAGGATTTTCAAAGTCTACGGCTCACGTGGGAGAATCATTCAAAGTACTTGCAACAGGGTGGCTGAATACCAGTGCCTGCCACACTTTTCAGATTTTTACCTATAAAAATGTAAACAAATCTTGCATCCTTTTCCTTGCACTTCCAATTGAAGCACTATATTGCATTTATCGTCATTTAAATTTCCAGTGGAATTTATTGCCTTTTGCGATTGTAACGTGATGAAAATGTGGAAAAAGTTCAAAGGCTGTGAATACTTTTGTGAGGCATTACATGTTTCATCAATTTTGGGAATATAATAGTGAAACATACACCGAATATGATCTTAACCCCTCAACAGACTAAACTAATTTATCTCACGGGAATTAGTTTAAATACTTGGGTAATATAAAAATAAGAACTTCAAGGGTGTGAAAGGGGGATTCCTTGTAAGATCTAATGGGTTGTTAAACAGGCAGGTTTTTAAAGCTGTGCACCAGAAAAAACGCTTACATTTTTTACATTTCTTTCACAGAGGGCTCTCTGGATTTAAATCTCTTTTTGTGAGAAAAGTTGACCCCAGAAAAGATGCTCACTCTCATCTACTTGCCAAGAAAGAGGACAACAATCTGTACAAAATACAATGTATGTATTGTGGCACAACATATATGATTTATAGATCTATTAAAATAACAGTTTTCATTTTTCTATTTGTCCTCTTATCCCTTTTTCCTCAACAGTTCATAATGTCAAACCAGAGTGCCTTGACGCTTACAATGAACTTTGGTAAGAAACTCCTGTGCCCTGATGAATCTCCCTCCCTCTGTTAAAACTTTGGTTTAGTAGAGTCTGTGTGTTTTTACCCAGTGAAACAGTGTTACCCTCCATTCATGCTGACCCTGAATACCCCTGTGAGCTGGTGGGCACCTGGAACACATGGTACGGAGAGCAGGATCAGGCAGGTAAGAAAGCCCAGGGGGAAAGTAAATGTCCTTTTTTAAAACAAGAAAGGTCTCACTGACACATGGTGAATCTAGGACCTATACACTAATTCATCTGAATAATTATTCCAGCCGCTGCAGGAAATGTTGAACCTTTGTGTTGTCTTGCTTTTTTTTTTTTTTTTTTTTTTATATATATACATCTCGGACATGAAATGCAGCTTTAATTTTACTCTCAGCCTTGTTGAAATGATGTGAAAGCTTTTTGTAAGGGATGAAGCATCACAAACACGAGTGTTGTCCCGTCCTCCGCTTTCAGGGTTATCATAACTCAAGATGTCGCTAAGACATAAAAATTGTGATTCTCATGTGTGAGTCAGTGTCTGAAATTCAGGAATATCCAGTTAGGCTGAGATTAATAGGCTGCTGAAAACAACAATCCAGTCACCATGATTACCAGTTTACTGGAAATTAGGAAAGACTGCCTGCTTAAAACTGCAGAAGGATGTGGCAGATTTAACGCTTATACAATCGTAAATACAGTTTGTAAAAAAAAAAAAAAAATTTAAAAAGAACTTACATATTTTGCTGGAGGGAATTGTTTTTCTATGATATAAATAAAGAAGTCAAATCCTGGTGAAGATGGAAAAACACAAGAGTTAGACGGATTTACTACAGTTTACATAATTTGTTTACTTCAAACTAAAACAAAATAAGTTTGACCTGGCAAAATCCAGAACCAGGATATTTTGTGTTATTGTTTTAGGGAGTTCAAAGTGGTTACAGGGCCTTGCAATGGTGTTTGCATCCCTCCAACCCTTTACACATTTTGTCACATTACAACCATGAACCTGATGGATTTTAGGGGGATTTTATGTGAAAGACAAACAAAAAAACGGCGCGTACCTGTGAAGTGGAAGGAGAAGAATGGTTTTAAAAAAGGTAAGGAATGAAATTCTGAAAAGTCTCAAGTATATTTTTATTCAGCTCAGCTTAATCTGATGCCTCTGACATCTTTAAAAGTCACCCTGTTAGTAAGTAGTCTTTTTTTGTTTGTAATTTAATCTCAGTATGAGCTCAGATGTCCAGAACATCTCATGGAGAACTGTTCAATCCATCTGGAAAATGTCAACAATGCTGCACTACTGTAACTACCAAGACGTGGCTATCCACCAAAACTGACAAGTAGGGAAAGGAGAGCATCAACCCGAGATGCATCCGACATACCCATGTTTACTCTGGAGGAGCTGCAGAAATCCCCATCTCAGATTGTAAACAAAACATTAACTATTTAGTTAGTCGACAAATCTGACCTTAATAGAGGCGTGGCAAGATGAAAGCTGTTGAAGAAAATGCTGCATAAAGCAAAGCCTAGTCAAAGTCCAGAACTAAAACCAGCTGGGAATCTGGAAGCTTGAGCTGTTTCGCAAACAATGGGGAAAATGCTGTGGTTGTGATATGACAAACTGTAAAAAAAAAAAAAAAAAATCAAGGGGTATTAATACTTTAGAGAGGCAGTGTGGTTAAATAGTGTGTTTCTTCTCTGATTAAAAAAAAACTCCATTGTCACAGCTCTTTTATATTTAGTTAACACCAGCTATGTTTGTGATTCACTTTTCCTGGCTGTTGTCCATCTTGTCCTCACTGTGTTTCTCCTGGACAGTAATCTGACTCCAGTGGCGCCGCTCTGGGATGTTGACAATGTCTGTGATCAGAGGTGGAAAGTAGGCAGAAGTTAAACGTGAACAAATCGTGGAAATAAAAATCCGACCGTGGAAAATAGAAAAGGAAAACAAAGAGGAGTAGCAGTGATCCATGGTTTATGCTTAGCATCCGTCTGCATTGTGCTCCTGAAGCTGTGGGTTTTACCTTAATATTAATGAGAATCTATGCTGTCAAGTGCAAAGAGAACGTACCAACGTTTTTGAAATGAAGGAATATTTGGCCCAGAGGAAAACATCTTCCAGAGCTGCATTATTTCTGGCTCTTCTGCTCCTTCTATTCTAGTTCACCTATGGAGATATCGGGGAGGATACCCGGCTCTCACCGAAGTCATGAACAAACTCAGGCAGAATAAGGTAACAGGGGCTCGGATCAGTTCAGCTCGCTGGACGCTGCTGACCTACAGGCCAGAGTTTACAGCCCAGAAAATAGACCCTCAGACTAGTTTTATTTTATTTATTTATTTTAGTCCATGTGTTTTATCTGTGGTTCCCCCTGCTGTTTTCTGTCCTGTTAAACTTTAAGGGATATTTACAGAGTTAGAATCAACCGTATGCTTGGTGAGTGTAGTAGTGGAGTCAGTGTCTGCCTTATTCATGTTGTTTGTGCTTAGCAAAAACAGAAACTTAGGTGCAGACATTAATATCACAACAGTTAGCATTACAGTTCATTTGTGTTTTTTTTTTTCTTCATTTTGAAATTATCTTTAAAGGATTTTCTACTGAGCCCCTAAAAGGAGATTGAAGGGAAATACAAAATAATTACCTTCTGGTGCGCACGAAAAAAGCACTTTTTAAAAAAGAAAGAATTTCCCTTCAATGTCTCTTTAGGGGCTCCATAACTGTTTTATATAATTAATTTTTTATTTGTTTTTGAACTGATTTTAAATAAGTTTTCCACACATATTCCAGTACAGCTGCAAGAATTATATTATATTTTTGGGGATTTTATTTTATTAGCTTTTTGGAGACTGACTGTAAATTTAGATTACAGCCCAGTTCTTTTCAAATTCAGTTTTCTCACTGCTAAAATTGTGTTGCTGCTCTTGCTTGTTTGCCTTTAAACAGCAATTAAAACCTTAAACAGTCAGAAACCAGCCTGGTTGAATGTTTGAACATTTAAAGGGTCTTCAGCCCCTGGTCCTTTAATTCAGGGCTTCGTTTTTGTCTGTCCCTGCTCTAGGCGTTTATGAACTACAGGGACGAGCGGGGAAAGATGCTGCTGTCTCGTAGGAACCAGCTGCTGCTGGAGTTCAGCTTCTGGAACGAACCCATCCCTCGCCCAGGACCAAACATCTACGAGCTCCGATCATACCAGCTCCGAGTAAGACTCCCTATCTTACATCCGTCAGCTTCGTTCACTTTAAAAGGTCTGTTTGGACCAGGTTGAAAGCTTAAACATTCTCCGTTTTCATGCTGTGATTCCAGCCGGGGACAATGATCGAGTGGGGAAATTATTGGTAAGGATACCGTTTCTTTATTTTTACCTGCACAATTAATAAATATCAATTCATTCTCATAGTTTTAAGCATGACTGGTCAGTAAAGATATTTCTATTAATTTTCTAGAATTCAAATTTATGATGACAAAGGAAAAATCAAAATTCTAACAGGATGGTTGGATGAAAGCTGACTAATTAAATTAAATGTTGAACTTGATCCCTTTTGTTTATATTTTTAATTTTTGGCTATTTATTTTTGTTTATTTTAATAACACACTGTAGTGTAAATGTTAAGTATGATAAATCTTTCCCTTTTTTTATGCATGAATAAATAATTTGAGAAACATTAGCTTGTTGCTGGAAATCAAGCAAATATACTGGAAGTGAGTTAAAAAAAGAATCCTCAAACTGCAGATCTAGAGCGAATGGATTGAAGTTCTGGCTAAAGCTTGTCTAAGGTGCATCGTTTGTGCTAAATTGTACTGTCCCTCAGTGAGGAAACGCTCGCTGTGTTGACGTTTTTGACCTGGTGCTCTGCAGGGCTCGGGCGATTGAGATTCGCCAGCAGAACCAAGAGGCCGTGGGAGGCTTTTTCTCTCAGATCGGAAGTCTTTACCAAGTTCATCACCTATGGGGTGAGCAGAGTTCCCCCCGGTTTTTACATTTTATTTTAAAATTCTTGTTAACAGGCATCTCTGACTTTAAGAAAATAATCACACCTTAGGGTCATGAAATTGACAACTCCCATTTGTGAACCGTTCAACAATTTCTTCAGTAAGCTTGAAACAGTAAGTTGATTTAGTCAGCCGATAAATAAATCCCTTTTTTTCCTACCAGCTTACAAAGACCTTCAGTCCAGAGAGGAAGTTAGAAATGCGGCATGGCAGCGGGATGGCTGGGATGAGGTGGTTTATTACACAGGTCAGTTGAACTCTTTACTCTCCCTCCGTTACGTCACTGAGAACCAGAGACGCTCCGATCACTTTTATGGCCGATTTCCAGCCTCTGGTTTTAAAAAAGCTTTGATCTGCTGACGTCTTGTTTTTTTTTTGCAGGTTTGTTTAACTACCACAACTTCAAAAGTATAAAGTTCTGCCCTTTCAGTTGTCAATTGAATAGCTTCTTTAACTTTAGCAATGATGATAATAGCTTTATTAACGATCAGTTCATTAACTTCAAACTAAAATATAAATCTGAAATATCTGATTGAACCTTATGTTTTCACTCCACAGTCCCTCTTATTCAGCACATGGAGTCCAGAATTATGATCCCCATGAAGACTTCCCCCATGAAGTAACCACAGACAGAAGCTGTCAGCGCTACAACGACACTGACCTGAGGAGTGTAACCAACCACCAGAATGTACACTGCCAGGAGATTCAGCACAGCCTAAATATAGTTTTCCTTGCTTCAGTTCTTTGTGTTTTCCCAAGTCCCTCTTTCTACCTTTTTTGTTTGTTTGTTTTTAAGAATATTGGGTCATTATCTCCAGAATTGGATGAGTTACTGAGTGGTTGCAGTTACTGATTTGGCCTCCTCCTCATCTAGGTTCTTGCCGTGAATAATCAGACAAAAATGAGAATGATTCATTAGCTTTGTAGAAAACTAAAAGAAAAAAAACATTGAGTGTCAGATGTTACGGGTTGTGCTGACTTTATGAATACAAACAGGCTTAATTCTGATTTTGCTCCCTTTTCTTCTTAACAAAGGTGTCATGTTTACAAAACTTCTATCTAACCACCTGACGGGGATGTGAGGGTAAGATTCGATTCAGAATTATTAAGGTATTCATGATCCAAAAAAAGACGATTCTCACAAGTTGAAGTTCACAGGGACGCCAAAAAATGTAGGAAAATAAAGCGTTTCAGTCCTTTAGGTTTGTCTGGAAACACACAATGTGCTGAATCCTTTGCCTTGTTTTCTTTCCTCCTTTTCTTTACTGATCTTACCTCCAGTTTGTCTCTTTAACTCTATTGTGACACTCCTGGCTCTTCCAGTTGTGAAAATAATGCAGGAATAGGAAAATGTTTCTAAATTGTATTCTGGTTAAGCAGAGCCAATGAATATTTGCAGAATAAGCTACTGCTGACTGGTTTGGGCTTACTCCAAATCAATAGATTAGCATCAGGGTGACTGTGTGCTCTTACTGAGATTCATCTTTAAGCAATGCCACCATGTTGTTGTTGATTGGGGGGGGGGGGGCTATTATGCCAGAGATATTGTTACTCCTGTGTCTGTAAACAACTTGGGTCTTTAAAATCACTTCTTGTTGTGTGAGGAGTGGAAAATATGAAATCCAGGGATTTAAGAACATTAGTTGTACATATTGAATTAAAATTCTGATTAATAGAAGGCTTTTTGCTCTCCTGTTGTCTTTCTTGACGTTTCCAATGTTCTTGATGTTGACTGCTGCTTATGCCCAGATGTGACATCATTTAACCAATCAGCAGACTCCTAGGGTGTGACTTGGGTGCATTTAAAGAATGTTGGAAATCTCAAGATGCGGTGAACTTTGAACTTAGGATTCAGTTTATTGTGGTCAGGTTTGATGCACAAGCCCCACCAATATGTCGAGGCATTATATTTGTAACAAGATCAATTCAGAAGGAGTAAATATCACACTAACAGTTTCCTAACGGAGGCTGTTTGTTGGAGATATGCTGTTAATTTGCTGTTTTTGCTGCTTTTGATTAGATATTTTATTATGAAGGAAAGTATTTTAATGCACAATACAGCTGAAGTTATAGAACCAAATAACGTAATTGAATGGTTCAATTAAATAAATAAAACTGAGTTAGATCAGGTGGATAGAAAACATTACTAAATATTGGATCAAGGTAGTTTAGTTGTGCCTTTGGCATTAATAAAATAGGTACCAAAAGTGCAGGTTGTTTATTTTTATCTTTGAAAATTTTCTAAATCTTTTTGGAAATCTATCTGCACCTGATTTAAGAGTCTGTTCTTAAACTCCAGATAAATCGATCAGACCTTGCTGATGTGTTACTTTAAACCCAGAGGAAATAAAATATAAAAAGAACAACTTGTAGCTGCACTGTATTGCCAAAAGTATTATATATTGCTGCAAGGATGTGGAGTGTATGTGTATTTTCAGCCATTCCTCCAGAAGCACATTTGTGAGGTCATACACTGTCATCCCAGAGGTGTTTTACCGGGTGGAGGTCATTGCTAATGGTTCTTGTGCTGGAGAGGACGCTCAGCTGCTGGTGCCAGTTAGTTAGGAAGCTGGTGATCCACTGACAGATGGAGGCCAACACTGAGATTCTGTTGGGAGATTTCTGGGTTGAAATCCACAAACAGGATCCTGGCATATGGATGGCTGAGATGGTGCCGGTTGGCCTGTTGTCCAAAGTTGACTCCATCATCTGCCGACCTGTTTTCCTGGGAAGCAAACTGCAATGGGTTCTTCATCCCCGCTTCCTCAAAGGATCCTATGACACAGACGTCAGGGCTACAGGTCTGAAGTCATCATTGTGATGCTGTGTTTCTTGGCAATCGATGATGATGGAGCGTCTTAAGCAAGAGGAAACCTGACACAGCTCCAGAAATATTATTGTGTTGTGCAAAAACAAGATAGTAAAAAATGTGAAGTGATAGCTGAATAATGATGAAAAAACAAGCAAAAGTGTAGCATGCATTTATTGAAAATTAAATATACAATGGTGTATATTGTCAAATTTAAAATTGTGTGCTTTGTGCAACTAAGCAATGTTTTTCTGAAACAAGTTGATCCATCAGATACAATCCCATAAAAATACATAGAAGTTTTTGGTTCAGATGGTGAAGACTTTATGGGATGTGAATACTTCTCCACAAGGCACTGGAATGACATAGTTGCCCCTGTCTTGAAGCAGGATGCTTTCTGGAGCCAGAAAGTCCTGTCCTCTTGGTGGCACCTGAAGGCAGCGCGGCAACACGTGTTGGAGCTTTCTGGAAGCAGGCGTTCCTTTCTGTAGCTGTCCTAGCCCGAGCAGCGCTAACTCTCTGCCGGCGAGACTTTTTAACTTGACTCCGCTGGTTGTACTGCCTCACCATGGCTGCCGTTAAAGCACTGAACCCCAAAGCAGAGGTGGCCAGAGCGCAGGCCGCACTGGCGGTGAACATTAGTGCCGCCCGGGGGCTCCAGGACGTGCTGAAGAGCAATCTGGGACCGAAGGGGACCATGAAAATGTGAGTGCCTTCTGGGGCTCTTTGTGCGGCAGCTAAGTTAGCCGCCGGTAAACTGCATAGACAGCCGTTTGTTTCCTCGCGTGTCTAGATTATAGAAGGACTGAAAGCCTTTACTGTCGTCTATAAAAAAGTGACTTTATTTCAGCCGAGGTCCTACTTTTGTAACCGGATAAGCGGTTTCCTGACGCACGTTGCCATGCCCAGTCATCCGCGCGGACACCGCTAAGCTAACGTTAGCATGTTAGCATCAACCGGCTAGCCCCCGAAGCTAAAGCTAGCAGCTTAAATCGGCTGCGGTTTTACAGCGTACATATACTTATACAACCCGTGCAGTGTCAAAGTGACATTAATTTGTTTTTGCGCTTGGTGCTTTAATCCTAAATCAAAAGAAAAACACCCAGTAGTAGTGATTTCTGGTACTGACGTGACTGCGCGTTTCTTTATGGGGGGGTTTCTTTTCGACACGACTGTGAT
The DNA here is from genome assembly GCA_037039145.1 of Fundulus diaphanus. Taxonomy (NCBI): domain Eukaryota; kingdom Metazoa; phylum Chordata; class Actinopteri; order Cyprinodontiformes; family Fundulidae; genus Fundulus; species Fundulus diaphanus. Next base: position 33,995,916 of record CM073136.1, on the reverse strand, counting down.
AAAACTGTCTCTTTTTAAAACGAAAACAAAAAAACTGTATTGCAAACTGCGGCTGGAGGTTGCAGCCATCTACTGTCATCGTTTCAAACACGTGTGTTGCTGTGTGAACTTGCAGGCTGGTGTCTGGTGCGGGAGACATAAAGCTGACCAAAGATGGAAATGTCCTGCTGCACGAGATGGTAAGGAAGTAAACGGAGTTGTTTAAAAATGCTATTTATCCTGTATGGTGTCTCCGTGTGTCTGGCGTTGAGGTATTTTAGCATGGCTGCTGTTATTTATAACCTGCCCAGAAGTAATTATTCTGTTTTGTATAATTAGGGGACCACACCCCATCTGCTTGTAGAGGAGCTTTAGTTTAAGTTCCTTAATCTTACCATGATGGGCAACATAAAGTGCTTGGTTGACACTTTTATTTCTACAATGTCAATTCACAGCAAATTCCATCTCATTCCACAGGACAAGCTAATCCCGGTCCTAACTAGAACCATAATCAGTACAATGCTATCAATAATTTAAATTCAGTACATGCATTCCAGTTTTTTTGGTTTATAGGGTCATGTTATTGTAGTAAAATTCAGTTTGAAATGCAAATCGGGATAACGTTTTCTCTTAAAAATAGGCCTACAGATTGCATCAGGAAATTGACTCCTTGACTTTTCTGCTGTCAGTGCTAAAATGTTTGTTTCTTGGCACCGATTGGAGCTGTTGAAGCTAAATAAATTGTCTGATTCCAGACGTCAGTTAACATGTCATTTTTTTTGTTAAGTGCTTAACAAAACATCAGTGTTGCAGGATACGCTGATGAGTTGAAAGTTGGATTTTTCTAAATTAAATTGAAGCACCTTGTGAGAACGTTATTTATTAGGTCAATTATGTGCACAGTGAACACCCAAGGATGCCAGCGTGGCTCCCCCTGGTCTCTTGTATCTGTGCCACAGTAACCCTGATCTGTACCTCTGCATCAGGAGAGCCTGCTCCTCTCCTGCATGTATTCAGCAGATCAGAATAACCTTTGCCTCTGGAACAAATGTTAACAGGGGAATTGTTTAATTTTTAACGGTAAAAATCTAAGTTGCAAAACTTTATGGCAATTATTCTACAACGGCTGTTTGATATTTAGTTTTTACAAAAAGTTAGATTTTGAAAAGTGATTAACAAAAGTCAGCTTGAGACAGTTATTAACCACATGATAATTATTATTTGGTTGAATCTTGTTGTTTCAAATTCAATAAGCTGCACTGTTGTTGTTTTTTTTGTATTTATTTTTGTTTCCACAAATTTTCTTTTAAGCAAATTCAACACCCAACAGCGTCGCTGATTGCTAAAGTAGCCACGGCGCAGGATGACATCACAGGGGACGGTACCACCTCCAACGTCCTCATCATCGGCGAGCTGCTGAAGCAGGCCGACCTCTACGTCTCAGAGGTAGGAGCTTGGCAGAGAGGCTTTCTAAGCTCAGTCTGAATTTTTTTTAAACTGTCCTGAATGTTGTAAGGTTTTGTCTTCTTTGTCCCTAACTCTTTTCTGCTTTTGCCCTGCAGGGTCTTCATCCCAGAATAATTGCCGAAGGCTTCGAGGCAGCAAAAGAGAAAGCCCTGGCTGTTCTGGAGGAACTGAAAGTCACCCGGGAAATGGACAGAGAGACGCTCATCAACGTTGCCCGAACTTCTCTCAGGACCAAGGTCCACACAGAGCTGGCAGACCTGCTCACTGAGGTGAGGCATGAGGGGATGGAGCTTCATGTGCTGGGCTGAAGCACAGCTTACTCTGTGAACCCTGTTTTTTTTTTTTTCACCACCATACAACTGTTAAAACACTACTTTTGATTTTGGTCTTTAGCAAGTTGACATCAGTGATGGCGTACCTGTGTTCAGAAATGTAAAGCCTCCCTGCAGGTCTTTTCTGCTTCAGATAAACATCTGCTGGCTGATGAGTGTATTTGTTTTCCGTTTTGAATCACACACACTTAATGCACTGATTTTACGGGTTTTTTACAACCTTTTAATCAGTGCTGTTGGTTTCCATGCTACCAGTCCCTGGTATAACCTGCGGCTTGTTTTGGTTGCGTCTGGCACGGGTCACAGCTTTAGTGGAGACAGTGGCAGCAGAATTTTGCGGCTGATTTCTAGTATTGGTAAAGCTCTGACCTGCCAATACTGAGCTGACCTCGATTTTTCTTTTTAAAAACCGCAATCAAAAACATTTGAAATTATTTCTCTAGCTTTCTGTTGTTAGTGGTTCTCAGAAGTCGAGGCCATGTCTGTTTAATTTAAGCTTGCGTTAGCATCTTTTTGATTAGCATGGTTACTAATGCTAAAGGGCGGCCTTCGTGTGTATTCTAGATACAAGAGAAATGTAGATTTTTGCTTTCAAAGGATAGTTCAGATATTTAAGGAGAGGCTGTTTGAAGTTGTGACTTCCTGTGCTGCCAGTAGAAAAGCTGTCCTGTTACAGTGAGTTTATAGAAAAGTGGGGCAGCAGGGAAACATTTGTGAAGCTCTTGCTTAGTATTGCAGTCATGGTTTTTGATTCATATTAACACACATTTTTCTTTTCACTCATTTCTATAGTTACAATTTTCCCACTATGTTCTCTGAGTTTTAGCATATCCGCCACTTAAAATATACACATGTGCATCAAGGGCAGTTTGAGAAAATCCACTTTCCCAAATGTTATTGGCATGCAAATTGTGAATGCATGCCAACTAATGATGTCCAACCAGATGCTGCGTCCGAGCAGTCGATCCTTTGCTAGAACATTGCAAGTCAATATATTGAGCGGCTTTATAGACATTTTGTCGGTTAACAGCTGGTCTGCTGGGATTTCCGAAAAGATGCTAAAATATCCAAACCCTCAATGTTCACTGACAGCATTAAGTCCAAAGCTCAAAAGGTGAAAACACCAAAATGACAATCAACCTTTCTATTACCTGTTGAAATCTGTCTGGATTAACAAGCATCTTGAGTTTGATATGATAAATGCGTATGGCTATAAATCTGTTGAATCTTTAAATTAACAACTGACAATTATGCCATAGAAAATCAGTTTCTCTTAAACGGCTTCATACAGCTTTGTGTGCCTCCTGCCTTTATTTTCTAACATCTGATGGATATAGAAAATGACTTAGTCTTCTTCACTTACTGTTTCAACACAGAAGAGTGTCATCTGCCCTCCCTGTTTATATGCAGGTGTGTTGCGTTCCTTAATTGATTGGGGGAAAGATCCGCTTCTGACTCTGACCAATTAGAAAATGTCCAAATGAAATTCAGCCCAATCACCAGTAGAGCTAAGCAATATATCAAGATTATAAAACATTGAGATTTTTCTAAAGAGATATAAGATGAGGCTATATTGTTTATATCGAGATGGTCTTTGTTGCATTAGCATTATACTTTTATGTATTCCAGTAGGTTATTTTTCAGCCGCTTCTCATATTTATCTACAGCTGTTTGTTACAAAAATATGTCTTGAGACATTTGGGATAAAGCTTTGATTCAGAGATGCCTTTTTACAATTACTTTATGAAAAGAAAAACGCATCCAAATAAATGTCGTATATCAGCGCTCAGCATAAAAAATCACGATTATTTTTGGCCTATATGGCCCAGCCCTAGTCACCAGCTGATTTTTGGGTGCGCTGCTAGGTTTAAATTAGGTCCAACTGACTTAAACCTGAGAAAAAATAGCAGCAGACTGGTTGAAAATGAGGTGTAAAATCTTAAATCTTCTTGTTTCCATCCTCAGGCTGTAGTAGACGCTGTGCTCGCCATCTCTAAACCAAATGAGCCCATCGACCTTTTCATGGTGGAAATCATGGAGATGAAGCATAAGACTGAGAGCGACACACAGTAAGTCTGAACACATACACCAGATCGGCCTTTTTGGGGTGGGATCCAAAAACGTGCCTCTCACTTTTCCTTTATTATTATTATTCCAGGCTGATCAAAGGGTTGGTGCTGGACCACGGTGCCAGACATCCAGACATGAAGAAGAGGGTGGAGGACGCTTACGTTCTGACGTGCAACATCTCCCTGGAGTACGAGAAGACAGAGGTCAACTCGGGCTTCTTCTACAAGAGCGCCGGGGAGAGGGAGAAGCTTGTGGCTGCAGAGAGGAAGTTCATCGAGGAGCGGGTGCAGAAGATCATCGCCCTCAAGAAGAAAGTCTGTCCCAACGACGACAAGGGATTCGTCGTCATAAACCAGAAGGTATAATGCAGGAGGGCTAATGCCGTTTTAGCACAACTGATTTTCAACGTTAACTCGCTCTCTGCACAGTGACCATGCTTTAATCACTTTAAGCTTCAGTCTTTGTTGATGTTAATGCACTTTGTGTCAAAGTCGAGGCTTAAATGCACAGTGAACACCCAAGGATGCCGACGTGGCTCCCCCTGGTCTCTTGTATCTGTGCCACAGTAACCCTGATCTGTACCTCTGCATCAGGAGAGCCTGCTCCTCCCCTGCATGTATTCAGCGGATCAGAACAGTCCTGACACCACTGACTGGAGTATGTCATTGATTTAAATAAAAATGGTTAACGGAGCTCATCTTTCTGGTTTGTTCAGGGCATCGATCCCTTCTCCCTGGATGCTCTGGCCAAGGAAGGAATAGTTGCCCTGCGCAGAGCCAAGAGGAGGAACATGGAGAGGTAAGAGGGCAGCAGACGTAGCGCCTAAAAATGCATTTTTGCGCCAAAGGAGGGTGTGCCTTGCTGATGAGAGCAAGAAGCATTTTTAAATGTGCAGTTCAGCAAATTAATTTGTTGACGATTAGAAGCAGTGATTACCTCTGTTCTGTTCATAACTACCGGTTTAGGACATTTAAAGTTTCGCCAATTATTTTTTTCTGGGGTCCAGCTTTTGAGTATTTGACCAATCAGAATCAATTCAGGAAACATGGGAGTATCCAATCTCTGGTAGATTGATTAGTGCATCTCCTAAGGGGAGGAAATGCATTTACAAAATCTTGGAAGAATGTATGTTTAATGCAGGATAACACAGTCCACACTTCATCAGTCTAAATATTAAAATAAAGCTCGTCTAAATTTGTTCAAATAACACAAACTCTGGTAAATGGCCAGTTCAACACTGCTCAGTCTGAAGCCAACTTCAGTGTTCTGATTTGTTGACTTTACAAATGATAAGACTAAACAGTTTTGCCCTTAAAATTAAAAATATAAAGACAGACGATATATTTGGAAAGTTAAGTGTAAAACGTGTAGAAACTCTGTAAATGTTTTGATTTCAGGCTCACTCTTGCGTGCGGCGGCATCGCCATGAACTCTGTTGATGACCTGACACCAGAGTGCTTGGGTCATGCCGGGCTGATTTATGAACACACATTAGTGAGTATCCATGACAGTTACATTTTAAAAAAAAATATTAACCCTTTGTTTTCTTGGCCCCAAGAAATAAGAAAAAGAAAAGGTTATTTTCTGTAAAGGTCAAGAATTGTTCTTTTTTTCCACTTTAAACTGCGAGACGAAGCTGTTTAATGTTGTTTGTTGCTGGTTTTGTTTTTTCCAGGGGGAGGAGAAGTTCACGTTCGTTGAGAAGTGCGGGAACCCTCGCTCCGTGACGCTGCTGGTGAAGGGTCCCAACAAGCACACCCTGACACAGATCAAAGACGCCGTGAGGGATGGTCTGCGAGCCGTCAAGAACGCCATCGAAGATGGTAGCAAACTTGTTTGTAAATTGTGTTCTTAGCATTAGATTGAAATTTTATAAAGCCCTTTAACAATGTTTTTGTTTAAACTTCTTCAGTTTAACTGATTATTTGAATGAATGATCTTTATTTCAGATAGAATAGACAGTCACTTCAGACATATCATTTTATCGGGATAATGTTTTGTCTTAAAAATAGGCTCTACACATTGCAGGTCATTGACTCCTTGACTTTTCAGCTGTCAGTGCTAAAATGTTTGTTTCTTGGCACCGATTGGAGTCGTTGAAGCTAAATAGTCTGATTGCATTTAGGAGTTGACCCGAATTCAAAGTGCAACTAAATACAGGCTGTGAAACATGCTTGTAAAACAAGATGGCGGCCCTGCCGTTGTAAACAATGAAAAAAGTAACATGTTTGCTGCCAGTGGAATTGCACAATGAGCTAGAAAAAGTTTCACTGCACTTGTGTAACTTCAAACAAAAGTAAATGAGTAAATCAAAGTGCCGTGTATTATGGTAAAAAAAAGATTCCTCTTTACATTATTTTGACAATATATTTTACAATACATATATTAAGCATTGCATGCTATTCTCTTCATGGAAGCCCAGAGAGGGCATTTGCAAAATAAAATCATGATTTTACAAAAATTAAATCTTAAAAATTTGTAAATTCAAATTAATGGATTGAATCGTTTTATCGCCCAACAATATTAAGGCCACTCAACAACATAATTGTAAAATATATATATAATTGATCTCAGTACTGATCTAAGTTTTGAAGATCAGCGAACCTATTTTCACATTTTAAACGGAGGTATTTTACTGACCGTGGTCATTTGCACAGCGAACACCCAGGGACGCCATCGTGGCTCTCCCTGGTCTCCTGTCTGTGCCACAGTAACTCTGGTCTTTTCCTCTGCAGTAGAAGAGTTTAGTCTCTCCTACATGTATTCAACTGATCAGAACAGACTCCCTGGTTTATTTAGTTATTTTGTTCTCTAATCAACGTACTTCATTGTAAACCCTTTTATTGCGCTCCCTGAGCAAGGATTACTCATTCCCCTTATTTTTTAAATATCCCTTTGTATCCCAAGGGTGCGTTGTGTCGGGTGCCGGTGCGGTGGAAGTCGCTCTGGCAGACGCTCTGGTTAAACACAAGCCCAACGTGAAAGGCCGAGCTCAGCTGGGAGTCCAGGCATTCGCAGACGCTCTTCTAGTCATCCCCAAGGTGAGTCGTGCCGACTTCCTGCTCATGTGGCTCGAGTGTCCACTTCATGTTACGTTTTATTGTAGAGATTCACTAACAAACACGAGGTAAAATTAACACACAGACCCAAATAATTTCATTATACTTGACCAATTTAGCCAAGAAGAGTCTTCAGTTTGTCCTCACTGATCCTTACAGACACCATGTGGTCGGAGTAGGAACTGCAGTGGAAAATTTTAAGCAAATATTGAACCGGGTGTATGCGTACATTTGAGCCTTTATGTATAAATTTACCCTTTTTTGAGTGAAAGGAAATCCATGATAACTTAAAAGCTGTACATCCACTGCTTTTAAAAATCCCTGAAGTTCTGTTAATATCCCACCTTGGATAAAGAACAGTTCAGCCATCATTAAAAGATCAAAATTAAGGACATTGATGCCGATAATTAGTGTAAACTTCTAATAACTTTACCTCGTCTTTGCTTTACTTGAGAAGCAGCTTGATTTTACTTTAAGCGCATAAAAAATTGATGTTCACGCTTCTGTTGCAGGTCTTGGCCCACAACTCTGGCTATGACCCTCAGGAGACCCTGCTGAAGCTGCAGACAGAGTACAAAGAGTCTGGTCAGCTAGTTGGAGTCGACCTCAGCACAGGTAATCACCACAAAACCCATTAATCATGGGCTTGTTCTCCTGTGCACAAGACGAACTGTGTTTCACTAAAATCCTGTTTTTCAGGGGAGCCGATGGTGGCAGGAGAAGCCGGTGTTTGGGACAACTACTGTGTGAAAAAACAGCTTCTCCATTCATGGTGAGGATGCGTGTCTAACATGTATTAGTTCTTCTGAATGATTTTCATCCCTCTAACATGTCTGTGTGCTTACAGCACGGTGATCGCCAGCAACATCCTGTTGGTTGACGAGATCATGCGAGCTGGCATGTCTTCTCTGAAAGGTTAAAGAAGAGCAGCTGTAATTGTGCTCCAGTGATGTTTACCTGACGGTTCAGCTCGCAGCAGTCTGAAGCACCCCAGTCGATGGCCAGCCTACTGAGCAAACCTGCGGCGGCCATCTTGGCATCAGTTAGAACTCATCGTTCACCTGCTCATGTTTTTTCATGATTTTTGCCCCCTCTCTAGAACGATTGGTTTTATTTATGCGGTTTTGTTAAAAGCACTGACCTCTGCAGTTCTGTTTCTACCCATTAAAAAAGTTCTTGGCTTGAAAGATCTCTTGGTTGTCTTTTATTCAGAGAGTAAATGGGTTTAAAAGTGACTTTGGCCCTTAGAAGGGTATAAATAAAACCCTGGTCCAAGTCTGAGGTTGAACCGGGTCTTTACTGAAATAGTGTCCTTGTGATTTTTTTATTTTGTTTTGTAACTTATCAGGTGATCTTAATTTATTCTAATATGTTACATTTTGGTAACACCAAAAGTAAGATGCAGGACAGATTTTATCATTTTGTCGTGAATAATCTCTTGAGAGCTTTTGTACATTAGGAATGAATTTTCATCCCTAGTTATGATTGGGTGTGATTTAAGAGGTGAATACACAACATTTCAAAGTGGATCTCCACAGCTTTATAAAAAGCCAGGTATTTGTACAGTCCTTACTCCAGTGCTCACCAACCTTATTACCATCAGCTGCTTCACTGATGCTGCCATATGAAGACCTACTACTGAGATTGGAGCTAGAAGTCGGTATTGTAAAATCTATATGAATGAAAATGTGATTAAAAATAATTTTCCAGATTCCTGATTTAAATATCCTTCAAGTCTATAGTGTAGTGATAGTTAACCAACAACCAAAATAATGGATGAAGGTATCAGGAGAGGGATAAAATTATTTTAATAGGGCACTTTGAAGCCTTTGTTCTGAAATAACATTTGACATTAATCACTTGTCACCTACCTTACATGAGGTTGGCAGTCATACTTTCGTGGTTACTGTAGGCTTTGTTAGGTTGGATGAAAAAAAAAAAAAAAGATTTAAAAAAAAATAGCTCAATATTGACACCTCTGCTAGGGTGTCCTAATTTAAAGCTGGGAGTCAAACTACAAATGGTAGGCCCTATATACATTAGATTTAATTGCTAGAAAACTGTTCTCACAAAGAGGGCTGTGGACAATAAATGTCAACATGTGAGATTTAGACTTTTATTTTACATAGAGGGCAAATATTGTAAAAAATGGGACATGTTGAGACTGCTTGCAAAAGGCTATAGAACCAATTGTATCAATTTTAATGTTTATCTCCCATCAGATTAGGAACAATGGTATATAGAAATTGCTACGGAAATGATCAATGTCATTTTCTTATACTCGGCCGCACTTAGACCTTTGCACACTTTTAGATCTCTAATAATTTATTGCCCTAAACCTTTAGTAGTGAACCCTACTGTAAGTAGTGCAATAATTACAGTGTAATATTTCTATCCCCGTGAATGATTGTTTGTTGTCCTATCCCCAATATACTTTTCTAAATTATTCTATTTAACAAAACATTTTACAAAAGTTTTATTAATGTATTTATTCGATTTCAGGCAGTTTTTTTTCTTTTCGGAACCAAAGCGGAACCTTTGAACACGGAACCTTTCCCACGTCGCACACATGTTCGAGTCACCAAAGAAAAGAAACAATGCAACAAAAAAACATGAAAGTTTAGCAGTGGAGCCGTGCGCAGCAGTTAAATGTCAACCTTTATTTTTTGCTTTTTATCTTTAGTCTCATTTTACGGACAGAAACTGTGAATAATGGACGTTAGATCCGTTTCCTGGATATTTGCTGTGGTTTTACTGCCAGAGTTGGGTAAGACACCCTTTCACAAAATACATCAATGTTAAATAAACAAAGTTTTATCGTGACGAGACTGTTGTCCTCCTGCCAGCCGCCGGGGAGATGGTGAACATCCCCGGAGGAAGACTGCAGATGGGGACCCGAGCAGCGGACGGCAGGGACGGAGAGTCCCCCGTCAGGGAGGTGGAGGTGCAGTCCTTCAGTTTAGACAAATATCCGGTCACAAATTCACTTTTCAGGTAATATAACCCCAAAGCTGACGCTCAGTTGGATTATGTTTCTGTTTAATGCATTGCTATGGATTTCTTTTCTCTCCCTTTGCCCAAAACAGAGACTTTGTTCGTGCAGAGAAGTATAAAACTGAAGCTGAGACCTTTGGATGGAGTTTTGTCTTCCAGGACTTTGTTTCAGATGAGCTGAAGAGCAAAGTTACTCAGAGAATTGAGGTGAACATGAAAGCAATAAATCCGATGCATCTACCTACTCTCAAGAGGTTTAACCAGTGACAAAAGTTTTGTTTGTGAACTTTGCAGCAACCGATGGGCCCCCAGGGCCATTGCTTGGCATCCAGCTGCAGTTTCAGAAATTTAGGGTGACAGCCTGCGGATTTTTTTTTTTAAATATGGAAAAAAACGTGTAAACACTAGGGCTATCAACTGTTTACATAAATAAACATATCAATAATAACCATAGAAACACAAAGTGTTTAAAAGTACAGATTAGAAACATGTTACAAATCAAATTATTACATAATAAACCCTCAACTATTTTGTCTCGCTGCCAAAACATTTACCACATCAGTAGATCCTAACTTTAGGAATAATCTGTAAGTCGGTGGTGTCCAATCTTTTTGCCCTGAGGGCCAAAACTGCTAAATTAAAATCTATTGTGGGCCACACAAATCCATCGACCCGCCCAGCCACCTGCTGTCCTTGCAAGGGTTTGTGAGGGGACGTGAGGGCGTATGTCCAACACTCATTGGGTGAGAGGTGGGGTACACCCTGGACAGGTCGGCAGTCCATCACAGGGCAACACAGACACTCACCCCTAAGGGCAAATTGCCACACAGATGAGCTACTATTTAGAATAAAAAGTTTCAAATACATTTGTAGTGATATATATATATATATATATATATATATATATATATATATATTTTTTTTTTTTTTTTTTGTCTCTGCTCAATAATAAACCTGACTCCATGATTTTATTGAAGTAAAATAGCCAAATCAGATCTTTAGTTGGCTAGAATAATTATTTAGTCCCAAGTTCGGCTCCAGAACGGGATGGGCGTCACTTTTTTCTTTAAAGCATATGTGTTAAATCAGTTAGCAGACCACCTAAGTTGGCTTAAAGTTGCTGGTGATTCAGTTTGCTGCAAAATGACGATAAATTTAGAAACCTGGTCATAAAGGAGTAATACTTTATGTTGTGCAAATGTCTGTGAAAATGTCGCCCTAAAAAATAAAAATAAAATGTCCTTCGGGTTCAGCCGCCTGTCCTTACAGGCCAGATTTTCTTAATTGAAGAGTTTTGCTCGGCGACGCAAAATCTAATTTAGAGGGGCACAAACAAGCACTTTGGACGCCCCTGCTGTAAGTTATTTCTCTTTCCTCTATCCAGTCTGCCCCCTGGTGGTTGCCCATAGAACGAGCATTTTGGAGACAGGTAAGCCAGCATGTTGTACGGGTCTTTCCCCCCTGAGGGTGTATTTTTCCACTCCTCATTACCGTTTGTTCAGCCTGCAGGGCCGGGTTCAGGCATCCTGGAGCGTCTGGACTTCCCGGTGGTTCAGGTGAGCTGGAACGACGCGCAGGCGTTCTGCAGGTGGAAAGGCAACAGACTGCCCACAGAGGAGGAGTGGGAGTGGGCTGCTCGTGGAGGGCTGCAGGGTAAACCTCAACACTCACCGCTCAGAACATTTCCAGAAACCATAGAACGAGCGCAACGGAGTCTGTCACAATTAGCAGCATTCATTTTTACAGCCACACAGTGTCACCAGTGAGAAAATCTAAGGTTTCATCTTCTGGGTTATTTTAAACCCAGTTTATCTGCTTATAAATGATAATTTACAATGTCTAACTCAAAAGCTACACCAGTAATCACAGAGGAAAAACTAACTGATTGTTCTAAGTCTTTAAACAGGTCACTTTAAAAATTAAATGAAAAATAAAAATATCCTTGATTTGACGAGAACAAATTGAATATGATGGTTTTTTAGAAGGAGTTCGCCCTGTTTTGGCTGAAGTTGTGGCAGGAAAGCACAGAAGCAATGGGCTGAAAATATCCAGTCATGTGAAAATATTAGGAAACCCTGTTAGATATTATTATTATTGTTAAGAAATGTTCCCTCATCAATGTCTGATCTCATTATTTTAATCACTAAACAACAAAAATTAACCTTGTACCAGACATTAAATAAAAGATGCCAACAAAAATGTCCGTGTATCCTACCCTGTAATAGCAAGTGTTACCCTGATGTAAGGAAAGTTTGCCTCAGTCGTCCCTTCCAGCTGAGGTGTTTTTAGGGTTTCTTACATCATCTCAGTCAGATCAAGACCTGGGCTTTGACTAGGCCCACACCTTTCCATTTCTTAAATCTTGATCCAATGTTTTGGATCATTGTTATGTTGCTGGGTCTAGGTCTGCTTTAGCTTTATAGTTTTGTATGGATGCTTCTCTTCAACAATCTTCTGATACACAGACTAATTCATGGTGGAATCCATGATAGTGAGCCGACCACGTCCTTCTGTAGCAAAGTACCCTCAGAGCATGACACTTTGGCCTCCATGCTTCACAGTTGGAAGGAGGTTCTCCTTTTGGAGGGATGCATTTGGTTTATGACAAACATCTACTCGGTTTTGGTGTCCAAAAAAAATCAGTTTCAGACACATCTATTCAGAGAACATTACTGCGGAGGTTTTGGTATTTCTCTACGTTCTCTCCGGCCAAATTTAGTCTGGTGTTCATGCTGTGCTTACAGAGAAAAGGTTTCCTCCCTGGCCCCCGACCATGATGGTTAAACTCGTGTGGTTTTATTTCTGATTGCACAGAGATGCACTTTCAGATCACCATTAAGAAGAGCCTGTTGCTGACTTTTGCTTTAAACATTTTGCAGTCTGCTTTTAGGCTTGACCCAGGCAGCCAGACCCAAACAAGTTGCTTTAAATGCCCTTCGTTTGTTGATCATTGTCTTTACAGTGGAGTGGTTGATTTCTAATTGTTTTAAGACCTCTTTTAATCTCTTACTAAACTCTAAACTACTACAATCTTCTCTTCGAAGGCCTCAGACAGCTCCTCGGACATCACCGTGGTGTTCAGTTTCACTTAAACGGTCGAAATCCCGTCTAAGTGTCTGAGGTTTAAACAGTGTAAACCTCCTAAGAAATGCTGAGTAATGATGTTGTGATTATTCACACTTGATGCGATAAACCTGTGTATGATTTTAAGTCAGTCAGGGCCATTTAAAGTGGGAACAAATTTTCATGTTTCCTAACTTACAATTAGCATTTTTATTCCATTTTGCAAATAATTAAAAATGGTATTTTCTTCATTTTTATTTTTTTTTAGGATTGTTCAAATTCATGTTAAATATCCATATCATCATGGATGTTTAAAAAAAACACAAGCTCTCCAGGTGTCCTGATTTATTTTTTTAATGTAGACCTTCCATGGGAGCCAATCCTAACCCAAAGTGCTCCTGCACAAGGTGTCTCCAGGAGAGGTCCCTGAATCACATGACTGAATTTCCTCCTCATGCAATCAAGTCTTACAGAATTCTGCTAATGTTCGAATTATTCGGCTCAGGTGTTCTGAAGTGACTGGAGTTGCACAACGGTGGAAAAGATAGTAACATTTGATTGGTTAACCCGCAGAGCAACCCAATAAATTAGGAAATCATCAAGGCTTTTTGCATAATTAAAACTAAATTTATACAGCAATTAAATTGTATATCTATTTATTTAATATATTTTTTGCCAGTTTTATTTAAGCAGTGGCATATTTAAATAACAGTTTTGTTGGACTTCTGGGTTCATGTGAAGCAGTACACTAAGCAAGTTATAAGGAAGTGTTTCAGATACACCACACTTAGTAAATGTCGTCTTTTAAAAAGGAAAAGATGATTTTAATTTGATTTATTTTTCTGTTTCGTTGTCCTTTCTCCATGCGTGCGCTCCAGGTCGGACTTATCCGTGGGGGAACAAGTTCCAGCCCAACAGGACCAACCTGTGGCAGGTCAGCCTGATCCACTGTTAACATGTGACAGCCGTGATTGTTTCTGGTGTTTTTCTACAGTGGATTTGAGGGGGGAGTTGTAATGAGTCGACTCGTTATGACAGTGAAGACAAACCGATGCTCTCTGGATTTTAAGGGTCAAAAGTACGTATGAAAATTCTTGTTTTGAAAGATAAATCCATTTTCTCCTGTGTGTGTGTTTAGGGAAAGTTTCCAGATGAAGACACAGCAGAGGATGGATATCATGGCACCTCGCCTGTCACTGCATTTCCTCCTCAGAACAGTTACGGTAATGGTGCCCTTAGCCAGCTTAAAAAAACATAATATGAGGGTAAAGCATAACTAAAGTGTCTGTATCATCACAGACAAAACTGATATTTTAAGACTAAAGTGATTTAATCACCAGCCTTGGTGTTGGCTCCCCCTGCAGGACTGTACGACATGATGGGAAACACGTGGGAGTGGACGTCCACACCGTTCCCGGCAGCTCGGCCGACGTACGTTCTACGCGGCGCCTCCTGGATCGACACAGTGGACGGCTCGGCCAATCACAAGGCGCGGATCACAACCAGGTGATTTCAGTTTTTGGGAAGAGGGAAAAAAAAAACGACTGCTTTCGTTTAGAGACTTTAGGACAGCTCTGATGACAGCCGTGATCGTGTGTTTCAGGATGGGTAACACCCCGGACTCTGCCTCGGACAACCTGAGCTTCAGGTGTGCCGCCAGCCTGGGGAAGAAGCAAGCCAAGAGGAATGACAAAGCGGAGCTATAGCAACAAAGTGTTCATTCTTAATTGCTCTCATCAGAAGTAAATGAAAAGAAGTCATTTAAATGAACGACACAGATGCAGTGTAAACAAGCGAGTGCAGGACAAAGTGCTCCAATAGAAAGGAGCTGGGCTGCTTTTCGTGGTTCTTGGAAAAGGCCCAGTTGTTTTTGTGTTGAAGCACTAAGGACCACCATGAGCGGGACCACGGGGGGCTTAAAAACACTTTTGGACAAGCAACTATATCTCTCCTGTGGAGAAATTTCTTTTTGCACCTAAATTCAACAAATAAATACATAACAAACCTCACTCACTGCTTTTGATTAAGTTTTGTTTGCAGCCTAGAAACGTCTCTTCTCCTGTGACAAAAACATGGACTGAATTAATTCACCCAGCAACAGAAAGGGGGCACTCTTTCCCACCGCAGATAGTCCTCGGTCTTCACACTGAGATCTCTCTTTGTTCAGTTTGTTACGTAACAGGAGACCAAATCGGGCCTTTAGTTTAGTGACAGAGAATCTTAATCCCTGCATTGGCATTTTGCTTACTTTCTCATGTTAGCTGATCGGACTCGCTCTGAGAACTTGGGTCAAGACTCTGCTCTTGGTTTAACTATCAGTTTGCTGTTTAATGTCAGGCTTTCAGCTCTAAGTGTGGCCACACACTGTAAATGTGATTTACAGTGACAGCCACCTTTATTTTTTAATACATACAGGACAAGTAAAAGAAAATCTAAACGTGTCTGCACTTTTCAATTATATAAAACCAGTTGTGGGAATGTTCAAATAGTGCTGTTAAATAAAGAAATCAACATGTTGCATGTGCACGGGGGAAAGTCCACACCTCCACATTTCCTGTCTGACACCTATCTGCAGAGTTTCTGCTAAGTGCAGCCACATGCATTCATCTGAAAGGGAAACCACTGACCCCTAACACCTGAAATACTCATCTGTGGGAATGCTTTTCCGACAAAGCATTTGTAGTTAGATTTTTTATTTTTTTTTACGTCTGTGTGTCTAATCAATGGATTATTTCACATCCTATTATCAGATAAAGTAAACGTTTAAATGTACATAAATGTTGATGCACGTGAAGTTTTGCATTTAAAGTGACATGGTTTAACCCTGGTTCTGATGCAGAAACATTTCTACGTTATTCTAGCAAACTTGGATTAAATTATGACTGCAATAAGACCTGAAATGCTGGAAAAAGGACGTGGCTCATTTTATTACTGTAGTAGCGTGATTACATCTGTTGTAACAAAGATTCTTTGTTGAATTAGCAGTCCATCACCTTAACCACCCGGCCACCTCGTCCTCCCGTGATCTCAAAATCAAATCGACCGATTCAATAAACCACATGGTCTTATTTATTGCCTTATTAGAATAAAAATAAAAGCGTTGAGGATTAAAACATTTTTTGTGTGTTCTAAGTAGTAACCATCTTGTTTCACTGGACCACTAGTTAAACTAGACAGGATACCAAAAATGTGTCCATTTTATGGTTGGGTCTAATTCAGAAAGAACAGGTTTGTGTCTGT
Organism: Fundulus diaphanus; assembly: GCA_037039145.1. Lineage (NCBI taxonomy): Eukaryota > Metazoa > Chordata > Actinopteri > Cyprinodontiformes > Fundulidae > Fundulus > Fundulus diaphanus. The sequence continues at coordinate 33,979,712 of CM073136.1, read as the reverse complement.
TTTGACACATGGGGCAAGTATATATACCAAACTGTAACCCGAAGTCTCATCCATATCAGTTGTAGTTCCCAAAATTTGGAAAAGCCTATTGGTGGTCCTGAGATGACCTCCAAAATTCAGAATTTAAAGAATATTTCTGATACCTTTATTTCTGAATAAAATAAAATATACTGGTGTATCTTAACAAATTATAGAAATTTAGATTTATTTAGTTCTTTATTTTACAAAGTATCCTTTTCTGCAAAGTCATCACTAGAGGTTCTAGATGGGTTCCCAGAACAGAGCCGACCTTCTATTTTAGCTTGTTGAGCTTCCTTAAAGGTAGAGTCAACAATTTTTCCAGAAGTTTCCTAAGTTCTTTTTTGAACAACCACATGCACAATACCATCTTACCAGCTCTTTTGCCCCTCAGGAGGATCGCGTGAAAAACATCTCTCAAATCCACTCTGGTCTTATTTCTTTCTACTGAGGCTTTCCTCTACTTCTCATAAACTTGTAGACTGAATGCTTCTTACAGTGAGAGCAGCGGGGCTACAATGAACGGCTAACACAGAAGCTAACTGCTAAGCTAACCAGATACATAATAACTAGAAGTGAGCATGTGCAGCCAGCCAGTGGAAACAAACAAGGAAGGAGCACGCACGTTGGTGTTAAGTGAGCATGTCAGAATGATGGCATGTGGGACAACCAATAGATAAAGTGATACCTCTGGAACTTGCGGGACAGAGGGGGAGTGAGAGCAGGACCAAAACTTCAAACTGAATGGCAGGGATTGGTCAGTTTTTACAGGCCTGCAATTCTCACAGAGATTTAATTTTTTAACCTATTTCTTCTGAATACATAATGTATTGACTACTGTCAGGATGAAAGGACCATTTCACCCAGTATAACAAAAACCGTTTCTGAACAGGATTACCAACTATAGCTTTAAGTCAGTTGCTATACTGCTACTCCAGCAGATGATGGCAGAGGAGATCACACTCTCCACAACAGACTTGTAGATGATCTCCAACATATTGCTACATACCCCGAAGAACCTTAGCTTCCTCAGTGTGATCTGTCCTTTTTTGTAGATAGCTTCACAGTTGCGTCTCCAGTCCAGCATGTTGTCCAGGTGAACACTGAGGTATCTACACTCCTCCACCATCTCCACTTCTTCTCCCAGTATGGTAATAGTGTTCAACCTATTCCTCTTTCTTCTGGAATCTACAATCATCTCCTTTGTTTTGTCCACATTCAAAATAAGATGATTGTTTCCACACCGTGACACAAAGCGGTCCAGCAGCTCCCTGTACTCAAATTGTATTTATGTAAGAGTAGCACTACTACTACAGTATTTTTTTTTTTACGCAAGTAAAAGTAAAAAGTACCCATCCAAGAAATTATTCAAGTAAGGATAGTCTGTAGTGTTTTGAAATTGTGCTAAAGCAGTCGTAAAAAACTGTACCTCAGAAGTCTACAATAGAGAAAAATATTGTTTTATAGGTAAAGAACCTGGGAGGACCGCAACAGGGTGCTGTTAATTTCTTATCAGTACTGTATGGTATGTTTCTTCAATGCCTGAGTTTCCTTCTATATGATTTACGGTATAACTGCAGTTGAGGTGTTGAAGAAGCCAAGGTTGCTTCAATAGTGGCATTCAGATAATCTGCATCGTTGTGTCTGGTATCTTAAAGGTCAAAACAAGTACATATTAGGAATGCACCGACCAGGTTTTTCCGGGCCAATATTTATGGTTTTATTTGAAATCTTTCATTTATTTCTCCACCCTCTATGAATATAGAAAAGAGGTCAAATGTATATCAGATTCTTTGATAGTACTGGTTTCTCAATCCAACAGAAAATAAAGCAATGACAAACTCAAAAAATGTGTCATGGTAGCTGTTTGTTGATCTATTTATGGACCAATAAAGGTGGCAGTTCTTGGTTTTGCTGCATTTGACGAATGGGAAAATCTATCTGATTTTTCAGGATTTGGCCTGATCACCCATCCGAGCCAATTACGGAAAAATTGTCTGATTCTGATTTCTGGTTGGTGTATTGAGGTGGGTTGTCATCTAAATATTATAGGTTTAGTTTATTGTTGGGCAAAAAAGAAAAGGATTCAGAAAATGTTTAGCATTTCAATAATAAAAAAGGTCCATTTTGAGGTCCATGAGATATTTTGACTTGATGATTTTGGCCCTTGTGACGAAAAACCCACATCCAAACCCGTGGTTGGATGCCACTGATCTAAATGGACTTTTTATAAGTATCAACCTATTGTTGTGCCATAACATGCCATGATAAATGATTGATCTCGGATTGGATTCTGAACAGTGGAAGAGGGTCACAAAGGAATTCCACTCTGCCCGTAACAGGAGACCCCCATGTTTGGACGGCCCTTTTTCCCAGCAGGAGGTCAGCTGTGACCACTCCTGTTGAGATAAAACCTTTCTTCCACAGACAAGACCTTCTCTTTCTCTTCAACACTTCTTCACTTCAGCATTCTTCTGCAGACCTGTTCAGCTCCACTACAGCTCTCTGAGAGCAGACAAAGGAGGCCAGACCATGAGGGCCTGGCCGGCCCTCACCGAAACACAAGCCAGCAGCTGAAAGATTCCCTGGACCAGCCACGTTGATCCAGGGTCTGCTAGACCCGACTGCCTGCTTCAGCAGAGGACCTGACTGAATCCGGACAAACAACATGTCCGGGCAAATACAGAGCTAAGTTGCAGTCCTAACTTCACAATCAGATGCAGGGAAAAAAAATCCTGCATCTGAAACAGCTCTGTGTATTTTTCCTCAGCCTGTACAGGGAAGTGAACACCAATGGAGCTGAAGGCTGGATGCTGAGGAAAACCCCTGCTTGGACTGCATCCCGGTCGAAGGACCAGGCCTCCAAGCTATCCAGACCACGCCGTTAGCCACATGCGGCTGCAAGGCTAACGCTAGCCTGCCAAGAACCGAGCGCTAGCCCGCTAGCGCTAGCCAACCATTTCCTCCTTCAACGCTTCTTCCTGGAACGGCCAAAGCGGACAGAACTCACACATGAGGCATCAACAGGTTGGGCAGCGGTCTGAGGGTGAAGAAACGGTTTATTGAGAAATGTTTGTAAACCGTGGTGTTTAGAACAAAGGGCTAACCGGTAGGTCGCGCTAGCCAAACATGCTATTAGCATTGTTAACATCCGGTTTCGGACATTTGAAAATGAGTTCGTTTTAAAGCATAAAGCGTAACTGTTCTGCTCCGCCATCCTCCGATGGTGTTATCTGCCTTATTCCCGCATCAATATGGTATATTAATGCCGGTTTTCAAGGCAATTTTGGGAACTTTATGTTGTAACCTCTTAGCCACCGAGTTGCTGTAGCGACCCCATGCGCCCGGAGGGAGAATCGCATTAACAAATTCGGTCGTGAGGATTTAAATAATATTACAGGACAAACAGTCCTCAGAATATTATTTCAACAAATAATATTTTGTTTAACTTGGGCTTTGCATTGTGAATGGATTGAAATACATGGCAGATGTTTTAACTCCACTCCATGCTTTTGAAATCAGATCTGTAGTGAACAGGGATTCACTGAATTAATCTGATTATGATCAACCACTTTTGTTTGTCCTATGTTTGTCTTTGCATGTAAATAGTTCCTTAGCTTAGCTTCTTTTTATCTTCATTTTGCTTAGTAGTTTAGTTAAGTTTCACTGTCCTAGCAGAGAGGATTTATTAATCGAAATATTGTGTTAATTCAGGTAAACAGCATTACATGGTGATGTTCTCTGGATGTTCATCTTATTTCTGTTATTAAATTCTTGGACTTGAAAAGAAGTTGTCACTCCTTTATTCTATGTGTGTGCAGGTTTTGCTGTTAAAAGATCGCTAGTGCTCGAATTCATCCCTTTCAACCATTGTCTTGATATCAGCTTAAGAGCTGATCATCACCAGACAATACTTAACAGACAGAGAGTTATTTATGAAACATTAAATAACATTAAACAGTGTATAATTGCACAACACTATAGTGCTGATAAAAACTGTTCTGGCAATCCGAGACCAAAACAATTTCTAACAGTTATAGACATCTTCATCAGCACAAAGAGGTTCTAGCCTATTTTGAGTTTTTTTTAATTGCTGCTCTATGTATACAATACATATGATGTATAGTGAACAGAAGTCATTAATGAAGTTCTTCAAAAGGATTTTGACTGGTTTTAATGTTGAAAAAGATGAGAAAAACATTTCACAAGTCACAAACTGGGTTTAAAATATTATTATACCAGTGTAGAATAATACAATCAAGGTTTAAAGAATCTAAATATTGTAGATTTCAAAGTAGAGCAGATAAAAAACAGTTAGAAAATAGATAGAATAGCCTTTCCTGAATTGGAAGCTGCAATCTGAAGCCAACTTTAACTTGTAGTCAACCTGCAAGTCAAGTGGAACCTGACCTCCAAGAATCAAGAATCTTTTATTGTCACTGCGCGGCACCATGGAGAAATATTTCTTCAGGACATACATCGGCTTAGGGTACACGCAACAAACAATAAACAATGAGTACAGGTAATAAGACAGCAAACTATGTGCACAGTTTTTTTATATAGAGCTTAAAGCATGCAAAACAAAACAGTCTTTAGGGTCTGCTCGGACTCACACAGAGTTCCCAAAGTTGTATTTAAATATGATCCATTGTGCTACATGAATCAGTCACTGAAAGCTTCTTTGATGATACGTTCATGCCTGTAGTAATTTCTGTGCAATATTCTTAAACCTTAATATACAGAAATCTGCATGAAGCTGTGCAATGAAACATACCTGATAGTTAAGAGTGTGCAAAAAAATATGCATTCACAGTAGTGATGTTGTAACGTGTGCAGACGCAGTCTTCTCAACCGGGGGCGGAAGCCCTTACAGCTTTTAGCGAAGAAGCTGTTTCAGCAAAGACAAGCGCGCTAATATTTCCTTCATCGGTATGCTGATGTTTTAAAACAATGTGAAAGATTACGGCCGTCTGTTTGAAAAAGACATGAACAAAAACCTTTACCTTTACTTCTTCCCTTCAAGAGTCTTCTCGGCAACACATTGCCTTCCCTTGTGGTTTGGCATGGTTCTTTTTTTAGAGCGAGTTTGCACCTTTCTTTTACTTGCTGTTGTGTCTGGCACTTTTGTTTGTCCAAGAAACATTGCTAGAGATGTCTTTTCACTGTTTAATGAAGTATACTGTTTGTATAGATACGCCAGTTAAGTCAACAGTAAGGCAAAACATCCATGTTAAATAAAAACTGGTGCCTTAAAGTATAAAAATAGTATGAGAGTGTAAAGGAGAAAGAGAGAGTTGTAGAATCAGAAAGACAAAGAAACAAAAGAGAGCAGGGATCAGTTAAGATGTAGATTAAATAATTGTATATTCTTAAAAGAAAATCAAATATCTTTTTTTTATTACCAAAAAAGTTGTACTCAACAGTAGCGCTACAACTATAATATACTAAGAGTGTGTTTTTACTCAAGTAAAAGTAAAACGTAGCTTACCACAAAATTATTCAAGTAAGTTATTTGGTAAAAAAGGATTCCTTATCTACTGAGTAACATCTGATTTGTTGTTTGTTATGTAATCAAGCAGAGAAAATATAAAGTTGTGCACAAATTCTGGTATTTTAAAGACTAAAATAAAAAAGGTACAAAAATAAACAAAACATTCAGAAGAAACATTTTTCTTAATCAATATTTTAAAAATAAAAACCAATAGTTGCAATAGGTAATGTAGAATTAAAAAGTTTATTCAATCAGAAACATTGCAAATATTTTTTTAATCACCAGAATTTATTGAAAGAAGTAAATAGCTGCAGGCAAAACTTAAAATGAAGTGTTTGTTTAGTCATGAAATCTTCTTCAAATTAATAAAAATCTCTGCAGCCATTAGACTTACATATAGAACACATTTAATTACACGGCTCTTGCAAGGCCGGAATTAGCAGGTGTGAAGGGTCTGCTGAGCGATAGAAGGAAGTTGCTGCATAGCAGACCCCCTCCCACAAACAACAGGACTGCAGAGGCCCAGCCGATGTAGAGCGCAGCACCGAGCTCCAATCTCATTCTCCCGGTCAAGTAAATTTCGTACGAGTCTCTGATGGTAACGTGAGCTGACCAGGAAACCGGTATCAGGATCAGTAAGGCTGCTATTATGAAGATCACTCCAGAGACGATGCAGGCTTTAGCTTTGGACGCCTCATTTTCAATGCAGTTGATGATCTTCCCTCCGACGACGGCCAGGGGTATGCCAAACGCCCCCACGATCAAGGAGAGTATCACCATGACCCTGCCAACTTGCAGCTCATGAGGCAGAAAAAGGGGATCAAGCTGGTAGTACATGAAACACCACTTTTGCTGCGTGCCTGTCCGGAGCTCACAGGCCTTCCATAGACCATTCCAAGCCACTGGGTTCATCTCATCCAGAACTACCCTCCACAAGGGCAGAGCACAGGTGATGATTGTGCCCAGCCAACCAATGAAGGACAGCAGGATACCAAGGATCCAGATCATCTGAGAAGCCATGACGAAGCCAAAAGAGTCAACTGGGAAGAAACTGAGATCTTCACGTCTGAAACGTTATACAGTTGTCTCTTCTTCGTGGGTTTTTAAGTGAACACGCTTCCTCCACTCTGAACCTTTATAGGTTTCGGCTGTGTGACTTCAGGGTGGAGTTTCTGTCTTATTAGACCAGAAGTCTGGTCAGCTCTGGAGCTAAGAATATGTGTTATATAATTACATATACCGTTTTTTGCAGTTTTTTCGTAGAATAATTGCAGTGCATTTCTACCACAGAATAAGCTTAAAGGTACCATTAATAGGTTTTTAGATCTATTTTTCTTGTCACTGTTGTTAAAAACAAGGTGGTTTTTTTTTTACATCTTCCCATAGAAGGAAATGTATTTGTTCTCTTTTCGCAAAAAAAATTAAAAAATAAATTATTTATTTAAATAAATAGGAATAAAATGAAAACTAATTTTCTATTCTAGATATTTTTTGTGAAGACAAAAATGTCTCTTTGGGTTGCAAAGGTTACAGACCTCTGTACTAGCCAAAAGGAGGTGAGATCTGAAGGCATCAGACTATTCGTAGTTTTCCCTTACATACAATTTTTTGTTACTTGAGAAAAAGCTTCAGGATCGGGAACAATGGAAGCAGACGCATGCACGCACACACACAGCTTGGTCCTCAAACAAAGACAATAACTAAAGTTACCGCAATAGGTTTGGATAAATACAGGTTTTAAAGTGGATTCTTTAAAAAGATGGTTGAATCATAACAGATAATCAGATAAAACTAAACCCTGACCCCTTTCTTTTTACTCCAGGATCGATAACCCTGAATGTTTACAGTCAGGGAAATAACAAATCCATTAAAAGGTTAATTGGAAATAGATATCTAAATTCATATATCTGTTTCTTGGAGGTTGCTCAGAATGATCAGAGATTGATCAGGTGCCTCAATCACTTGATTCTCATAAGACTCAGCAAACATACAATAAACAGAAATAAGGTGTAAAGAAAATAATAAACTGTACAAAAACAAAATCATATTTGAGATTCTAGCATTTTTCAGATTATTTGATCAATAAGTAATCAAAAATACTTAACCGCCAAGAGAATAAAACGGATATTCTATGCTAACGTATGTGGCAGAAAGTGAAAGTAGGCCATTGTGGTGGCGGAAAGATAGGTGCAAACCGCAGAAAACGGCTGAACGCGCCACAAAACGAGCTGCAAACACGAATAATGCAAACACCAAAATACACAAACACAAAAACCTATTGGAACAGAAAAATGCTGCAAAAAAAACATGCAGCAATCACAGAAAACAGAACGAAGCAAAATGAAAATAGTTGCAAATATTAAAAACTGGAAAAAAACCCACAAAAAAAACAAACAAACTACAAACTTGTTCTAAAACATGGTACTGTGTTAGATCACTAGGGCGAGTCGACCACCGAGTTAAGTGTGACCAGAACCTCAATAAAGACAAACAAGCTAATATTGCCTACGTAATATGATGTAAGTATTCTAAAATATTGTAAAATATTATGGCCACACATTTAAAGAGCACGTTAATAAAAACATACATTTTATTTCTTCCCTGCAACTTTATTCTGAACACCACGGGACTATCTTCCTTAGTGGTCTGGGCTACTTCCTTTTTTTTATAGAGTTTGCAGCTCTTTTTGTTTGTACTCGCTGATGTTTTTGGTACTTGCGGTGCCTCCATACATAGACTTTAATTTTCAAATTTAATGCAACTTCCATGTTAAAAACCAGGCCTTTGGACCACTGAGCAAAAGTTCAGTCTTACCTATTTCTCCTGTAGCCCATGTCTTGTACACTTCAGTTTTTAGGGACCCTTGATGAAATGACTTTATAGTAGTCCAAGGCTCCTAAATTCTTCCCCAAACTCATGAATGGGCTTTGCTTCAATTTGCACAAGGCTGTGATGATTTTGTTACTTGTGAATCTGTTTGTTAGTAGACGTTTTTAAGAGAAACAAGAGAGTTTTAGCTGTACTCTACGGTATGCTACCTCCATGGCTGAGTTTTCTTTTGAATTACAACATCACTGCAGCGTGGCACGGAGATGATCAGCTTGTGGCTCTGTTGAGGGAGTTCCTGGGGCTCCTCTCTGGTCTTCCCTGGGGTGGGGGAGGCAGCTTTCCCTGTGTTGGTCCCTCTTGGACACCTTTGCTCTGGGGGTCCCTTTGGGGGTCTGGGCTTCTAGTTTCCCCAGCGTCTGCCCTGCCCTGCGGTTGATCTATTGAGCTTTTTCTTATGAATAAACCTTGTTTACACAAGTGCACTCTTGCAAACACCTACAGGTGCTTGGATTCAGGTGCTTAAAGACTCACTTCTATACAGAAAACCCCTATTATTAGCTTTAGCTGTCACTTTATACATTTCGTATTAATTAATACTGTATATTCTTCAGTGATGGTATCAAGGTGTTTGTTGTTTATACCTTTAATAATTTATCAGTTGGTTTTCTCTTTACAGGTTTAAAAACAAACGCAGAAGAAGTTATATTGTTCTCTCCTTTTCCTCCTCCTCTTCTTTCACCTTTTCTCCCATTTAGCATTTTATCTCATCTTTTTCCCTTCTTTTTTTCTCTAATAAATCTAATAAAGCTTCTTGCATATAAAAATCAAGTGGAGCACTATGGCGAAAGCAGTAATGCGCAATTTCTGAAAGTAAAATCTGTTGGGCTCTCTTTGGCATTAAGACAGCAATTCTTAGCGCTACACTGCCAAACAGGACACATAGAAAAAAAAAACCTTTAAACTAAGATTTTAATAAAGACTGCACTAATTTCTCACGGATGATTTTCATAGCTGTTTCTCTTTTTGAAAAGTAAGAAATTACAACCATGGAGCTTCATAGGTGTAAAATTTAAAAGGGTCATACATGAAAATAGGGGGAAGATTTTTTTGATACATAAAAAGCAGTTTTAATAGAGATGTTTGGTTGTGTACGGTACGCTATGTTTCCTCCGTGCCGGAGTTTTTTTTTTTAATGTGAATTACAACATCACTGCAGCGTGGCATGGAGGCGATGATCCTGTGGCTCTGCTGAGGTTTTCAGGAAGTCCAGGACACCGATTTCCGGGGACAGTTCCTGTTATGGGTCGCCTGTCACTGGCAAAAGCTGTCTCCAATTTCAGTGTTTCATGATAGATGAAAAAGGTTGCCTGCAGCAAGACCTATATACCTGGTCCTAGAAGAGCTGTAGCTCAATGGCCGTGAGCAAGTCAAACACCCCAACCATCATGGAGATAATCACCTTGACCCTGGCAGCCCGCAGGTCTTTAGGAAGAACTAGCAAGGGGTGCACTGCATTATGGTCTGAGAAACACAGGCCCTGCCAGATCGCTGCCCGCCTGACAACATTCTCACTTATGAAAATGATGACCTTCCACATGGGAAGTGCACAGGTGATGATTGTACCCATCCAGCCGATGAAGGATAGCAGGATACCAAGGATCTCAGCCCCCTCAGGAGCCACGATGAGGCTGTGAGTGTCGACTGAAAGAATAGAGATTATCCACGTCTGAAATGTTCTTAAGTTGTTTTCTTCCATAGTCACACCAGATTTTGAAAACTCCAATTTGTGATTTGTGAAAGTACCTGTGAATGCACCTAGACCACCCGGAACCTTTAAACCTGGATTATATTTTTCTACACCAAAAAAAAAAAAAAAAAAGCAAAAAAACCTAAAGGAGTCGTTTTGTTCTTGTGAGTTTTTGTCACTGTTCCATATGGTGTAAAGCCACTTCTTCTTTTTGACTGCTTTGTCATCAAATAGCTTTGATAGTCGCGGAGCTAGGGGGGCTAATGGACCACCCTGAAATCTGATTGGCCCACCTGAAAATCATCTTCATAGCAGTTTCAGTTTTTCAAAGGTAAAGTTTAAGACCATGGAGCCTCAGCAGTGAAATACTTTAATGAGTGTACAATTTAAGAGGGCCATTTACATGAGAAAAGATGTAGATTTATTTGATACATTTCAAACTTTGCTTTTAATACAGAGATGTTTGGCTGTGTACTGCACGGTATGTTTCCTCTGTGGCTGAGCTTTCTTTTACGTGATTTACAGCATCACTACAGCATGGCATGAAGGCCCCTGCTGAGATGTTCAGGAAGCCCAGGTTGGTTCAATAGCGGCATTCAGATCATCTGCATTGTTGTGTCTGGTGTCTTAGAAGTCATAACTGGTACGTATCAGAAATGCACAAATCAGGCCTTTCAGGGCCAATATTTATGGTGTCGTTTAAAAAAACTTTTATTTTTGTGCCTTATGGACATAAAAAGGAGGTCAAATGTATCAGATTATTTCATAGTAGTATTTTACAAATCCAGCATAAACAAAGGAATAACAAAATTATTTGATTTTAGACTCAAAAGGTGTGTCAGAGTGCAAGCTGTTTGTTGATCCATTTATGGGTGAATAAAAATTTTCTTGTCTTTAGACCTGTTGGTGCATTTATCATATGTATCATACTACTCAGGATTACGATAAAGATTTATCTTAAGAAAATGGTAGTTTAAAAAGAAAATAGGTTAAATCAAAACGTGTATGTATTCAACTCAGTAAAAGAAATATTTAAGTCATGGCATCTTTTTTGACGTAATTAAAAACCCCTCTGGCCATGAGACTTACACAACTTACTCAATTGTTGTTTTTTGCATGGCTGAACTTGGCAGATATGTAGGGTCTGCTGTCCTTTGGGGGGCAGTTGCTGCATAGCAGACCCCCTCCCAGAAGCAGCAGACCTGCAGAGCCCCAGCCGATGTAGAGTGCAGCGCCGAGCTCCCGTCTCTGTGATGGGATCAACAAAGGGTTGTAGAAGTCTCTGATGATAATGTGAGCTGTCCAGGACACCGGTATCAGGATAAGTAAGGCGGTTATTATGAAGATCACTCCAGAGACGATGCAGGCTTTAGCTTTGGACGCCTCATCCTCCATGCAGTTGGTACACTTCCCTCCAACGATGGCAGTCAGTATGCCAAACACCCCAACAATCACAGAGATGATCACCATGGCCCTGGCAGCCTGCAGGTCCTGAGGCAACTGCAGTAAGGAGTCGTACACTTTACACTGCATTTGCCCCGTGCACTGGACCACACACTTCATCCACAGACCCTCCCAGGTCACCAGTGCGGTGATGATGTTCACCCCAATGAAAGCACCGACCTTCCACATGGGTAGAGCGCAGGTGATGATGGTGCCCAGCCAGCCGATGAAGGACAGCAGGATACCAAGGATCTGAAGCCCCTGAGAAGCCATGATGAAGCCACAAGAGTCAACTGGAAGAAACAGAGATGTTCACGTCAGAAATGCTCTAAAGTTTTCTCTTCTTTGTGGGGTTTTACATGCTCAGTGGTCACACCAGTTTATGAACACCCTAAACCTAGTTTGTAATTTCTGAAAGTTCATTAAAGGCTGAATTAAATGTGTTTTTGCATTTAGAACATGTTTGGACTTCTCCTGCTCAAAAAAACAACAAAAAAAACGGTAGAACCTTTAAACCTGGATTATATTATTCTACACAAATAGAAAAAAAATCTGCTGCCAGGGTAATTTTGTTCTAACAGACTTTCTGTCACTGTTCCATATGGTTTAAAACCACTTCTTCTTTACTACTGCTTTGTCATCAAATAGTTTTCATGCCAGGTTTTCCCATATGTGGCTGTTCTAGTGCAGTTTCTTTTTTAAATGTCCAAATGCTGAAAGTTCTGCAACTATCTTGTCCTGGCCATATTTTTTCCATATTTTTCCTGTATTATAATGTAACATTAAGGATAAATATGTCCATCTGACTAAGATGTACTGTCCTTTTATGAGTTTTACTTGACAGAGAAAATCAACAAAACGATTCACCCCAGTGAAACAAAAACTTTGTAAAATGGGAATTGATAGTTCATAAGTAATTGATTGACTTGTGGCCCAGGGGCCTTTTGCTGTCCTTGGATGGATTTTGTGTGGCCCCCAAACTTCCCTCTCATGTTTCATCTGAATATAACAGGTTTAGTTTATTGTTGGGCAAAAAAGAAAAAGATTCAGAAAATGTTTAGCATTTTAATCATAAGAAAAACATTATTTTGAGGCCCGTGAGGTATTTTGATTTGAAGACTGACCTAAATGGACTGTTTAAAACTATCGACCTACAGTGCTGATAAAAACTAACCCTAATCTGGCAATTCGAGACCACAATAATTTATAACAGTCACAGAAATCTTTATTAACACAAACAGATTCTAGCCTATTTTGTGGGTTCTGTAATTGCTGCTCTACGTATACAATACATACGATGTATAGTGAACAGAAGTCATTAATGAAGTTGAGGATTCTGACCGGTTTTAATGTTGAAAAAGATGAGAAGAACATTTCACAAATCACAAACTAGGTTTAAAAGATTCTTCCATTAGTGCAGAATAATACAGACAAGTTTTAAAGAGTCTAAATATTGCAGATTTCAAAGAAGACGAGATTAAAGACGGTTAAGGAAGTGAAAAATAGATGGAATAGCCCTTCCTGAATTGGAGGCAGCAATCTGAAGACAACTTCAACTTGGAGTTGACCTCCAAGTCAAGTGTGAGCAGATGTTCAGCAAAGACAAGCACGCTATTATTTCCAACATAAGTATGCTGATGTTCTAAAATATTGTGAAAGATTACAGTCATGATCTGTTTGAAAAAGACATGAACAAAAATCTTTACCTTTTCTTTCTTCCCTCCAAGTGTCTTCTGGGCATCACATTGACTTCCCTAGAGTTTTGGCATGGTTCCTTTTTTTGCAGAGGGTTTGCACCTTATTTTACTTGCTGTTGTGTCTGGCACTTTGTTTGTCCAAGAAACATTGCTAGAGATGTATTTTCAGTGTTTAATGAAGCATACTGTTTATATAAAAAAAGACAATTGGGCCAAAAGTAAGGCAAAACATCCATGTTGCATAAAAAGTGGTGTCTTATAGTATAAAAATATTAAGAGAATGAGAAAGAGAGAAAGAGAGAGTTGTAGGGATGGGAAGGAAAAGAAAAAGAAAGAGAGCAGGGATTAGTTAAGGTACAGTTTAAATAATTGTATATTCTTACAAGAAAATGTAATATGTCTGTGTAAAATCTCAGTTATCTGGGTCATTGCAACAGCAGACAGGCTTGAATATCTTATTTTTTTTACCCCAAAACTGTTCTGAGGTAAGAGTAGCACTACTACTAGAAACTTAAGAGTGTGTTTTTACTCAAGTAAAATTCAAAAGTAACCAGCCACGAAATGATTCAAGTAAGAGTAAAAAAGTGTTTGATGAAAACAACAGGTAATGCATATTTGTTACTCTATATTCACTTGATCTCTGAATGGCTCAGTACATTGAAAATCAAAACAACAAAGCTTATGTTCCAACAAGAGGTCTCACTTTAACGTAAGTAACCCAAAGATTGCACGTTTTACAGAAATATATATTTTTGTTACTGCAAGCCAGGATCTAATCCCTATTCCTTCCCAATGCTGCTACAGCGGTGAAATTTCTCCTTGTGAATAAAGGTGTGAATAAAGAAGTGAATAACTATTTTCTTAATTCTTTAGTTTTGCCAGTGTTAACATGTTCTGCTACTTCTTACTGGGCTGTTAGCAGCTATTTGCTGTTTGTTATCATTCTGCTTCTTCCTTGATGTTACTGCTGTGCTCTCAACACGTCTGCAGCTGCATTTGATGGCACTGCTGCACAGTCACACTTGCAGTGCAAAGCACTTCTAAATTTGGCACATTTAGCTGCGTCCACTTTTAGGTTTTTGAGCCTTTTTTCTCCGAGCTTCTCTGCGCCCACCTTGCATTTTCGTGGTCCACTATCCATTCCATAGGCGGAAACAAAGTGACCTGTCTACAGAAAGATTTTAATAGTAAAGACTGCACTAATGGCTCACAGGCTAAGAAAACAAACTTTATAACAGTTTCAGTTTTTGAGATGTAAGAAATTAAAGCCATGTAGTCTCATTAGTGAAACACTTTAATGAGTGTAAAATGTAAAAGGGTCTTTTACATACATGAGAAAAATAGCACATTTATTTGACTCATAGTTAACATACTTTTAATACAGAGATGTTTGGCTGTGTACTGCACGGTATGTTTCCTCTGTGGTGGAGCTTTCTTTTACGTGAATTACAGCATGACTATAGCATGGCATGAAGACCCCTGCTGAGATGTTTAGGGTTCCCACGTTGGTTCAATAGTGTCATAATCTGGGTTTTGTTTTGGTTTGTTTATTATTTGATCAGCTGTTCCTCTCTTCCACCTCAGGTTTTGTTTCTGTTCTGTCTTGTTTTGGATTCTTCAGCTTATGTACTGTTTTAGTTTATCCGGTCTTTGTATTAGTTCTGATCTCCCTTCTGTGCTCTGTTTAGTCTTAGTTTTATCTTCTGTCTTAGGTTTGTACTTCATGGTTATGTTCTAGGGTTGGTTTAGTGTCTGTTCCTTTCCACGTGTTTTCTGTCAGCTTGTTTCCTCCTGCAGCCTCTTCCCTCCCTCTGATTACCTCCACTTGTTTCTGGTTAATTGGCTCACTCTCTCTCCTTTGTTCTCCTGCCTTTTTAGGTCTGTCTCCTCTGCCACTTCCCTGCCAGTTCATCGTCAATTCTTGTCATGTCTATAGTGTCTTTCCATGTCAAGCCTCCGGTGAGTTTAAGTTCCACGTTTTCCTTTTGCCTGTTATATCTACCTCTGGATCATTTAAGTTTGCCTTCTCCCTGTATGAGTTTTTGGACTGACATTTTTGTATCATTTTTGGATTATGATTTTGACCACTGTTTTGCCCATATCTACTCATTAAATCCTGCTTTATCTCAAACCTCTATGTCTGGTCGAATTCTGGGTCCTCCTGTCTCTGAGCTTCATGACAAATAGCGGCATTAAGATCATCTGGTGTCTGGTATCCTAGAAGTCATAACTGGTACGTATCAGAAATGCACAAATCAGGCCTTTCAGGGCCAATATTTATGGTGTCGTTTAAAAAAACACTTGTTTTTGTGCCTTATGGACATAAAAAGGAGGTCAAATGTATCAGATTATTTCATAGTAGTATTTTACAAATCCAGCATAAACAAAGGAATAACAAAATTATTTGATTTTAGACTCAAAAGGTGTGTCAGAGTGCAAGTTGTTTGTTGATCCTTTTATGGGTCAATAAAAGTGGGAGTTCTTGGTTTTGGTACATTTAATGAATGGAAATAAAGTATCAGATTCTTCCGAATTTGACCTGATCACTAATCTTAACCGATTCCAGGTAAATTTCCTGGTCCCGATTTCTTTAGACCTGTTGCTGCATTTATCATATAAATGATAATAATAATACATTTTATTTCAAGCTCCTTTCAAAACACTCAAGGACACTGTACAGATAAAAAACAATAAGTGGTAAAAGCAACATCGTAATAATTAAAAGAAACAACACAAACTACACACAGGAAAGTAACAGAAAATCTGATTTGAACAAGGGTAAAGACTCGGTATTGCAGATGTCAGGGGGAGTGAATTCCAGAGTGTGGGCGCAGAACGAGGAAAAGCTCTGCTCCCCATGGTGCTAAGACAGGCGGAAGGAACAAAGAGGTGAGTGGTAGAAGAAGACCCTTTCACCTTGTCAGGTGAAAGGGAGAAACTGTCCACTTTGGATAATGTAGATTTGGTTCCCACTAGGAGGATTTCTGTCTTGTCGTTATTCAATTTAAGAAGGTTGGAGGTGAACCAGGATTTTATTTCGGTTAAGCAGGAGGTTAATGAAAGAGGAGGGAGTGAAGAGTTTGGCTTACAGGAAAGATAGAGCTGGGTGTCATCCGCATAGCAGTAAAAATTAATATTGAATTTCCTAAAGATATTGCCAAGGGGGACAATGTAGATGATAAAGAGTAGGGGTCCCAGGACAGAGCCTTGGGGAACACCGGTGGTAACTGGAGAGGAGTCGGAACGATAGGACTTAATCTGAACAAACTGAGTGCGGCCAGAAAGGTAGGAATGAAACCAGGCTAGGGGAGTGTGAGTGATGCCAATTGTGTATAGTCGATGGAGTAGGGTAGAGAGTGAAACTGTGTCAAAGGCTGTGCTTAGATCAAGAAGAATGAGGATGGAAATTAGACCAGAGTCAGCTACAATTAAAAGATCATTGGTTATTTTTAAGAGGGCGGTTTGAGTACTGTGACGGGGATGAAATCCAGAGTGGAATTGTTCATAAAGGTTGTTGTAAGTTAAGTGACAGTGGGGTTGAGAAGCGACCGTTTTTCCAGTATTTTTGAGATATTTTTTAGATTATTGTAATTGTTGGGATCTGATCCAGGTTTCTTCACAACAGGAGTGATAATAGCAGTTTTAAAAAGAGAGGGAACAATTCCAGAGCAAAGCAAGGAGTGGATGATGGCAGTCATGAAGGGGAGGAGAGATTGAGGGCAGCATTTGACCAGGGTAAACGGAATGGGATCATGTGGACAGGTGGAAGATTTCGATTTGTTGATAAAATCAGAGATATTGGAGAGTGTTGGTAGATGGAAGCTGGAAGAAAGCCTGGCAGAGTGGAGGAGTTAAAGGGGAGGGAGGTGACAGAATAGGAGACAGGCACTGGTGAATTCTTTTGATTTTATTTTTAAAATACTGCATTATAGAATTACAAGCATCAGTTGAGCATAGGTGGGGGAGGGAGGGGGGGGGAGAAGCTGGGGAACACCGTTTTTGGTTATTGAACACCAAAAACGGAGTCCAAGAATTACCTTCATGTGAGCAAATCAGGTTGGAATAGTATGTATTATGTATCATCCTACTCAGGTTGATGATTACGATAAAGATTTATCTTAAGAAAATGGTAGTTTTAAAGTAAGTAAGTTAAATCAAAACTTGTATGTATTCAATTCAGTAAAATAAATATTCAAGTCATGGCATCTTTTTTGACGTAATTAAAAACCCCTCTGGCCATGAAACCTAACGTACACATTTGTTGACACGGTTTTTCAATTCCATTCAGTTCAATTCAATTTTATTTATATAGCGCCAATTCATGAAACATGTCATCTTGAGGCACTTTACAAAGTCAAAATCAATCAGATTATACAGATTGATCAAAAAGTTCCTATATAAGGGAACCAGTTTTTGCAGGGCTGAACTTGACAGATATGTAGGGTCTGCTGTCCTTTGGGGGGCAGTTGCTGCATAGCAGACCCCCTCCCAGAAACAGCAGACCTGCAGAGCCCCAGCCAATGTAGAGCGCAGCGCCGAGCTCCCGTCTCTGTAATGCGATCAACAGAGGGTTGTAGAAGTCTCTGATGATAATGTGAGCTGTCCAGGACACCGGTATCAGGATAAGTAAGGCGGTTATTATGAAGATCACTCCAGAGACGATGCAGGCTTTAGCTTTGGACGCCTCATCCTCCATGCAGTTTGTACACTTCCCTCCAACGATGGCAGTCAGTATGCCAAACACCCCAACAATCACAGAGATGACCACCATGGCCCTGGCAGCCTGCAGGTCCTGAGGCAACTGCAGTAAGGAGTCGTACACTTTACACTGCATTTGCCCCGTGCTCTGGGTCACACAGTTCATCCACAGACCCTCCCAGATCACCTGTGCGGTGACGATGTTCGCCCCAACGAAAACAGTGACCTTCCACATAGGCAGAGCGCAGGTGATGATGGTGCCCAGCCAGCCGATGAAGGACAGCAGGATACCAAGGATCTGAAGCCCCTGAGAAGCCATGATGAAGCTACGAGAGTCAACTGGAAGAAACAGAGATGTTCACGTCAGAAATGCTCTAAAGTTTTCTCTTCTTTGTGGGGTTTTACATGCTCAGTGGTCACACCAGTTTATGAACACCCTAAACCTAGTTTGTAATTTCTGAAAGTTCATTAAAGGCTGAATTAAATGTGTTTTTGCATTTAGAACATGTTTGGACTTCTCCTGCTCAAAAAAACAACAAAAAAAACGGTAGAACCTTTAAACCTGGATTATATTATTCTACACAAATAGAAAAAAATCTGCTGCCAGGGTAATTTTGTTCTAACAGACTTTCTGTCACTGTTCCATATGGTTTAAAACCACTTCTTCTTTACTACTGCTTTGTCATCAAATAGTTTTCATGCCAGGTTTTCCCATATGTGGCTGTTCTAGTGCAGTTTCTTTTTTAAATGTCCAAATGCTGAAAGTTCTGCAACTATCTTGTCCTGGCCATATTTTTCCATATTTTTCCTGTATTATAATGTAACATTAAGGATAAATATGTCCGTCTGACTTCAAGATATACTGTCCTTGTATGAGTTTTATTTGAAAGAGAAAATCAGCAAAACGTTTCACCCCAGCGAACCAAAAACTTTGTAAAATGGGAATTGATAGTTCATAAGTAATTGATTGACTTGTGGCCCAGGGGCCTTTTGCTGTCCTTGGATGGATTTTGTGTGGCCCCCAAACCTCCCTCTCATGTTTCATCTGAATATTACAGGTTTAGTTTATTGTTGGGCAAAAAAGAAAAAGATTCAGAAAATGTTTAGCATTTTAATCATAAGAAAAACATTATTTTGAGGCCCGTGAGGTATTTTGACTTGAAGACTGACCTAAATGGACTGTTTAAAACTATCGACCTACAGTGCTGATAAAAACTAACCCTAATCTGGCAATTCGAGACCACAATAATTTATAACAGTCACAGACATCTTTATTAACACAAACAGATTCTAGCCTATTTTGTGGGTTCTATAATTGCTGCTCTACGTATACAATACATACGATGTATAGTGAACAGAAGTCATTAATGAAGTTGAGGATTCTGACCGGTTTTAATGTTGAAAAAGATGAGAAGAACATTTCACAAGTCACAAACTAGGTTTAAAAGATTCTTCCATTAGTGCAGAATAATACAGACAAGAGTCTAAATATTGCAGATTTCAAAGAAGACGAGATTAAAGACGGTTAAGGAAGTGAAAAATAGATGGAATAGCTCTTCCTGAATTGGAGGCAGCAATCTGAAGACAACTTCAACTTGGAGTTGACCTCCAAGTCAAGTGTGAGCAGACGTTCAGCAAAGACAAGCACGCTATTATTTCCAACATAAGTATGCTGATGTTCTAAAATATTGTGAAAGATTACAGTCATGATCTGTTTGAAAAAGACGTGAACAAAAATCTTTACCTTTTCTTTCTTCCCTCCAAGTGTCTTCTGGGCATCACATTGACTTCCCTAGAGTTTTGGCATGGTTCCTTTTTTTTGCAGAGGGTTTGCACCTTCTTTTACTTGCTGTTGTGTCTGGCACTTTGTTTGTCCAAGAAACATTGCTAGAGATGTATTTTCAGTGTTTAATGAAGCATACTGTTTATATAAAAAAGAAAATTGGGCCAAAAGTAAGGCAAAACATCCATGTTGCATAAAAAGTGGTGTCTTATAGTATAAAAATATCAAGAGAATGAGAAAGAGAGAAAGAGAGAGTTGTAGGGATGGGAAGGAAAAGAAAAAGAGCAGGGATTAGTTAAGGTACAGTTTAAATAATTTTATATTCTTACAAGAAAATGTAATATGTCTGTGTAAAATCTCAGTTATCCGGGTCATTGCAACAGCAGACAGGCTTGAATATCTTATTTTTTTTACCCCAAAACTGTTCTGAAGTAAGAGTAGCACTACTACTAGAAACTTAAGAGTGTGTTTTTACTCAAGTAAAATTCAAAAGTAACCAGCCACGAAATGATTCAAGTAAGAGTAAAAAAGTGTTTGATGAAAACAACAGGTAATGCATATTTGTTACTCTATATTCACTTGATCTCTGAATGGCTCAGTACATTGAAAATCAAGACAACAAAGCTTATGTTCCAACAAGAGGTCTCACTTTAACGTAAATTTAGGTGCTGTGCTTTCAACACGACTGCAGCTGCATTTGATGGCACTGCTGCACAGTCACACTTGCAGTGCAAAGCACTTCTAAATTTGGCACATTTAGCTGCGTCCACTTTTAGGTTTTTGAGCCTTTTTTCTCCGAGCTTCTCTGCGCCCACCTTGCATTTTCGCGGTCCACTATCCATTCCATAGGCGGAAACAAAGTGACCTGTCTACAGAAAGATTTTAATAGTAAAGACTGCACTAATGGCTCACAGGCTAAGAAAATAAACTTTATAACAGTTTCTGTTTTTGAAATGTAAGAAATTAGGACCATGTAGTCTCATTAGTGAAACACTTTAATGAGTGTAAAATGTATCAGATGTTTAAGGGTTTGAACTGATCAGAGCCAGATAGGAGAACATTGGTTGATTCCAGTTTCCTACCGACTGGTTGGTGCATCTCTCATTAGAATCAGATTAAATGTACAAAAAAGGAATTTAACTTCGGATTCCACCACTCACATTGTTAAAAAAAACATAAGTTTTTTTTAAGTACCATATTATCCAGGTTGACAATTTGAAGATTTATTGTATGTAAACGTTTATTTAAAAGCAAAATAGGTCAAATGAAATCTTAAAAGGTTTACTCAAACCAGAAAGTTTGCAAAAAAATGTGGAATCTTTAACATATAAAAAAGGACTAACTAACTACAGGTTAACTTTAAAATTATGAAGTTATTATGAAGATCACTCCAGAGACGATGCAGGCTTTAGCTTTGGACGCCTCATCCTCCATGCAGTTGGTACACTTCCCTCCAACGACGGCAGTCAGTATGCCAAACACCCCAACAATCACAGAGATGATCACCATGGCCCTGGCAGCCTGCAGGTCTCGAGGCACTCTAGCACTGAGTCGTACACTTTACACTGCATCTGCCCTGTGCTCGGGAGGAATTCCTCCACAGGCCAAAGATCACCCGTGCGGTGATGATGTTCACCCCAACAAAAGCAGCGACCCTCCACATAGGCAGAGCGCAGGTGATGATGGTGCCCAGCCGGCCGATGAAGGACAGCAGGATACCAAGGATCTGAAGCCCCTGAGAAGCCATGATGAAGCCACGAGAGTCAACTGGAAGAAACACGTCTAAAAATGTAATAGAGTTGTCTCTTCTTTTTGGGTTTTTACATGTTCCATGGCCACATCAGTTTATAAACATGCTTCCTCTGCTCAGAACCTATGAGGCTTTCCGCTGTGTGATGATAAATAGCTCCAGCTGTGGTTCAGACTTCATGGTGGAGTTTCTGTCCTACTAGACCAGGGGTCTGTAACCTAACGGCTCTGATGCCAGATGTGGCTCTTTGGACCATTCACAATGTCTCTTACTGACTGGCTAAAAGTGATTAAGAACCAACTCATGTTTTTAAATATAGATATAATACTGTGTGAAGGGGTGCACATAACATTTTTAGTCTTGTTCTGAAGGGAGAACTTAGGGTTGTTACTTGGTGCTCACATTTTTAAATACAGTTTTCCTTAACCTACCTCACAGAAGGAACAAAATAGAGGGATGCATGGATAATGTAACGTGTACTTTAATTTCAATTGAAAATGAAGAGGAGCAGTACAAAAATTTTGATCTTTTAAGCCTTATATAACTGTCTTATAACATGGTTTTATTTCAAGATCGTAAAACTAAATGAGCAAATATCTGCTTTTCTAATATTAAAAACTAAATGAAATTACAGCTTTTTAATCACTTCCCACAGAAGCACTGAAACATCTTTCATCCTACAGAATCTCATCATCATCATCATCCTCACTTTCTTTCTCATTGTCTTCCTCCATTTCACAAACAGCAGAGGGTGTGGATGCACCAGGACTCCTTTCTCCCTGCTTTAGCCTGTGATTAGGTTTTCATCCACAAGTCCACAGCTGGATTTGGGTCAAAGGTCTCCGAGGCGAACTTGAACAAAAGTATGTGCATTAGAGATGAGAGATGAGAGTTAGATAGGCAGGATCTGTACGTGTTTTTTAATGATATTCAAATGTGAGAATCCTCTTTTACATGCAGCACTGTAAGGGACAAGATAAGGACCTTCTGAATGTTGGAGTAACTGTCAGGATTGCTCGTCTTCATTACTTTCACCAGGTCGTGTACAGAAGAGGCTGCCAAACGTTTTCCAGCTTACTTTAAATGCATCCACTCTTTAAAGTGGAGTCTCTGTCAACAGACATGATGGCCTCATATTTCTCAAGGATGCTACTGAGGGTTGTGTTGCCAAACCTGTGGAAATCTTTAATTTCAAGAGGCCAAGCTGTGGGATCAAAAATCAAAACTGATCAGATGATTTAAGGGATTACATATCCGCATTAAAACTCATGAATTGGAGCTCTCAGTATATCGGTTTTGTCCTTGTCGGCATCAGCATGAGGCCCAGTCTCTGTCCTGTACTGGCCCTCACTCTCCATCAGAAAAGTCAGCTGTCCAACAGCAACCATGAGCTCATCTTTGCATTCACCAATAGTTAGGTTCTCTTGCTGAAACCTGAGCGAGGTGAGCTGTAAAATGTTTCACATATCAAGAATGTTGGCTAGGAGACAAAGAAAACGCTCTGTGCAGATGTGTTTCAGGCTCGGGTCATCACTTGTTGCCACTTGAATCGGGATGGCTGGTAACATGATCCATATTTTTAATAGAGTCTCCTGTCTCCATGCAGACCATCTGATATTGTGAAACTTTCCTAATTTGACAAAAGCTATGCCTTTCTCTTCCCACAACATATTTAGTTGTACAATACATTTCTCAGCCCCTTTCTTTAAGTAAAATCGTAGCAAGTTGATAGTACACTGATAAAAGGATTCACAAATGTGCTATACAAATAAATTAGCCTTGCCCAGATGGTCGCGCAATATCCGGCAGAACGTAAACGTCAAGTGTAAAATTAAAGCATTTTGATTGGACGATCCGAGTTTGGGGCCAGAGGATTTATGCCCCACGGCTGTCTACTGAGAACATGTTGGCCATTTCAGATGTTCATTATTTAAACAAACGTTGGTGCGCCGGCCCTAACATCAAGGAGCCTCAATAGGATTTAGCCTGCTGAGCTTGTCAGTTTTCTGGCAGACTTAGATATATATATAGCCTACAAATGTTTCTAACAGAATTTCATTGGTAAGGGAATTTTTGACATTACTCTATAAAGTACAATCATGACCCCCTGATTATTGTGAACATAGAGCTCCACAGCGACCTCTGGTGGGGTCTGGCTCCACTGACCCCACATACAGAGACGCTACAGAACATTACAAAGTGCTTGATGCTGTTCTTCATTCAGTTTTTTCTTCCATTTGTCAATTGGACCACTGGGCATCTGGTCCTGGCTGCATCTCGTTTCAATATCAGTTATCTGAACTATTTTCTGCTGCTCTCTGCTATTGGCATGCTTATCAAAAGCTGGATGGCTGAAGTTTTTAGTGCCTGTTTAAGAGGCGCTGTGTTTGTCCACCATAATGGGATTTTCGTGGCATATTCTGCACCACATCTCCGTTCATCATTTGTTTGAAGCCAGCTCACCTCCTGCTGCCACTTGTCCAAGAACATGCACAGTTTTTTGCTCTTCAGATTCAGTCTGCCGTTCAAAAACAATGGATAAGGCCTATCTTGTACTACAGATTGCGCACTTTTACATCCTCAAAATTTAGGTATGTGAATGAGCGTTACTACATTTTATTTGGTACGCTTTTCTCTTCACCTCAGGATCGATAACCCTGAAAAAGGATTAGTTGGGAACAGATCTCTAAACTTAAATATGTTCACTGGAAGTTGCTCAGAACGATCAGAGATTGATCAGGCGTCTCGATCCCTTGATTCTCATAAGACTCAGCAAACATACAATAAATAGAAATAGGGTGTAAAAGAAAAGAATCAATAAACTGTACAAAAGCAAAACTATATGAGATTCTATTTTTTTTTCTGATTATTTGCTCAATAAGTAATCAGAAATGCTTAACCCCCAAAGAAATAAACAGGTTTGCCATGGTTAAATGTGGAATAAAGTGAAAGTAGGTCATTGCCTTGGCCGACAGGTAGGTGCAACCTGCAAGAAATGGCTGAGCCTAAGTGGAAGCTGCAAACATGACAAATGCAAACGCCAAAATACAAAAAAAACTTATTGCAACAGAAAAATGCTGCAAAACAAACATGCTGCAATCACAGAGGCAAAATGAAAAAATGAAAAAAACAGCAAGTAATAAAATTGCAATTAAATAAAAATATCTGCAAGCTCGCTCTAAAACGGTAATGGTACTGCATCTGACCACTAAGGGGAGTCGACCACCAAGTCAAGTGGGACCAGACCTTCAGTAAAGAGTCGACAAACACGTTAATATTACCTGTCAGTGTGCTGATGTTCTACAGCAGGATTTAGTATCTCCTTCTTTGTGAAATGGATACAAAGTATAACTTTACAAGACGCTCCACATTCCTGGTTTTAATGCAGGCTGCACTTTTTTGTAAATGTTCTTATAAAAACGGCACTTTATTCTCGTACTTTTATGACTTTATTCTCAGAAACATGTCAGTGTGTAGGGGCCCTTGATGAAATGACTTTAGGGCAGTCCAAGGCTACTTAATCTCCCTCATGCTCATGTATGGCCTTTACTTCAAAGACTGTGATGATCATTATTACTTGCGGACCTATTTTTTGCAAATATTTTCCATTCTACTCAAAATTAATGGACAGCTATTGTGTTTAGCAATGACCTTGTGTGGCTTAATCTCCTCGTAGAAGGTGTCAGTGATTGTTGCACAGACCAGACATGGACATGAACATGTTAGTATTAAAAATATTTTCTGTTGGTCTGATACTCTGAATTTTGGGTTTTCATCAACTGTCTCATCAACAATCAAAATTATGAGAAATAAAGCCTTAAAATTAACACTTATTATGTGTCTTTATGCTAGTTTTTAAATGTAAACTATATAAATAAATGAATTTATCAATTATAATTCTAATTTATTTGGATGTACATTCAAACTAGTTTGGCTGTCGGTGCAGGAAATAATAGAAATACAGGCATTCAGACGGAACAAATATACAAATAACAAAAACACAGCTGTGACCTGTTTCTTTCTGCTTTATTAAGAGGACAAAAACGCTCATTAACTCATTAACATTGAAGCTCGTTGAAGCTCATTAACAATTATCTGAATTGCTTGTTTAATAAAATTAAAGAAAGTCATGTTTTAATAAGTAATCAGAAATGCTTAATACCAAAAGAAATAAGCAGGTTTGCCATGGTTAAATGTGGAATAAAGTGAAAGTAGGTCATTGCAGTGGCCGATAGGTAGGTGCAACCTGCAAGAACCGGCTGAGCCTAAATGGAAGCTGCAAACATAACCTCACCCTCTTCACCCATGACTGTTCTGCTGTCCACCCCACAAACACAGTGGGGAAGTTTGCAGATGACACCACCGTGGTTGGTCTCATCTCCAACAATGATGAGTCCCACTACAGAGATGAGGTCCACAGTCTGACACAGTGGTGCTCCAGGAACAACCAGATCCTGATCACCAGCAAAACCAAGGAGGTCATAGTGGACTGCAGGAGGTCCAGGAAGACTGAACACGCTCCTCTCTGCATACAGGGGGAGGTGGTGGAGCATGTGGACAGCATCAGGTTTCAGGTTTCCATATTTCCTCTGACCTCTCCAGGTCCGTAAACACCTCCCACCTGGTGAAGAAGGCCCAACATCGGCTCTTCTTCCTCAGAAAACTGAAACAATCTGGACTTCCCACTAAGCTGCAAAAAAGATATATATTTATGTCTTGGCATAACTGTGTGGTATGGGAGCTGCACAGTGAAGGAGAAGAAGGACTTAGCATAGGTGGTGAGGACAGCACAGGGAATTATGGGATGCTGTAGGATCTGGACTTTATGCTGTAAGTGTCCAGAGAAGGGCCAGACGCATCCCCACAGATCCCACCCACCCAGGTAATGCACTGTTTGCCCCTCTGCCATCAGGGAAACTTTCAGGAGCATCAAATCCAAAACAAACAGACTTAGAAACAGCTGCTATGCAAAAGCTGTAAGGACTACTGCCCCCTGCTAAGAAGATAGAGTCTGTACAACATCACTACTGTGAATGCATATTTTTTGCACACTCTTAAGCATCTGGAATATTTCATTGCACAGTTTCATGCACAGTTCTGTATATTAAGGTTTAACAATATTGCACATGTTCATATTTAAATAAGACAGCGAGTCCTAGCAGACCCTAAAGACTGATTTGTTTGGCATGCTTCAATCCCTCTCTCTCTCTCTCTCTCTCTCTCTCTCTCTCTCTCTCTCTCTCTCTCTCTCTCTCTCTCTCTCTCTCTCTCTCTCTCTCTCTCTCTCTCTCTCTCTCTCTCTCTCTCTCTCTCTCCCCACACACACACACACACACACACACACACACACACACACACACACACACACACATATATATATATATATATATATATATATATATATATATATATAGATATATAGATATATAGATATACAAACCTGTACTCATTGTTTGCTGTGTATCCATTATTTATTGCTTGTTGTGTCTTGCGTGTTCATTAAGTCGGTGAATGTCCTATAAAAAAATGTCACCATGGTAACATGCGGTAACAATAAAGGATTCCTGATTCCATAATAATTACCACGGAAAGCATTAAAGTGCTCTGTTAGTTGACTCATCTCTGCACGTGTCTGCAAGACAGTCACCCAAAATTACCCTCCTCTGTAGGCAGTAACTAGATCTGGTGTTTTCCCCCAAAACTTTTCAAAACTAAAAATAAATCCGTGACTAAACACGAGGGCAGGTTTTGTGAGACGCACTTATTTCCTTTGAGTAAATGATTCCAGGCGCCGTCTCTTTCTATCGACCTTTTCATCTGCGTGTTTGGCTTCCAGCAGCAGTCAGGTGTTCTGCGTCAGCCATAAATGATCTCATCGTATCGGAGCATCAGAGCCCCCACCTTTGTGTGTCCCGACTGCTTTGGTATGTTTGGTATGTTGGGACGTCCTCCTTTTCGATTGCTAAACAAACACTGCTTGTTTAGCAATCAAAAAGGAGGAAGAAACCCCCGACAGGCTGTGTGAAGCCACAGCCTCCTGTGACATCACATCATGTCATGTTGGATCCTGTAAGGACGCACGGCGTTCAGGTAAAACTGGTTTGGTGACATTGAGACAGCCTTTCTCCCTCCTCCTCGCTTTAAAGCCTTTCTTTTCTATCTGTGTCTACGGCTCACAGTGTCTTAGATGGTCTGACTGACACGTCTTGTTCTCTGAGGGTCATCATGGATTACTCTCAACCGTTCTCGGTGCTCAATGAGAAGCTGAAACCTCGGCTGAGCTCCAGCGAGCAGCTCCACTCTTCCCTTTGCAGGCTGGAGGAGAAGAAAGTGGACCCCCTCAGGATCAAAGCTTCGTCGTACTTAACAGCTCTCCTCCAAGATGAACCACAACCACAAATCTCCAACGAAGACCCGCAGGAACCTCAAACTACCACGAAACAAGAAGGGTTGTTCGGCGGCAGCCTCGAGGAGGGACCTTGCTCGGATCTGCTGCCTTTCATCAACTCCAGCTTCAGCACTGATTTTAAGCTCGAGGATGAGGATGAAGAGGAGCAGGCCAACGACAACAGCAGCATGACTCCGTCCGAGGAGACGGACAGCGCAAGCGAACTGACCTCGGAGGAGGGAAGAGACTCTGTGAAGTCAGGAGCAGAGGCCACAGTGCAGGAGAGCCCCTTCCAGAGGTTCTACGCCGACAAGACCCTGCCGGACCTGATCAACAGCGGCAGGCCGCTCGGCAGACGCAGGACGCTGACGCATGTCTCAGACACGGTAAGATGGAAAGACTTTCAATGCCTCCATGTTTTCAACTGGACCAGTAATACAGGGTGGAGACAGTTTTTGCTGTTACTCAGGACTTACACAAGAGATCAATCCAAAAAAAGGTAAAAAACAAAGCAACTGGACTTATTTTCCGTAGTTGAAGACGTCCAGTTGAAAATAAGTCCAGTTGCTTTGTTTTTTTACCTTTTTTTGGATTGACCATGACCTGGATGCCTGAGAATCTTCACCAGCATACACAAGAGATCCAGACAGGAAAGTTTGATATAACATGCATAATAGTGGTACTCCAATGTTTGAACGCTGCTTTTTAGGCATGAATCTGAAAAACAAAGTGTTCTTGTAAAAAAAACAAAATGTTTTGTCGTTCATCTTTGCGTATTGCTGTGTCTCAATTTATGAGCCAGTACAACTGGATTTCTCACCTGGAGTTTCACTCAGGAATCTAGATTAGCAGTTTCTGTTTACATTGAGTTAAAATGTCATGACGTTGTATTTTGTTCAGTGTTCAGGCTGGTTGCTATCTTCTCAGGCAATAAATACCTGCACCGTGTTAAAATGTTTAAATGGAGTGTTGCCATACTGCTTTAACAGCTTAAAGAAGTACGCAGGGAAGTGGAGCTGTCCCGCAGGAGGAGCATCAAGCTAAAGGCTCAGGTGGACAAACTACAGGGGAGCAACGATGGACTTGGATGGAGCCAGCACAGAGAGAGGGTAATGGATTTAAGCAAAGCCAGGACACGGCGTTAATCCGCAGAGCTCTTTATAACATCAGTTTGCTTTCCGCTGCAGGTCACAGACGAAGTTCTGTCGGTTCTGAGGCTGCTGCACCCGCTGCTAGAGCCAGAGTCCAGCCAGCCTGAGGCCAGACCGGGGGAGAACCGCCTGGATGCCGCTCTGGTGGAGCTGAAGAATGTGGCCCGACAACTGGCTATTAGCCATACCAAGAATGTAAGGGTCACACCCGCCGCTGAACTTTGTCACGTTTCATCTCATTGCAGCCACAGACTCCAAAGTATTTTATTACCTTGTTTTTACGACATTAAAAGTAGTTTTAAGCTATTTATGTGATGAACGAATACAAAGTAATGCATTATTGAAACGTCAGTGGAAAAGGATACATGGTTTTCAAAGCCTTTAAAAAGTGAGCTCAGATTTGTTTTTGCACAACAGCTCAAGCTCACTCTGGTTGGATGGAGAGCAGCCGTGAATATCAGTTTTTTTAGACTTGTTTCTAAGCCGGATTTAAATCTGCGCTTTGACTAGGCCATTCCGACACGTGATTATTTTTTGACTGAAGCCACTCGAGCTATGGATTTATGTTTAGGGTTGTTGTCCCTCTGCAAAGGGAAACCTCCACTACATTATCAAGTCTTTTATATCCTGCAACAGGTTTTCATCCAGGACTGTCTTGTATTCAGCTCCATTCCTCTATCTATGAACTCTGACCAGGTCCCATGTACCTGCTAAGCAAAAGCTTCTCCATAGCATGATACTGCCACCTCTGTGTTTCACACTGGGGATAGTCTGTTTGGGATAATATGCAGTGTTAGTTCTCCAAATAGGCCAGAAAGGGATGATTTTGTCTCATCTGACTGGAGCAGATGAGACAAAATCGTTCCCGCAGCATGATACTGCCTTTACCATAATAGGAACAGAGCTCAGGGTTATGTGCCTTGTTAGTTTTCTACCATACAAAATGTCATTCATGTCCTCCAAAAAGTTACATTGTAATCACCAGCTTCCCTGTCTATATTTTTTTCATTTTGCCTTTTATACAGTGGGTTTTGTGCTCAGGGTTAGCTGCAGAGTTTATTTTAGGCCACAGAAAGGGTTTTACATTTAAGCTAAAACGTTTCATTTTGGTGTAATTTGTCCAGAGCACCTTCTTCCTTGTCCCTGCTGAAGAAAAGCCTCCCCACAACATGATGCTGCCATGTAAAATATTAGTGAAACACAGCGAAGTGCGTGTTTGTGACAAAAAATGAATAGAATAAAATAAAAATCTAAGGGGATTGTGAATACGTTTGCGAGTTTCCCCTGCAGTCGTTTAGTTTCGGTTGATTTCATTGGGCACGTCGCTCAGAAGAGTGATTGCTCATTTCTGTAGGACTTGGTGACTAAAGTGGAGAGTTATTTACACAGAAAATTGCGTTCCCTCAGCACATTCGCTTTCTTTGAAAAACAATCTTTGTAGCCGCGTTTTTTTTAAACGTCAGTAGCTGAACAAACAAAGGACAAAAACTAGAAGCTCGGAAGAGATTTACTGTAAGAAAAACACATCTGAGCACCATGGCTCCAAACAAGCGACGAGATGCAGCTTATTCAAAGATGGTTACACTTTAACAAAAAAATTAAAGAATCGCTGATTCTTCTTGGCACGCCGCCTAAGTGGTGATTATCTGAAAACAAAAAATTCACCCTGAAGCTTTTCTCGCTTGAGTGGCAGCTGCGATCAGATGAAGCATTGTTTCACCGAAAAATAGATACCTGTGAACTCCACCCAGGGTGATTAAGCTCAGCTATGTGGTCTGACCTGTTTACGGGTGAAAGTATCAGAGATTCTTTTTGCCTCTGTGTCAAATGTTAAAAAAGAAAAATGTCACCAAGTGGGGTTGTGATTTTTCTCCCAACCAATAACCCTTTAACGAAACTGTCTTCATCCGGCCTCTTCTGTTGATTCTCCATGCAGGACTCCAAATCTTGGGCGAGTGGAGCCGAGGAGAGCCCTATCCTGCAGCAGGCTCTGAGGGACAGAGACGACGCCATAGAGAAGTGAGTTCCCACACAGACCCACAAACTGTCACGTTGCTTTTTGTAAGCCATGAATCAAGGCTTTCGGTGGAAAAGGGAAGCCTAAAAGGGAAGCGAATCTATTCTGAGGAGTGATTTGTTTCTTCTGTTTTGCTGCACAGGAAGAAGGCGATGGAGGCCGAGGTGCTCCGGAGTAAGAACGAGCAGATGATGCTGAACAACCAGCTGCTGGAGGGGGCACAGAAGCGTCTGGAGCTGTCGCTGGAGCTGGAGGCCTGGAAGGTAAAACGGAGACAGGTTTAATGGTGGACCGAAGCAGAGACAGGGTGCGTTCTTTGGGTAAACACAAAACCAAAGTCAGCACAGAGTGAAACGTGAAACTCATTAAGAAAAGCCTAGAAATGTTGAGCAGACATGCACACTGATGCATATCATTAAAATAAGGCTCAGAGACAAAGGAAGTCCAATTAAAATCCACCTGCGTTACAATGAGCGCCTGAAGCTCTTTAACAGCAGCTGGTATTCCGCCTCAGGGTTGCGTCTATCCTGTTTGCACTGAGCTTTCCATGTTGGAAAAAAAAACACACTGCACAGAGCTGAGTTTAAAGCATTGTGTTTTAAACAGCCAGTGTTCAAATATTATCAAATTAGGTATGGATTCATTTTTATTACAAATAATGGTATAAAAGTTAACGACGAGATGTATTTTAGCTCATGGGATGTCCCTTCTCAGATTTTGTCACGTCACAACAAGAAACTTTTACGTATTTTATGTGATAGGCCAACAGGAAGTGGAGCAAAGTAGGTCAACTGTCAGTCGTCGACTCCACAAATTCATGTTTCTGGGGGAGAGGAGTGAAAAGAAAGCCTCAAGAAGAACCATTTACTGTATTTCTATCACTAATGACGGAGACAGGCGCCCTGGTCAGATGAGGCCAACAGTGAACCATTTGGTCTACATGCAAAACTGTGTGGCTGGAGAACAATCCAGTATATCACCCTGAACATGCTGTCGTGATGGTGAAACATGGTGGTCATGCTTTGGGGATGCTTCCCTCAGTGCATCACATGAAGAAAACCTGTGAGGTTGCAAAAAGAGACTTGGGAGGAGGTTCAAGATACATGAATACAGCCGACAGTTCAGATCAGTGCATATTCCAGAGTAACAGCATCCAGGACTAAATCCAGTAGAGACTCATCGTATTGACTCTGGGGGTTAAGTACAAACACACCCCCATACTTTTCCGATTAATATTTGTTCAAAATGAATTTAAAAACAACAACATGTAGCTACTGTGTTGCGGGCTGCACAAGGAAGCAGTTACGCACCGTTACCTTGCAGCAAAAAGGTCTTGGGTTTAAATCTTGGCCTGGGGTCTTTCAGCATGGAGTTTGCATGTTCTCCCTGTGTGTGCATAGGTTCTCTCCAGGTACTCCAGCTTCCTCCCAGAGTCTAAAACATGACTGTTGGGGGGTAATTGGGCTCTCTAAATTGCCCTCAGATATGACTGTGTGCATGGGTGTCTGTCCAGTGTGTCTCTGCGTTGCCCTGTGATGGACTGGTGACATGTCCAGGGTGAGACACAGGTACAGGTAATGGGTGTATCATTTTGTTGTCTACTTTACCATTTTTCCACTACTTTGTGTGAGCTTTTCACATGAAATGTTGAAAAACCTTTTGATTATGGGGAAAATGGTAAAAATGTGGAGGGGTTTGCAGACTTTTTACATGTGTGTGTTGTAGATTTGTGACATATTACATAGACGTCGGTAGAATCTTGGTATTGAATTAAGAAAGAACGCACTAATTCAAAACAACTGAAACCACGTACTGTGTGTAGCTTGATGGGAGGAACATCCCACTGCAACAGCAAGTGCAGAAAGTTCGTTTTCCCCTCCCCTCTTTGCTCCTTCAGAAGTAAAACATTAACAGCGTTGGTCAGTTGTCTAATGTTAATGTGTCAGTCTTCTGCTGGACAAGTTTAACAGCCACATGACTGTATTTCATGCAGACTGTGCTTCAGGGAGAAAGATTGAATCTGAGAAAGTTCTCACCTGAGTGCTCCACAATCCGTTCATTAAATCATTCAGATTAAAAGCTGCAAGTCGTATAAATAATTTTTTTCCTTAGATCCTCTTGAACCGAACTCAGGCATTGGGAGTATCTCGTTGCTTCTGGATCATATTTATTCTGGGCTTTTATTTGTCTTTGGCATGGCAGTTTGAACTTCAGAATAAGCAGGAACCTACGGTGTGTTTATTCATTGTTTTTCAAAGGTGTGTCTGAGCGTGCCCAGTTTGTTTTCCCTCCACTTGTGCCTCAAGGCCGGAAGAGCACAGCACGCATCAATCATTATTGTCCTCTAATGCCGTGCGCTGAGATCTCCCGGTTCTTCAAATGTTCCTAAACCTTTAGGATCTACCTTAAATACTTATACACAAAAACATTACAAAAGAAGGTAATACATTGAAATGTCTAGACTTTCAATGGCAAGCTAAGCATGTGATGAATAATAGAAAATTTTATTTTAAACATTGAATACATTGTACCTCTCATACAAAATAAACTGCAGTCAATGTGATCATTGTATTTATTTATAACTGAACATAAACAAACCTGAAAGATAGAAAAGTGTGTTTCACTTTATTAAACACGCTTTTCAATCAGTGCGGCTCGGGATACATGTTTAAATGAACACCAACACAATGTTACACAATGTTTTTGTGTAAAAAAGCAGATATTACAAACTAAACTACTGGTATTCTAGTCGTGACCCCATCAGTACCAAAGGAACATTTTTCTGTAGCGGTATCACACTTAATAAGTATAAAGTACTCTTTTCTTTTGTCCTTGTTGGTTAAAGTATTTTAATGTTGAAGACATAATTGTTATAAAAAAGATCTCTCCAGCTCTTTGTGCATAGCATTAGTTTGTTTTAAAATTAATCGAGTTTTGAATTTCATCTCACAAGCAGAGAATGAAATGTGTATTTGCTCTGACACCGTTTTCAGCAGCAGTGACATTCATTATGGATGTAGGATAATTGTGATGTGAAGCAGTCTTCAATGTCTTTGACTGTCTCTTCTTCTCACATTTCCAGCCGTTCTTTAGCTTTGGCTCTTAACGTTTTTTCTCTCATCACTTTCCTCAGGACGACTTTCAGCGCCTCCTCCAGCAGCAGGTCATGAATCAGCAGCTGGCGGAGCAGCAGGCCCAGGCTAAGTCGTCTCGCAAGGGCCTCCTGAGGAGAAACAAACAGCCTCTCATCCAGCGGCCGACCAACTTCTCGCACGCAGCACCCACACCTCCCACCACCAACTCCAGCGGGATCTTCATGAACAAATCTGCCAACCCTTCTCCTCCAACTTCCGCCATGCCCTCTCCTCCTCCTGCTTCCAACACACGCACCTGGCGGGACAAGCTGAAGAAGAGCAGGCCTCGCCTCGGACAGATGGACGGAGCAGAGCAGGAGAAAGAGTGGGGCAGAGGAGACGATGGCTTCCAGGCGGTTTCGCTCGACTGAAACCGTCATGAGTGTACTGAGGACATTTAGTACTCTGGAGCTTTCCAAAGACTTATTGAATTAAAATAAAAAAACATGCTGCTTATTTTAAGTTCGAATGACTGGAGTCCAGTTTGACAGCAGAAAGCCAGTCTCACACGAATCTCCTGAGCTTTAGGTTTGAAAAGGAGACAAACTCCAGTCCACAAACAGAGACATATTTGATCAGAAATAACTGTGTAAAGACCAATACATTTTCCACAAGAACAAAGAAATGGGTTCTTCTTTGATCCAAGGCTGCAAGAACAAAGTTGCTTCTGGGCCGGACAACTTTACAAGATCTTACGTGCAGAAGTCCAAGGATGTCCTTCTGCCCTAAACCGCCCTCATATTTCTCTGACGCCACACCAGGGAAAAGGTTCTGCCCAGAATATGGGTCAAGAATGAGCTGCAAGAACAGTGTCTTTTTGTTCTTGCGGTCCCAGGAGAGAGAATAGATTTATGTGGTCTCCCAGAGTATGCATTGGCCTTAAGTCTCCATTCAGCTGCAGATTCATGTGTTTGCAGTTTGGAGTTTTAAACCACTTCCATCAGTTTAAACCATGAACTGAACTTTCTGATGGACCAGAATTTTGTGGCTTACATTCTCCAGTTTCGTAAAGCTTTTAGGTCGTTCCGATATCTCTTTAATGCTGTGCACTATTTGTCTTAGAAGTCGGATTCGGGATCTGGTTTTCATATATCCACCCGAGGTGAGCTTGGTCCGTTTGTGCTTTGGGAAACCAGTGGGATTCTCGAATTGTTGTGTGTAGCGACCAAGCTAACTATCATTAGCAAAACAAGCTGATGACAACATTTTTTTTTCTCCCTTCTTGTCTGTCAAATAGTGAAGGAAACATATTTTCACAGATGGATATCAGACAACCCCTGGTTCAGTTACAACCCATCAGAAAGGCTAACAAACACCGTTTTATGATGTTGTGGCACTGGTGGCCTTTATTTGACAGTAAGCTGATAGGAAATGGGGTTAATAGCGAGGGGCAGACATGCGGCAAAGGTGCACGAGCCGGGATTCAAACCTTGGACAGCTGTGTCAAAGGCTGAGGCCTCTGTATGAGGGTCGCTCGGTCTACCTCCTCAACCATCACCTCATGCCAGCAAACACTTTCTGATACTTCCAGAGTTTTGGAAGCACAGCAGTCATAGAGAATGTGAATCCATTTTCCAAGTTGAAAATCCAACACAAGGGGGGCGCTCATAAGTACACCAAACCAAGTAAACTACATTGATCAGCGTACAAAACGTTGTCCTCCAGTCTTCACTATTTAATTAGATTAGAAGTAGAGGCATTGCATTGCTGCATAGTTTGTAAAAAAAAGTTTTTTTTTTTTTATAAACAGCAGGGCTCCAGGTCAATTCTCAAATTCAAATATCGTATCTGCATATTGCCATTTCATTCCCATGGATGTCAGCAAATGCATAAGAATTTAATTTTCTTGTTAGATATAGATTGCAGGGACAAACATACTAAAACCAGCTAAAATTGACCTGTATATTGTTCCCTGATGATTAAGATTTTACGCTATTTTCATTGCTTGCGGTTCTGATCCCAGCTGAGACTAACTCATGTATGAAATGGGAAAAACTCAGAGCCACAACATGCTCAAACATCATTTTTATTGGAGTCACATGACCACTTTCAGTGCAGCATACTATGAGATTTTAGACGATGGCGATAAAAGCAGGTACGGATTGATGCAAGGTTGGGCAGAAGCTTTCCATGGCAGACAGCTCCTTTTCCAAACCCAAAAAAGTTGGATATAAGAGACGAAAATCACCCAAATAGGCAGCATCCCTCAGGAGAAAATCCAGTTTCCTTAAAACAGCTTCTAATATCCATGTGTTTCTTCCGGGTTTATTTCTAAAAACCCTCAAGATCCTGAAAATAATCAACTTTGAGTCTTCTCTCAGCAACAGCATACACACCAAAGAGTGTTGTTAGCGCCTCTTGTTAGACCTTAAGTATGTTCAGAGATTAGAAAAGGATTGCATTGCTGAATTTCTGACTATCCTATTAAACTGAAAAAAAAAAAAGAACAAACAAAAAAAACAACAACATTTTGATCTCCAGCTAATTTTGTAATGCATCTCTGGCCAAAACCTACAGAACTGGGCGGCAAACTAAAAGTATTCTTATAGATTTAAGCAACATGATCTTGAGCTTACTGTTGGGAAACATGCTTTGCATGTGGAATCTATTGCAATGTATGTGCAAAGAATTACTGTTTATGAATGAGTCATTAAATACAGTAACATGTAAATAACTTAAAGACTATTGTTTGATGTAAATGAATAAAATTTTACTGATAACCTCATCATTTTTACAGGTTTTAGACATTTTATTGTATAATATTTCCAACAATATATTTATATATCATCCACTTCTATATGGACCTAGTGAACATTTAAAACTGGTATATTTCCATAATTTAGAATAAGTGCCTCCACTGTGGGAACATGTTGAACAAACAAAGATGTACATAGCACAGAAAGGGAACGGCTGAAAACCAGAGAAAAGGCATGCTCATAGTGTCAGAGAATACAATCCTGAACAGGTGATTACAGTCTTCACACAAACCCACGTTAGCAGACAGTCCTTTCAAATATCGTTCCTCAACTATAAAATCTGCATTCAAGTGTCAGCACGATACTCAACCCCTCCCCCGACGGCCTCTTGAAATGTGCCACAAGGCAAATCCGTCCTGCGGGAGAAGGACTTAAGAGTTGAGCTTTATAAAAATAATTTAAATGAGGAGTCAAATTTGATTTAATTCTGAACATTTAAAGACTTTTTTTTTTGTCTTTTTCGCGTTTAAAGCAAACACAAAACACTGATTGTAGTAAACATTTAGTGCTTTAAATGTTAATCCATACAGACCTGGCAACCCAGCTGCCAATCTAAAAGTCTACCAGACATCATTATAGGATCAAAGTTGCTTATTTAAAGTTTTACAGAAACAAAAAAAAAAGTCCTCTCGATAAAAGAGGCACGCACAAACAAATGAACAACACCCTGCTTATTGTTAAATGTGGCAGTTTCACTACTGGACCAAACTTATCACCCCGCCCAACCCGAGGAGACAGAAATGATATCAACACCACTACGACTTGGGCACCTACATATGTTGCTGCAGCATATATTTGTGATACACTCACAAAGCCTTGTGCCTTATTCATAAAGATAACTGGAATACACAGGTAGTAAACAGGGAAAACACTGAAAGGACTGAGCAAGTACAGGGACACAACGTTACCGCGGCTTGTAAGCCAGAACACAAAGGAAACATGAAGGTAAGACCGAGCGTTGCTAGTTGTAACCTGAGAGAATCAGGAAACGGTTTGTATTAATACTGCATTGGAAAGTTTTAGACTGAATCCCGTAGTGAAATATGTTAGCATAAAAATATAACCAGCACTCTCAGAGGGACTTTTTTTTACCAACCTGCATCACCTGAAACACAAACTTTCTGAATAAACCACTATTATAAACAGTCAAAATATGTCCCACCTCAAACTTGCAGTACTGAGCCCCCCCCCTCCCACCGCAGCTGACCAGTTTGGTCTTAAGACCTCCTTAAATATACAGCATCCGTTTTACAGCAGTGCCGTCATAACTTACATCCGCAAACACAGATTATACTTCCCTTACAGCCATTTTTCTACAATCCTGACGTAAAAACAGCGGCTCTCACAACTGCACACACCCCTGTTGAAACGTGACTTCAAAACGTTTCGCACTTTTTAGTGGAACATTTACTCAAGGTAATAATCAAATGCGCTTACCATTAAACTAACGCATCGATGAATCACTTTTTGATTGAATTTCAGCATTCAGTCTTCCCATCAATCACAGAACATTGACACAACGCTGACACTTGCATGCTTAGCTAACATGATTCAAGTTTTAGCAATGTCTTACTGTATAATGGTACAGGAGAAGGATAGGAAGAGAAAAATCGACAACCTCATGGCACGGCACAGGGAAGACCGTCTTCAGTAATGAGACTAAACAGAAACTTATAAGGGAGGCTGCCATGAGGCTGGGAGCGGCACTGAAGGAGCAACGCAAATGTCTGACAAGCACTGGTTGTGTTCTACGTGTGACCGCAATCTTCTATACGTCTGGGCTGAGGATTAGACCTGCAAGAAGGAAGGATTTCGTTATGGTTTAAAGAAGCCAAGCTGGAACGTTTGAGTGAAAATTTTAAAAGGTACGTTTGGCACAAACACCATAACCACTGCGAAACCTTGCGGTGGTGGTGGTATCATGCTCTGGGGTCGTTTCTATTCAGATTTATGATGGGATTTATTTTTCAGCGTCAAGTTGGGTCCAAGCATACGTCCAAATTAATAAATTAATGACTTTGCCAGAAGGAACGTTTGGGAATGGACTCAAAATCTGTGGGGTCCCTTGAAGAGGGACTGGGCAAAGTGGGGCAAATAGTGTCAAGATGCAGGATGGTGACAGACTCTTACTAAAGCATTCTGGAATCCAACCAAAAGGTGCTTCAGTTCATATGAATTCTTAATTTTTCCCTGGAACAGATGTTTGTTTTCCAGAACTGTACAGTCACATTAAAGTTTTTTTTTTTTTTAAATCATTTATCCCTCCCTCATCGTATATGGCTTTTCAATAAGGGTGTGTACACTTATGAGATCCGCTGTTTAAGAACATAAAGACAGAACAGTGCAAACGAGATTTTCTTTGGATTAGTACATTACCTCCAAAAAACAGCCCCATGATGTTAAACTGATCTGCAAAACAAATCAACTGAAACGTATCTACAAGCTGGAAAATCTACGACCACTAACTGACTGGGAGAGTAAATTAAAGTCATCTACGCTATTGCATTTAAAAATAAAACTAACTGCTGTAAAAGAGTGGGATTGGTCCTGTGTCGGTGACTAGTAGGATCGCTGTTGACTCCACTTCACGCTCGGAGGCGCTGAGCGTTAAAAAAAAGTCCGCGGGTGCGGGTTGGAGGCAGCTAAGACTGAAGGAAGGAGCTGATGGAGCTGATGAAATCTAGAGGCTTGTCAGCGTGTATCCAGTGGCTTGCGTCTGGGATGTACTGGATGTCGGCGTTGGGGAAGAGCCTTTGGATTTCTGGGTAGTCGTCGGAGCTGTGACGGGAGCGCAGATGCAAACAGGGAGGGAGGAGAACATCAGGGAAGACAAAGACACACAGACCTGAAGCACTGATGTTTTGTTGTAATAGGGAGCGACTAAAAAGACACAAATAACAGCTCTATTGTCAGACTAGACATTGGAAGCATACCAGGAACAAAGTATATTACAGTATACAGAAAGGGTTACAACTTGAAAACCACTACATCTTTCCATCATAAGGTTCCTATGATTTAAAATTGTGTAAATGAGATGCTAGTGAACGACTTTTCTTCAGCCGTACAGAACAGAGGATCGCAGCAGCAATTACTGCTGTAATAATTAGACTAATTAAGCGGAGCAGGAATAATGGCTGCTGCTCTGTATCAGTTAAAAGCAGTCAGATAGTGTTGTACATTTTGGGTTTTATTATATATGGTATTGCGTAAATACAGTGAATCCAATTATGTTTTTACTCAAGAACGCCATAAAACAAAGACCCTCACAGTAGCTCCGTTTACATAGACAAAATTAATTGGAATAAAGGGCCGATCGGGAAAAAAAAAGGGTCATGTAAACAAGCTAGTTGAAAAATTGTGATTGGATTAAGCTCAGTCGGAATTAAATTGTATTCTGAATGAGATATATTAACGTTTGTGAATACAGGCCTTAAAACACATTTATATTGCTGCAGTTTTCTAACACTCTCATTAATTTAAGCAAGTAGCCATCTTTGTCTAGCCGTTTACTGAGTAATCTAAAATTTCAGAGTGAGCCGTCACTGCAGTAAAATATTACACACCTGTATCAGGAGTGACAATAAGTGTGGAAGACACTGTAAGCCCAAATTATGCTCATACTTCAGGTATTATTATACAATATGCAAATGTACTACTTAAAAACAGCTGTAAAGAAATCCTGAGCTATCAATCCTTAACAACTAGCCGATTTAAAAACGGCATCTTAAATACATGCAAGTGGGTTTCTTTGAAAATAAATCCTCCCATTTCTGTCATGTTTTCTACCTGATATAAGCAGAGCTGGCGCCACCCAGAAACAGCGTTGGTCCCTCATAGACGGAGTCCAAGCTGGGGAAACTCATGATTTCATCGAGGTGAGCTGCGATGGCCTCCAGGTTGACCCTCCAGGAGTAATGTCCGTTCACCTCCACCAGGTTGGTCAGCAGGAACTGACGCACAGAGTGCTCCTGTAGGAGGAGAAACGTGTTCCATTCTCTGCATCTCATATTACAAATACCGAGAGAAAAAATAAATAAACAAATAAAAAAGCCGTCCCGACCTTCACCAAACTCCGCAGCTGATCCTCGGCCATCCGCCTGGCAGTGGACCGAGGGATGTCGGTGGAGATCTTCATCTCCTGCATAGCCTGGATGTAGTAGCGGAAGTTGGTGCGTGTGGTGGTCTGAGCTGGACTGATGTCCACGACCACCAGCCTCTCCACTAGACTCGGCTATAGACAAAGAAAAAAAATCAGAATAAAGAGAGACTGAGACCGGTAGCTGGAATCAAAAACAAATTAAGTCACAATTATATAAGAAAACATGGTCAGAATCTCAGCTTTGATCAGAGAACGTTAAAATACAGATGTCTAAATTTTCAGGACTGATTAACATACTTAGCTAATTATTTATATTGTAAACAAGACAAGTATATAGCTTTATAAGTTCTTTTTATCAAATGAAATAGCCAATGAAATTACATTAAATAAGACACAAAACACTAAAAAACAGAGCATCAAAATGAGACACTAAAAGCAACGGGTTAAAGTAAGTATGTTTTAATTAAAAGCACCAGTCACACCAGAATCTCCCATAAGCGATGTTTTCATTTCTTAAAACTGTCGACACTGTCAGCAGAGGGGAAGCGAAGGAAGTGCGATGGATACGCGGCGGGTTTTAATCACTAGATCTGAGCGAGTGGGAGGTGGAGGTGTGTGGAACGTGAATGTGGGCATCTGTCCAGGTAGGGATTTACAAAATGTTTTTGTTGGGCCGAAATAAAACATATCTAACTGAAAACCTCAAGAGTCCAGCTATTTTAAGCTTGAATCGCTCTTCCTTAGGTTTTGTCTTGAACTTCTCAGGTTACAAAATACTCCATGTTTATCCTTTTGTTTAAAAACCCTCGTGACTCAGGCTAATCAAACGGCAGGTATCCCCACAGCTTCTCACTTCCGCCAGGTGTTTACAGATCATATGTTTTAGGTATTCATCTTACGCTAATCTATAAACATTCAGGTTGCAAATTTTCCAATGATGCTTTTGCACTACTATTCTAGTATTTTTTTTTTTTCCATTCATTGAGTGTTTACACCAGGTGATGAATTTTCTCTATTTAATCTGACTCGATGACATGGTTGTATTCAACAACTAACTTTCTTTATATCTTTACAATAATACATTTAAATTACTTGCCTTGATTTCAGATTTTGTGTTTCACACAGACTAAGTTTCAATTAAATGTGCTTCCAATTAAAATCTGAGCAATCAGATTTGTCCCTACGTTTCCTCCTCGTCTCCTCAAGCCCCTAAGTCTGAGGGAAATCGACACTTTTCTTCCAAACTCATTCATTTCAGGGGAAATCTCTTGACTCCAGAGACGTCTCCATCAACAGATTGCCTGCAGATAATACCCGATTATTCATGGTCCAGAGTATTTCACTAAAAGAACCCGTGGTGATCTTAGGCCTGGACTATATATAAAAAAAAAAAGCATATCGATAAAATATAAATTATATTGATCGATATCGATAATTATCAAATAATTCAAAATGTATATTTTAAGTGCAGCCCTGGCCATTTTATGCTGTGGCTTAGTGACCTATTTTTAAATGAAGAACACTGAATTCAAACACAACCAACTCTTTACCAAACCTCAAATATTCTTTTTAGAAAAGGAAATTATCCCATTTTAAGACTGAGGGTCATTAACCAGATGTAGTTTCTAGCAACCTTTGTTAAAACAAGGAAATGAAACCAATTGTACAGGTTTTGCACCTTCTGTGTTATTTGTGTAGTGACTTTGGTGGCGATGAAGCTGGTAGGAATTACTAGTGTTGTTGAAGTAACAAAAATCCTTAATTTTTGACTAATTTAAAAATAGAAAAATAATAGTTTTCATTCTATTATCCATCAACCAACAGCCTGCCATCAATCTGAAGGCTTGTTTTCCTGTTACTTCTAAATGCAACATCTCCAACCTTCAACCAGGTTAACTAATGATGAATAAAGGAAGTTGTAGCCAATTAGTTGTAACCAAGTAAAAAATAGGACACCATATAATTAAATTGTTGTAATATTAAAGTTAATTTACATTTGAAGTTTGCTGTGAAAAAAAGTCCAATTAAAGCAAACAATCCCAACTATGCCGTCAGCCCAAACACTTCCTGACCTAAATAAAGGTCGGTGGAGACGGCAGGAATGTAAAGTGAGGAGAAACATAATTTTGCAACATATAGCGCTGCATATTTACGCTGACATTTAGGGTTCGCCCACCTGCGTCAGAGCGGTTGTCATGGCGGTCTTCCCCCCCATGCTGTGGCCGATGAGGACGCACTTCTCGATGTGCAGCTGGCCGAGGAGGTGTTTCAAGTCGCCGACCATCGCGCCGTAGGTAAGCTCTGGGGTGTGGGGGCTGTTGCCGTGGTTACGGGCATCTACAGTCAACACCTGACTGGACAAAGGACAGGTAAGACACTTGGAACGGGGAAAAGGAAGCAGCAGAGCGAGTCTTCGTGGCTCGGGAAGCCCGGCGTCACACACAATGGAGGTGTTGTGACAAGTTTATTCAAGTCGGGCCAAGCAGGTATCACTTATCAGCTGAGAGGCCGGATCAAATGACCGCTGCTAGGACATTCCCGACAAATCCGCAAAGAGCCATTAACAGACTGCTTTGGACAAATGCGAGCGCACAATGATTGAAGTGTTTCAGCTGTAACAACAGACGGGTGCGAAGTCTTCATCGGCGCGTTACCTTTCGGCCCGTGCGTTGCACCAAGGACTTGGCTATTGAGTGGAAGTTGGATTTACTGCCGAAGAGGCCGTGCAGAAACACCAGCGGAGTGCTCTCTCCCTTGCCATCGAACACGTCGTAGGTCAAGTTGACAGGACTGAGGGGGAGGAAAACAAAATTATTGGCGGTCACAGATCCTCTAAAGAAAACTCAGATGATT
The DNA here is from genome assembly GCA_037039145.1 of Fundulus diaphanus. Lineage (NCBI taxonomy): Eukaryota > Metazoa > Chordata > Actinopteri > Cyprinodontiformes > Fundulidae > Fundulus > Fundulus diaphanus. The sequence goes on along the minus strand of CM073136.1, from coordinate 33,935,858 downwards.
TTTATTTATCTTTTGTCATCAGCTTGAGCATCTTGGTTTCCTAACCTGATAGGGAGAAGGTATCATATAAACAGAACAGCTGAAGATGTTATGTAATGTACTGGTTTTCACTCAATAGACTATCTAACTAAATGACTTTGCTTCCACCTGCTGGTGCACCGCAGTTATTCACATTGATAGCATCTATTGTTAAAATGAGCTATTACTGTTGGTACTTTGTGATGATCAAAGACTCTGATATCAGATCATTTATTTATATATAACAGAAACACGTTTCTTATAAAGAATGTGTGCTATGCATGCTTATTTTTGTGCACAGCTCAATGCAGTATGTGTCAACTTCAGACTAGGCCCTGACCCGTCTAGGCCAGGAATTATTGCGGAGTATTATTTTCCTTTTAAAATGAAAATCAAACTTACACTACCGCTCAAAAGTTTGGGGTCACCCAAAACATGTCCCACATTTTATTAATCAAATGAGCTGCAAAATGAATAGTCAAGACACAGACCAGGTTAGGATGGATGATTTGTTCTTGAAATAATATTTGTTGTCCTTCAAACTCTACTGTCATCAAAGAATCCTTGCAGCCCTGCAGACCTTTGGCGTTCTAGCTCTCGGTTTGTTGGGATAATCTGAGGAAATGTCACCCCAGGCTTTCTGAAGCCCCTCCCACAAGTTGGATTGTCTTGATGGGCATTTCCTACGCACCTTTCGGTCAAGCTGCTCCCACAACAGCTCTGTAGGGGTGAGATCTGGTGACTGTGTTGGCCACTCCATTATAGGCAGAATATCACATCGACAATTCAAATTCAATTCAGTTTTATTTATGTAGCGCCAATTCATGAAACATGTCATCTCAAGGCACTTTCCAGAGTTAAATTCAATGTCTACACTGCAAAAAGGGAACTAAAAAGAAGTTAAATTTTCTTGAAATTAGTGTGTTTTTCCTTGATTTGAGCAGGTAAAGAAGACTATATGCAATGGAATAAGATTTTTGCACTTAAAATAGGAACAATTCATCGCCATCATCTTATTTCAAGAGCAGAATTCCTAATTATCTTATTTTAGGGGTAAAAATACTAATTCCATTGGCAAATAGTCTTATTTAGCTGCTCAAATCAAGGAAAAATACACAAATTTCAAGAAAATTTTACTTGCTTTTAGTTCCCTTTTTGCAGCGTAGGCTGTATTTCTGAATAATTCAATAATACTTTAATTGAAGAAAATTATGCTTTTTATTAAAAATAAGATCATTACTAAGTGACCCCCAAAACTTTAATCGGTAGTGTATATATTTTATTCGTATAACAAGAATCCTATTTAAACGGTGTCATTCAGTTTAAATCGCCAATGGAAAAGTTACTTTAAAGATACTAGAGATGCACCAATCAGCCAGCCAGAATCACCACTATCTATCTATCTATCTATCTATCTATCTATCTATCTATCTATCTATCTATCTATCTATCTATCTGGTCACATTTTCCCCTTTTGTAATCCATTTTCTGAGTAAACAGTGAAACCGTACTGTTATTCCTCGATGGACTCATACTGTCAGAATCTCCCACCAGCCCATGTCTTAGCAGGAACCCCGCTGCTAGTTAAAACAAATAGCTGCAAGAATGCAACTTTAAAACAAGGTCAGAGTCAATCATTTTCATTGCCAAGCGTTGCTGAAACTGTGCCCCCCCCCCCCCCCCCTTTTTTTCCCTTCTCAAGGGAATGTTTAAAAAACGGTTCATGCTTAACTATTGGTTCACATGCAATATGTAACCTAACCAGTGACTTTGGTTACACATTTCCTTTCCACCACCAAGAGACAATCAGTGAACGTACATAATAGCCCATAAAACATCCCCAGACAAAAGGCCAAAACATGCACGTATGTTTGAGCAAGAGGGGCTGTCTTATGATCGTGAGATCCTTCGGATAAACAAACATAATTTAAAACAGGATTTGTTACCGATTTTTAAGGTACACATTCCAAGAAAAAAGACGATATAAATCAATCTATGTTAAAAAAGAAAAGAAAATTGACATCCTGTAATGTAGCTGAGATGCTAACTTGCACATTAGCATATAGGGTTACAAGGAAAGGTTGTCCGAAATTCGGATTTAATTTAGTTTTATATCTAGCTTTAGCGTCCATACCGCCGTAAAAGCCCAGATTCTGGGTAAATCTGCGAAAACATCTGAATGACATTTAAAACTGTTGTGTTAATGCTTTAAAAACACCACAAGGTGACATGTTGTAAGGGTTAAATAGCACACAGGTTGAGATCCGACACCAACACCGGGCAGTGATTTCCACTCAGAACCACCGACACCCAGCCGGGGCTGGTGGAGGACACCTGTTAGCGGAGGAGGCTAGCGGGGTACCTGGATGAGCTGGCTGTCCGGACCGGGGGAGCCGCATCCGCCGGTCTGAGGAACAAACGGCACGACGACCGGCTGCTCAGCAGTCCTCTCTGAACCAGGCGACACAGAGTCATCATGGCAGCATATGTTCGCTTACTGGACGGTCCACAAACACCATGCGCCTCTGAGAACGGCCGCAGCGACAGCGCAGAGCCGGGGAGAGAGCATTCAGAGCGGCCCGGAGGTCGACACCGGAGAGAACCCCCACCTTGTCAACAGCTGACGGTGCGTCATGACGTCAGAGGTCGAGCGTTTTACCCTGGGTGCAGCCTGTCAGGCAGCGAGCCTCTCAGGGCTAATGCGTGAATTTAAAATGTGAAATCCACAAAAACATGAGCAATATCTTCTTTGCAGAGCCCCAGCGTGCTTATACTATAAAACAACTCCAAAATCAGACTCGTCATGATTAATTTCTCTATTTAAAATGAGCTCAGATTGATCAGTTTTGCAAAGCAGTGGTGCCTCCAGAAATGTTTCATAAGGGGGGCCAGATTGGGCTACTTAGACCCTTGGGGTGGCACACTGAAACTAAAAGCCGTAATTTCAGGATTTTATTCTACTGTTGTAGTAATGCTGCCTGTAGAAAACTATATTAAAGTAAACGCCTACTAATATCTTTTGGTTTATTTTTTGATTTTTAATGTTAATGATCTAATGTCCATAGACCGATAACAGTACAGTTAACATTTTGAGTTGAACAACAATTGTTTTTCATTGTGTAATTATATTAGGAATAATGTGTACATTTATTCATTTACTGAAAACAAAATAATTAGTAGGGGAATGTAGGTACTGGCAGATACAAGAAGAGCAGCTGCCTAGCTGGCTGTGCATAATGGGATGAAATGGAATGGGATAAACTGATGCTACTACACATTTACACTGGCCAGTGGGGTGGCCAAGACATGGCCTGGTGGCGCCATTGTTGCAATGGCCATTGCCAATGGCAATATTTCTAATCAGTTATTTTTACATAATTTGACTGATTTATTATTTTTTTCTTCTTCTTTTTTGTGTGACTTGGGATCAAAGTTTTTTAAGATACCCTGATGTTACCCACATTGCATCCTGAGAAATTCCACCAGTTGCGAGTATTGAGAACGCGGATCAGTCAGCCAAGGAATCTCTTTAATGAAATTCATATTAATGTTACTTTAGGTAAGCTTGATTGTGTTAGTATTTTTAAAGAGCTTACTGGCCAGCAGTGGCAAAGCTTGTGTGAAGGAGAGCCAAAAGTGTGGCATTGTTTTAAGTGTCAGCTTTCAAATAAAAATAACACACTTCAGCATCTTGTCGAAAGGATCACGTTAAATCAATCAGATTAAGACTGGGGCATTGTGGACTGGCTGCCAATGTGAAAATAATTAGTAAGCACCCTGATGGACAAAGCCAGTGTGGGCAATTGGAAAATGTGATTCGAGTAATGTTGTGTTGTCCTAATTATAAATCAATAAGTGTAGGATCCTCCTGAAAATCATAACCAGATGACAAAAATGATAAATGTAAAGGCATATTTGTGCTACAAATCTAGAACAGATAAAACATAGAAGAAGAGATTAAAACAACACATTGTTTGTTGATGCTGTCTTGGCTGTCGCTACACCGCTGTTTAAGACCGTCTGCTGGTTTGCTTGCTGCAGCTGATTGAAGGTCTTATTATTATTATGGTGATTGGTAACCTGCTGACTGTCTTTTAGGGTCAGTTAAAGTATCATATAAGCTCTCAAAGTTGAAATATGTTTTTTTCATCTTCACAGAAGTTATTGTTATAATAGTTTTATTTAGAAATAAAACAATAAAACGAGTTATTGACTTGCAGCATTCCTTCCTCCTGGATCAGCATGTAGCCACAGTGGACAGTCGCTTGCATTGTGTTGTTGACTTTGCAGCAATCCCTCATAATGAGCGAAGAGGAAAACTCCACTTTAACGTCAAGAAACCTCCAGCAGAACCAGGCTCAGCGTGAGCGGCCATCTGCCTCGACCGACTGGAGGATTTGAGAAGACACAGAAAGAACACAGAAGCACTGATCCAGGAGTACTTTCTATTTGAGAGAAGAGTAAAAGGGTAATGGCAGTACTATCTCCATTAGTGGCTTCATCTTCATCATCATCAGCCGTGAGCCGGTTTTCAAGTCTTGAACACAAAAGAGAGCACATACAGTTAGTTGCAGTAAAGTAGCTATGTCTACAAAAGAAACAGGGCTAAACACTGAAAGACAGAGCCAACTGTATCATTTATAACATGAGGTTGTTGGCACCAGCAGCTCAAGGCAAGGCAAGGCAAATTTATTTATATAGCACATTTCAGTACAAAGACAATGCAAAGTGCTTTACATGATTAAATATAGGAAAATAAAACAAAATAAAAGCGAGTTGGAATAAAATGCAGAAAAAAAATAAAACATAAAAAAATATAAATATAAAAATATATATTTAAAAAAAAGTTGGACTACAAAGTTGAACTAATTATGTTTAAAACAGCTTAACTAGAACAGCCAAAGGCAATCATAAACAAATGTGTTTTTAATCTTGATTTAAAGGAACTCAGGCTTTCAGCACATTTACAGTTATCAGGAAGTTTGTTCCAGATCAGTGGAGCATAGGAACTAAATGCTGCTTTTCTGTGTTTGGTTCTGGTTCTAGGTATGCAGAGAAGGCTGGAGCCAGAGGACCTGAGTGGTCTGGAGGGTTGATACACTGATAACAAGTCTGTGATGTATTTAGGTGCTGAGCCATTCAGGGATTTATAGACTAACAGAAGTATTTTAAAGTCTATTCTCTGAGATACAGGGAGCCAGTGTAAGGACTTTAGAACTGGGCTCAGCTGACTGCCTGAATGTGGGAGTAGGGATCAGTTGTCAGAAATAGATTTATAAAAGAGGTGATTGAGGTATTTAAACCACTAAGTGGCACTATAGTGTCATAATAGTCTCCTGCATAAGAGCAGACTGCAAAGGGCAGGCTCAAACCAAACTGCTTTAAATACTCCTCCTCTGTGCTGCTTTGTTACTACAGGACATAAAAGATTAAAACACTATAAAAATACCAGTTTTCCAAGAACATTGAAATTCTCAAGAACAAAACAACAAAAGTTAATCTATTTTAGATACTGGTGAATGTGAATTTGAATGTGGCCTGTAAAGGGACGTCTGTCTATTGCTGTCCAGTTTCACTTCTACATGTTCTGCTGAATCACCTTCATTTGATTCTTCATCCAGGGTCGTTTGTTCATCCTGTCGGTTTGTTTGTCACATTAAAGAATATCTAAGACACAATCCTCAGTCTGAAATGAATAACTCAGGCAGCCAGGCCCCTTTGGCTGTGTCTCCAGACCTTCGTTGCTATTGGCGATGTGTCTTCGGGGATAAGGCATGCTATAAATCGTCGCCATGGTGATGAGACAGCGACACAGGGAGGAACAAGGTACAGGCCTCACCGAGGGGAAGAAAAGGGAAGGAGAGGATTGCGCTCTTCTCTCTTACACAGCACAATGTTTTACTATTAAAACCAGAGTTTTAAGACAAAAAACAACCCCCATTCCAATGTTTCTGATACTTTATTACTCAATAACATCATTACAGCTGACACGGTGCGTGGTTTGTTTTTCTATGACTTTGTGGTTGTAGAGGGGTTATTGCCTCCAGCTTTAGTAGATGTTGTTGATCGAGAAACATGACAAACCTGTGGATGACATTAAAACTTCTAGACAGAGGTAACGTGCAGAAAGAAGTGTCTTGATATCTATACAGTGATGTATACGTGAGGCCCTCACCACAGGCGACTTTCCTTTACAGACAGATAATTAACAAGACATGTTAATTTTGTTTTCAATATAACTTTGTTGAAATAAGTCTGAGCTGATGTGTTCCCGGAATATGAAGGTATTTGCTTTACACTTGGCACTGTGTAGCATTTACAGTGCCGAGGAAAAGTATTCGCCCCACAAGTCTTGTTTGGTTTTTGCTTTTATGACCAAATACATTTTAATTTTAGATAATAAAAAATCTTCAGTTTTGACCGTCTTAACTTTGCAGAACTTTTATAATCCATCTACATTGGAGGGTTTTCTAGCATGAACAACCTGTTTAAGGTCTCGCTGCAGCATCTCAGTCAAATTTATGTCCAGCCTTTGGGCAGAACCACTCTTTGTTGGAGGGATTGTATGCCCCTTCTGGCCATGTGATCTCCCAGAATGAGGTGGCAAGTGTTGCCGGGAACAAGGATCTCTGGGTTTTCCTTTGGATTTGTTGCCCCTGTGATCCAACTCAGATAACTGGAAGACAATGGGTGGAAGAATGGGAATTTGAGTCTTAGTTTCAAGAAAAAAAATCATGATTTGCCCAGTTTTGTTGACAAAGACCTGTTCACACCTGGCACTAAAGTGTACTGAGTACGAAGACCCACTGAATATACTTTTCTTTCAGCTACTGTCAGAGGTGGCCTGGGACCCTTGTAAATATTGTTAGTGGGTTAGTCTGAATGCAATCCCTCCTGGGGCACAATGAAGGGCCACCCAACTGACCTGACAGTCAAAGTCTCTTAATAAAAAAAAAATCAGTATTTCACAAGCTGCCAAATCTCTGTCTTTGTTGACTTGTTTCTCTTATTTATTTCATTCCAAGCATCTTCTGTGGCGCTGCTGCTTGGTCACATGTCAGCTGAATTTCGATCCACTCAGCATGTCTAAAATACACCGTAATTGCATCTGCTGCTGATAGTTTATCTGCTCTACACAACATTTGTGTCCATCAGGGGATGAGATTAACATATCAGGGACAGGCTGTGCTGATGGTTTGCTTGGTCGGTATCAGGCAAATGTTGGACTTCAGCCAACAATTTATTCTTGTGTCACATCAGGTGCCTGTCCAGATCACCTGTATGTTCGCTTTTGTTTCCATCTTAGTCCAATGGAAAGAGAAGTGGACATGCAAATGTGACATTTGAGTGGATTTTTTTTCCTATTGTCATGCTTCTCTTCCTCTTCTTCACCGTTCCAGATGAATGTCCTGTTGAGACGAAAAAACACGTTTTCTAAGGAAGTACACACCAATGTTTTACAAATATGTAAAAGGCTTTCAGACTGATGTGTTTTAAAAGGTTACTCTTTAGCAACAGATATAAAATGCACACGTGCTGCCTTTGAAATAAATGATCATTGCAACTAATTCACAGTTTGGTCAAATTCCACTCAGTGACCCACCTCGATCAGATTGCAGTAGTATCTCATATGTTGTTTGTCTGCAATATGTGTGTGTCTGCATGTTTCCTATAGATAAGGCTGTAAAAGATTGGGATTAAGGGTATGAGAAATTAAAAATGTGAGCTGAGGCATTTCCTGACCATGCATGAGCTATATAACGAACAGTCAGCACAGTTTTATCTATATGTGATTTAGAGTGAGATGTTTGTATGAAAGGAACAAAATCCCTACAACCATTTTCTACACCTGCTTGTCCTTGCAGAGTCATGGTGGGGCAAAAATATTTACCTGTGAAGATAATCTATATTCACTTTACTACTGTAATGTAACACTAGGATGCAAAGCATTGTCAGGAAAAGGTACTTTAATGATTTTATTTGTAACCGACTACTGATTTTTAAAAATTACTTAGACATTTAGACATTCACCCTTTCTACTGCAGCTAGTCCTGCACTTGTGTCTCTGGTCTCATATCAAGCATGCATTGTGACTTCTTACTTTTGCATTAAAGAAGGAAATAAACACCATAGACTGTAACTACAACATCTTGGTTGCATCTGTAGCAAGTTTGGTGTCAACACAACAAGCAGTTGAGAAGTTATACATGTTTAGATTGAAAGAAATACAGGTGCGCCCCTTCTGCGCCATTTTGGCAGAGTTTGGCACAATTTTTGAAATTTGGAATTTATTCTTGAAATTGAAAATGTGAGATTTTATAATATATTTGGTCATAACAATTCATTAGAATGAAGTTGCTACTTTTAGTCTAAGATGAAGATCTGGACAAATGATAAGTGTGTTGTTGTTGCTAAAGATCTCAAGCTCCCTTGAAAGAGGGCCCATGGGCTTAAGAGAGAAATGTTTATTTTTAATGTTTTTATTAATTATTTTCTATACAACATCTTTTTAATCATATTGGTCAAACCTCAGTAACCATTTTTTAAAATGATTTTGACATTTGACATTTAGACATCCACCCTTTCTACTGCAGCTATTCCTGTGCTTGTGTCTCTGGCCTCATATCAAGCGTGGATTGTGACCTTTAACACAACAAAGAGGATTTTCTCAGATGAAAGAAACGGGACATGGAGTTATTAATCTGTACATAAAAGAAAGGAGAACCATCACAATAATAAAAAAAAAAACTTCTGTAAAAAAAAGTTCCGGAAAATCTGCTGTTTACCAGCAATGATGAAAAATGATCTGCCAGCTTGTTCTACTGAGGCATGTCACAAAAGTGCTGACACACCTTGAGGTCATTCACATCCAATCTGCTTGAGTTCTCTTTCATAAAATATTATGATGGCAAAAAAACATTTTATCTGTTGGCTTTTTGAATTAATCCCTATCCAATGATTCTTTAGTAAAATATTATAATTGCAGTGCCTTGCAAAAGTATTCACACGCCTTTGAAGTTTTCATATTATGAAACTTTGCTACCACAAACTTCTATGCATTTATTGGGATGTTATATGATTCATCAACTCAAAGTAGAATCATAATGGTGAAGTTGAAGGAAAATTACACCCTGGTCTAAATAAATCTGAAAAGTGTGGAGTGCATTTGTAATCCCGAGGAAAATATGTTGAATAAACATTATTCACTGAAATTTCAGCTTCATGTCTTTTGGACTTTGTCAAAAGGGATGCATCTGACTTGGAATGAGCCCAGGAGGATAAAAGACAGCAGCGCTCCAACTGCAGGTCGCTCAAGTGCGAGCTACCAGAACTGAGACTTCTGGATAGGTGTTGAAACGTTTTCAGAACAACTAAGCAAAGGCCCACTTACCTCTGATTTAAGTTGTATCTGTGCTAAACAGTTCAGTTCGGGTCACATCTGTTCATAGCACCTAGATATTTTTTTTTTACAAAGTTTAAACAAGATTTCCCCACCTGAGCAGTAGTTCCCTGCCGTTCCACCACGGCAAGTCTCATGTTTATATAAATATTGCTCCCCTTGCCTGGGCTGCCAGTTAAGATAGACTGCCATGTATTGGTAGGTTGGATCAGAAGGTTGTGGGTTAAATTCCAGCTTCCCCTTGTCACATGTCGATGTGCCCCTGGGCAAGGCACTTAACCCCAAGTTGCCTGCTGAGCTGGTTATCGGTGTATGAATCTGTGCGCGTTAGTGAGAGCGATTGGGTGAATGTGGCTCTAGTGTACAGCCCGTTGAGTGGTCAGTATGACTGGAAAAGAGCTATGTAAGTTCAGTCCATTTAGGTTCACAGTTAAGTCAGCCTAGTTTGAAAATGTATAAATGAATTTGTTAAAAATCTCAAACAAAGTTTGCTTGAAAGTAAAATGCAGATATGTGTACAGTTGCTCCTTTTATGAATCAAGAATCATTTATTGTCAACAATGTGTACAGGTAATAACGCAGCAAACAACGTGTACAGTTTTTTTTTTTTTAAGATTAAAGCATGCAAAACAAAACAGTCTTTAAGGTCTACTAGGACTCGCACCGAGTTCCAAAAGTCATTCCTTTTTAAATATGAAACAGTATAATGAACATTCCTGAGAGTTATTGTGCAATATTCTTAAACCTTAATGTAAAGAGCTGTGAATGAGACTGTGTGATGAAACATCCTATCATGTACATTTCAACCAGAAATTCTACAATATTACCTGAAAACAGTATTTTTATTCTACGTGGATTAAATTTAGGACAAGCCTTTGTGAGCTTTAACCTTCCAGTCTATTTTATTAAGCTGCATGATAATTTACACATATCCAACACTGCTATGAAATTAATTAAAAATGCTTTCCTCACCTGTCTTTTAATACTATTTATGAATATATTGAAATAAACTTACAAATTGTGTTATAATGCCATGAAAGTTTATATTGGATAAAGTTTGCTGACAACCTCACTGTTATAGGTCTGATCCAGGATGGTGACTGATCTACAAAGAAACAGGAAGTGGATTGTCTCTGTCACAAACTTGGCAAATAAATCTGATTCTTGTTCTGATCACAATACAGTGGTCTGTCATATTCACATGCTTTTTAGCTTTTCTTTGTTGCATTATGTTTGTCTTTACAAACTTCCCACATGACAACATTGGGGACGTTTCAGACTAATGTCTGAATTCAGCTGTTGGCTAAACAAAGAAGTCCAGCTCCTGAAGTACAACGCCTTGTTTTTGAGCTGTTTGATTTAGCCTCAAGCGTGTTTGTATTAGGAGCCCATATGTTGAGTGCCCTGCGGGTTTTTGTTCTCTAAAAATGGTCAAACATTTTCACTTATGCAAAAGGACTTTTATTGAAATCTTCAACAGGGTTATAAAACAGTAGTTTATTTCTTTATACATGTTCAGAAACAATATTTGAATCAATAGTCACTATCAAAACATAAAAGTCATATGTAAAGCAGAATGAGGAAACAGAAAGCTACTAAAGTTGTGACTCCCTCAGGGTCTCAGACAAGAAAATACAATCTATGTATTATTTGTTTGACCAGTGAGGGACCATGTTGATACCAAAATGTGGTAAATAAGTCTAAATTTACAATACACATCCAGTTGAAATGTAAGAACATAGAGAATGCAAAAAACTTAGAATAAAAATAAAAACATAAAAAACTTTTACAAAACCACAACCACAGAAATTTAAAATATATATTTTTTTACATACTGAAACTATAATGGTCATTTTAGTGATCCATCTTTAGTTTCAGTCTCACTGAAACCCTCTTAAGCAAATATTACATGCAAAACACACACACAGACGCACACACGGAACAACCACGCAAACAAATCCATGTAAAACGAGACCCGGCTCTTCCTTGTCATTGTCAGTGGCATGACACACAATGTTTTAATGGCAAGTTTCAGTGTAACACAACACTATGCCGCCAGCCTACGTCCTACAGGTGTAAATGTCTGTATTCAAGCAGCAGAGACTAGAGTTGCTATTTTTTTTACCTAAACATGTCAAAAGATTATAGTTATTTTAGCAAAAAACAAACTCTTAGGCTCTTATTCTGTTCATTCCTAATAAACCAAGAGGATGTAAATTAACATGTTGACCAGAAAGACAGGATAAAGATCAATATTTGCACAAAATCTTCATTTCGGAGTCTTTTAGAGGGGCTTACCCTGTTGTTTTAGTCAGCAATGAACAAGCAAAACACATCCACACAAACACAGAAGTACAATAAATACTCAAACTACTTTCCATGCGAATTTCCCCGACACTTTCACCGGCAGGGTGGTTTAAACATAGTCTTTTTTGTCGTACCCTGCAGTAGCACTGATGCTGCGTGGGGCAGAGTACGCCATCCGAGGTGCATTGTACTTCTTCTCTTTGGGCGGGCAGCTGCTGCAGAGCATGGCCCCTCCAATCAGGCACAGGGCGGCTGAACCCCAACCAATGTAGAGGGATGCCCCAATCTCTCTTCTCTGAGAATCGATCACCAGAGGGTTGTAGAAGTCCTGGATGATGACGCTGGCAGACCAAGACACAGGGATCAGGACCAAAAGGCCTGCGAGGACAAAGAAAATCCCAGAGATGATCATCACTCTAGCCTTGGCTCCCTCGTCTTCAATGCAGTTGGTGCACTTGGCTCCGACGATGGAGATCATGATCCCGAGCACCCCGAGTATTATTGCGATGATCAGCATTGCCCTGGATGCTTGCAGTTCCTGAGGCAAGGCTAGCATGGAGTCGTAGACTTTGCACTGCATCTGACCTGTACTCTGGGTGACACAGTTCATCCACAACCCCTCCCAGATGGTCTGAGCAGTGATAATGTTGGAGCCGATGAACGCCGTCACCCTCCACATGGGGAGGGCACACGTTACAATCGCAATAATGAATCCAATGAATCCAAGGGCGATGCCCACGATCTCCATACCCATCGACATGTTGGCTGAATCTTCACAAAGAGTCCACGGAGTATTCAACAAACAAAGGCTTTTAGATCACGGCGAAGACTGCCCTGCTTTGTTATTCAGCTGAAGTGGAGCACCTGTGAGAGCGGTGTGATATAGCTGAAGGATGCTGCCACAGAAACTGGATCCTTTATACCTCATGGGAGCAAAGAGGAGTGGCAATGATGTCAGCAAAAACCTGTCACTATACAGAAAAAAGCACACCTGTTAACGGGGAGCGAAGAAGAGGAGCTTCAGAGAAAGGATGGCAGCAGGGCATAACCTTGTGCTTCAGTACATGTGGGTTGGGGATGGGCTCTGGTAATATGACTCCTAACTTCCAAGAAAAACTCACACTTTATTTCCTGTTACATGTATTCTCTTAAACTGCCCAGGAATGTGTAAGTCTGATATGTCGGGCAAAGTAAGCACAGATTAGATTTTTTTTTACAGATATATTAGTATATTTAGTGAGAAGAGTAACAGAAGTATGTTGAGAAAGAGCCATAATTCTTCAACCAAAGTGTTGACTTACATGTAGATATTAAAGGGGACATATCATGGTTGTCAGTTCTTCCTCTTCACATTAAAATCATCCAGATGTGGGCTATATAAAGTGGAACTGCAATGCTTTGGTCTGAATTCCTTGTTAATTTACCTTCATGTTCCCCCTTTTTATTCCTGTTCTGAGGTTCGTTTGAATTTAACTTGTTTTGATGGTCTCTTTAAATATAAAGGTGGCACTTCACTCCCTGTCCCCCTCCAGGTCGCAGAGCCTTCCACTCAATCGCGTTCGGCCATTTTTGTAGTAAACTGGGGGACAGTGTGATGAACAACCAAAGATTTTTACTTTTTCACTTGTAGCTACAGCCTCCTTCAGCTTGGTCTACAAAATCACTCCAAGAAACAAAAATGATTCCCGAAATTGGTAAGCCAGAAGCCCATGACCTTGTTTAGTAGTTCTACAGTAAATACTGTTATGTAATTGTTAAAAAACAAACAAAAAAAAGAACAATATAAAACAAAGAAAGTACCTGGAAAAACTATATTTAAACAATTAGCACTCCAAGAGACTCTAATTACGAAATATTTAAGGGGTGAAAAAGAGGATTTTACATGATATGTTGCCTCTAAACACGGCATATTTTGTGGAAAGTTAGCAGAAAAAGATATATTCTTCACGCCGGTGCAAACACACAGTTTCCTCCTACTGACACTTCCCACAAGTAGCTGTGTAGCCTTTTTAAAATATCAAGATAAGATTCCAAAGCTCTGCCTTTAACTGGAATAACTGCTCCAAGAACAAATATGAGTTATAGGAAAACAGAGTTCTTTAAAAACACCTTCGGCATACAGAGAATATGATCTACTCGGTGCTGCTTAAACTCTAAGGAAACATCCCACACAAGTCTCTCTCTCTCTCTCTCTCTCTCTGTCTCTCTCTCTCTCTGTCTCTCTCTCTCTTTCTCTGTCTCTCTCTTTCTCTCCTATGGCAAAACTTTCAGGAACATAACAAAGAAATGTTGAAAACATGAACACAAATGAAAAAAAAAGACTGAAAACTCCAGGATTATGACAATAATGTTGTTTGTCTGACATTAGAATCGGCGTGGTCATCAGAAACAGTTAAATGTGGAAAGAAAGCACACAAAAATAATTAAATAACTTAATAAAACAAAAACAAAAATTAGAACACTTTTTTACAGTCCTGTGTTTGAATGTTGACTGAGTTTTGGAAGCATCATGTAATCTGTAGCCATAATACAGTGTAAAATCCAAGTATAATATCTACTTCTGCTTTTATTATTCTTTCTGGGTTTGCTATGACTTCCTTCAACAGTAATAAATGCTAGTTGTTGGAATAGAGTATCCCTGGAGTTTTGGGATTAATTTAAAATATTTCAAAGACTTCAAACCTCACAAAGGTTTGCTCTGTGTTGCTCAGTAGCAGAAAAAAGTGTTGCACTGTGGCACCAACGACCGCCTCCTCATGAGCCCGAAGTACAATCATTTGACTATTCAAATCAAAACATTGTTCATATCTGTGGTACGGACGAAATGCAGACACAGCACAGTTTCTCACACATTAAACAGGGTTACATCCGGTTGTTGATTTCCACATGAATATCTGATAGATATACAGAAGTTGTCTCAGACCTCGCCAATTTTTACCCACTGAAGTGAAAAACACGCAAGTAAAAGTAAGTAAAGCTTAGACTAGCATAGAATATAAGATCCACACTTCCAGGAGAGGAATTAAAATAAGATGTGAAAAGTCACATGGAAAAGTTGCTGTATTTACTTTTTTTTATTATTTGTTGTTTAGAACTTGAGGTTCCCTGCAACAGACTGGCGACCTGTTCAGGGTGTACCCCGCCTCTCGCCCAGTGAACGCTGGAGATAGGCACCAGCAACCCCCCCCGTCCCCATGAGGGATTAAGCGGGTCAGAAAATGGATGGATGGATGGATAGAATTTGAGATTGGAGAGCTACAGATAGGCCCAAAATATTTAGGTTCCTGGCAGATTTATATTCTGTATAAGATTATTTTGCTTCAAATAAAAACTTTGTTTTCCGACAAGCATCTCTCAAATGAATAGATGATGGGAAAGGAGTGTCAATTAGAAATAAAATTCTTGGGTTACATTTTGTTAAAAAATAGCATGCCAAATATTACTAATAATCAATAAACTGCTTTTCATATTTGCTGAAAAGTTTGTTTTCGCTTGCTACCACTGGTATTTTGACAATTTCCTTTCTTTGGTGATGAATAAAATGATTTTGAGGTTTGAAGGCCTCCTTTGCCATCAGTCTCATTTTTTAGCTCCCTACAGATTCTGTCACGATCTCCAGGTGTTTGGGTTTTGATTTTCTATTGTGTATGTACTTTGAATAATTTTTTATGTTCAGTAGGTCGTGCTTTCTTTAATTATTTCCTAATGCTTATTTTTAGGTGCTTAAGCGTTGGGGCATCAGCATCTTTCTATTTGTTGTTGTCTATGGCTCACTTTACCCCTCACATTCCTCTGTATTTAAACTTCCTGGTCTTTATTTGTCCTCTGTTGTCTGCTTAGTTCCCAATGCTACATTTACTGGTTAGTCTGCATTTGGGTCCTTCCTCTACCAAAATCATGACTAATTCTCTATTGGATTCAACTCTGCTTGAGCCACTCCAACACTTTATATTATTCCCAGCCGGAGGAGACATGCTGGTCAAATTAAAACATTACTTTAACCCCTAAATTTGTCAGTGGTGAAATACATTTTAGGCTTGAGTGTATAACTTTTCAAATTTCAAATCTCATTAAACTATTTCAAAGACAGTGTAATGGTAAACATTTGTGTGAATTACAATAAATAAATCTGGAACATTATTCACATTTCTCAAATTGCAAATGCATTGCAACAGCTTTTCAATGACTCAGGGTCTGTTCCTGCCGTCGACAATTCAAATCATCATCTCAATATTTTACATGCCGGAAACCACATATGATAGACAAGCTTTAATTATTTTCACCAGCTTATGTGTTTATTTATTTTTTTGTTCTGTTGAGTTAATTTTTTTATAGTGCCAAATATTGCCAAATATACGAAAAAAACAAACAAAATTAAAACTAATCATATAGACAGACTCCAAGTAAATTAAAACTATTCCTGTTTGATCCTAGTTATCAAACAATGGAGTCAAGTTCAGTGTATTATTCAAATTGGTTAAAATGCTTTCCGTCTAAGGAAACCCAGCAGATTGCATTGAGTCATTGACTTGCAGCAATCACTCCTCCTGAATGAGTGGGTAACAACAGTGGACAGTTACTTGCTTTGTCTCGTTGCAGCAATACCTCATACTGAGCATGCATGGAGCAACAGGGGAGACGAAAACTGTCTTTTAACAGAACGAAACATCCAGAAGAACCAGAACCTGGCTCAGTGTGAACTGCCATCTGCCATGACTGGGAATTTAAGAGGACAGAGCAGAAACACAAAAAGAACATAGAAGCACTAATCCAGGAATACTTTCTTTCTGGAATTAAATAAAACAGTTAATGTTATCACATATTTATCATGGGGCCACATTGTCCCCCAAATGATCACATGTTGAGATGTGATCATTTGGAAAAAACATGAACTTCATGTGGTATTTTCCATTTGAGTTTGTAAACAAAAAAAAAAAAAACTAAACAGAAAAAAAGAAAATAAAAGATTAAAATAAAAAAATAACCGTGGCTATTTATATTTCTGTTGGCTCGCACAATTTTTTTTATCTGTAGTTTATGCTATTATATACGGAAGCGTATTGTATTCACCAAAGAAAAATCAGAGCTAGTAGTGCTGTGATCTTTGAAGCTCCATGTTAAATTACCCAGAAGAAGAAAACAACAACAGCTAGCGGAGTCTTGTTTTGGCTGCAAACTCTTCTGATTATGCCCAGAGCTATAGCTGAAAGTCACCTTAAGCAACAGTTAAACATTGTTGTGTGTGAATGGACAGTACAAACACAACGCAAACCTGTTTTCGCCATATAAACAGAGCCACAGACAGTACCACAGCACTGCAGGTGTATCCGGTATATATTAGTATATAGTATTCAGTATATAATATAGTATCTAGTATATAGTTGGTAACTATAAATAATAACTGTTGAATCGATCAAATTTCATGTAAGCTACTTGCTTTGCATGCATGACTTACCTTGTCACTCCTCAGTGCAGAAATACCGTATTTTCCCGACTATAGAGCTCATCTCTATATAAGCCGCACCCACTAAGTTTTTTAAAAAAAATAGAGAAGTACATATAAAAGCCGCACCGGGGTAAAAGCCGCTGATTTATTTGATTTATTTATTTTTATTTTACAATTTTGTAAACAGCTACCGATTAAACTCAATGTTACAACCTTGACATGATTATAGGAGTTGTTTTACCGATAAATCAATTAGAAGCGCCGTGAAAACGGCCGCAAAGCGCGCTCCTGACACAGGGGGAACAGAATTGCGCACAACACCGGATTTGCACGGTGGATACACCTCGGCCACCTGCTCTCTGAGTGTTAACCCAGTCCCCAAGAACATTTTCAAGTTCAGGCCACCTGCTTTTATGTCCTCTGAAAGCCTTTCTAGTTTTTTTTACATTGAATGAGTTCTTCCCGCTGCCGTCTCCAGCGCCGAACCACGGATTCGTTCACGTCAAGTTTACGTGCGGCAGCTCTATTTCTTTCCTGTACTGCCAGATCGATGGCTTTCAACTTAAAAGCGGGATCATACGAATTTCTTCGTGTGGTTTCCACGATGAGTGTGTATGGCTTTGAACTAAATTCTCCGTCGTGCCTGCTGCTTACAAGTGCTAAATAAAAATTAGCGCTATCTTCTTCTTTGACTTCCCACCCGTCTCGTTTTTTTTTAACTTTCTGCTGAAGCGCCCCCTGGTGGGTTACGAAAAATCCACAGAAAAGCCGCACCACATTATAAACCGCATGGTTTGAAGCATGGGGAAAAAGTAGCGGCTTATAGTCGGGAAAATACGGTACATTCCTCAGACAAATGACGACTTCTTAAAAAGAAATAAAGGGCGTCCCTCTGTCTCTACATCTTCTCCGATGACACTCAAATATCCCGCTTGCTGACGCCGAGTTATAACGCTTTTGTAGCAATGACTGTCCTTTTCTCATGTGAGATCCTGATCTTGTAATTATGACATAATATCTCGTAATTATGAGAAAAGATCTCATAATATTGAGATCAGGATCTCATAATTATGACATCTTTTCTTGTAATTCTGAAATAAGATGTCATAATTACGAGATCACGATCTCATAATTATGAGATCAGCTGTCTGATTTTTTTTATTTTTTTTTTGGTGAATGCAATACGCTTCCGTAATTGTATGCCTTTTGGTCTTGACAAATATAATTGTTAAACTATATCAAGCATTTCAAAACATAAAGAATTAGTCTTCAAACATGTTTTACTGTAAAAAAAAAACTTGATTACTTTATTTTCTTTCAGTTATGTAAAATCATCAAAAGTACATCTAAATACAAAATATTTTCACTTGAATTGTGACATTCTGGAAAAATGTGACAAAGTTTAGAGATATGTTCAACAAAAGTCAAATACATCAGCCTCAACAATTAAAAAGGTCACCACAGTGAAAGGAAAAGAGGTGAAACACATGGAATAAGGCACATATCAAGCTAACCAAACAGATTTTCACACGACTCCCTCCCTCTATTTTACAGTCCACTTCGCCATTTTGACCTTCTTTTCCTTCAAGCTGAAATTTGTGACGCAGCTCCTGTTTCATGTCTGCAAGTCTATCAAGAAAATCTAGATATGAGCATTCACTCTAGTCAGCACTGACATTACGATAACATCTACACAATTCTCAGCACATTTCCCATAGAACCACACATTATGAACGCAGATAGATTTATATAAAATAACACTTTCCCATGAGGTGTGTCTCTTTGACAGAAGTTGCGTTCTGCAATATCTTTTATCAGGGTGCTCACTTAGCTTTCTTTAGAGAAAATGATATGTAAACAACTATCTGTGAAATGTTTTTCAAATCCTTTCAAAAGTATAAAAAAATGCATACATATTTCTGGTCCTAATAATAATGTATAAATAATATTTGAGATTCATGTAAAACTCCAACCCCCAACTCTTCCTTGACTTTCTTGTCTCTTCTCTCTCAGACATAGTCTCTTCTGTTGTAGGAGCTTTGAGCCGTTGACCTCGGAGCGGCAGAGTATGCCAAACGGCTCTGAGGGGCTACGCTGTACCTCAGCGCTTTCTCATCCTGTGGGGGACAACTGCAGCAGAGGATGGCCCCCCCAATCAGAAGCAAGGCTGCGGCGGCCCATCCCAGGTACAACGCCGCTCCGATCTCCATCTTCTGCCCGGCGGGGACGACTGGACTGTAGAACTCCATGATGATGGTGTGTGCAGACCAGGAGACGGGCACGATCTGTGCCAGGGCCGCCGTGACGAACGCCGCGCCCGAGGACACCATCACTTTAGCTTTGACTGCCTCCTCCTCGATGCAGTTGGTACACTTGGCTCCCACCATGGAGATGAGGAGCGCCACCACCCCCAGGATGATGGTGATGATCGTGAGGGCCCTGGCGGCCTGTAGGTCCTGAGGGAGAGCCAGCATGGAGTCGTACACCTTGCACTGCATCTGGCCCGTGCTCTGAAACACACAGCTCATCCACAGACCCTCCCAGTACACCTGAGCGGTGACAATGTTGGCGCCGATGAAGGCGGAGACCCTCCACATGGGCAAAGCACAGCTGACAACGCTCAGCAGCCAGCCCACCACTGAGAGACTAATGCCGGCCAGCTCTAGTCCAAATGACCCCATTCTTTGTTAATTATATGTCTTTTTCCACTCCAGAGGTCAACCTCCTCTTTTTCCCAGTCTTTCTCAAAGGATAAGCAGTACCTGCTTCCCTTTTTAAGTCCCAAGTTTATCCTTCTGGGTTCCTTTTTCCAACAGGTGCGCGCTTTTTCCCCCCAAAAGAATGGCTCCAACTGCTGGGTCAAGAGAAGCTTCCACTACAGACTCTCTCTGTATGTGTTGGTTTGGACGTTTCCCGATCAACTGTTGCTTCTAATCAGCGGATAAACCTACTTTATTATGAGCTGGCCTGGCCCTCCTACAGTAGGAGATGACTTCACTGGTCAAACCAAGCCAATCAGGGGCCTTCTGGGCCTTGGCCTCCTTTATCACCTGGGTGTGTTGGAGCTGTTTTTCATTCCTTTTTCAGATGAACGTTTCTATGGTTTAACCTTTTGCCCATGGTAGCTCCGGGCGTGTCTGTTTTATTGCTCCCTGTAGGTAATAAGTGGCCAGAGTGGAGCTTTTTATGTGGCTGACGGGAGTCCATAAGCAGCTGTTTTGGATGCATAAACAAGCTTATTAAATGGTGAGTGTTTGAGGTATGGGTATCAGTTTGCACGGGGACGGAGTGTCGTACAGGCTATATTAAATCACCTTTTATGTGCCTTATTTTGTACGTTTCAGTTTTTATCCTGAGTTCGTTGGCTGTACGTCACGTTTTTATTGCCTTGTCAACATGTTACAATTTTCATGGGTGAAACATGTACTGGGTCACGCTTTCACACAGTACAATCATAGTTAATAGCCAACTGCAAATGTCTAAAAATGCTTTTTATAGCTGTTTAACTCTGGTTTCTGTGCTCAACTTTTATACTCTTTAGCTTTAAAAAGGAGAATAAACAGAAAATAATTTAGGTTATGGGTTAATTCACCTATTCAGCAATCCATACCCCATATTTCACACCCACACATGATCATTTAGACCCCCTAAGTAACTCTGTTCATAACGATGACTTAACCATTGCATTGTAGTTCATATTTAACATATTCTGACAATATTGTAAAAACCCAAGATTTTATCATTTAGACCTATCAGTTTTTGTAAGACATGACAGTTCTGAAGACCCAAAATAAGAATCAGTGACCATTTACTGATAGGAACGATTCTGCATTTACTCTCAGTAGATTATGAAGAAAATATATAAAGTTAATTTGAAATATATGTTGCCAACACAGATATTTAACCTCTCCATTGCGGATAAAGTTACCCACATTTAACACCTGGTTAAGGTCAACCCATGGGCACATTTAACACTGAAACATCCCATGGCAAATGGTTTATGTCTGTACCAGAACCAAATTAGGCATCGAAACGTACTAAATGGCAAAGCAGTGAAGTGACCCAAAATCAAAGCTTTTACAGAATTACCTACAGTTTGCTTTGATGTTACACTGTCAAAACAAAAACACTAAAACCTGAAGATGCAAAAGTGCATATCTTGCAGTTTTTTCGGAGAATAACACAAAGAAGCAGTAGGAATACACTTTTTTCTGTTTTAAATAAGAGCAGTTAGGTCATGCTACTTGTACTAGTTTTTAAGTATTGTCTAAATAAAATGGAGCTGTAGCATGTTTACCTGACAACAGCCAGATGTATGTCTCGTTCCGCCTAGCTACACTCACATACATCTGGGACACCGCCGATAGAGAATGATTTCTCCAACCAAATTTATGGTCTGGCCAATCAGGACGCAGGGCCGGAGTTTCATATATGTGACGTAGTGGAGACGCGACCATGACGTGAGACAGTTTTGATAGCAATGGCGGCTCGTCGAGGAAGCAAGCGTTAGCATTAATGCTGCTATTTCTTCCGTGTTGTCCAATCTACCTAATATTGTTTCATTAAAAGAACATCAGAGAACGCATCTGAAGGCTTTTGTTGGTGGAAACGATGTTTTCGCCCTTCTCCCGACCGGATTTGGCAAGTTTTGTTTTCCGGGGCCAGCGGACGTGCAGACGCGGACGCGCCCCGGAGCGGTTAGCGGTTAGCGCTAACTATGTTAGGAGGCCTTTAGTCGCGGTCGGCCCGGAATCGACTCCGACCCGCGGCGCTTTGCCGCCTGTCTTCCCCCCTGTTGCTGTCAGCTCACTGTCAATAAAACGCGTGCCACTAGAGCCGCAAACACATTATTATTATTTTTTTATTTTTTTTCCTGCGTCGCTATCATTAGCGTCACGGGTTAGCTTCGGTGTGAGTGGTTGAAATAGCACGTCAATAAAGATGACAGACAAGTGGCTTATCCAATCATATGCAAGAATTTTTGATAAGGCCCAGCCTTCTGTAAAGGCAATTCCTATGGCGGAGTCCCAGATGTATGTGAGTGGAGCTAGGCGGAGCGACATGCAGCTGGCTGTTGTCAGGTTAGTAGCATGTGTCATGACTTCATTAAGTTTCCTCATACTGATTTTGTTTTACAGAGGCTTGACTGCAGGTTAAGAAATTACATCCTATTCGTTTGATTTTCTTCATTCCTCGAAGCACAGGTCAAACAGTGGGAGTGGCAGCTATTATCTATTAAGGGTTTACTTCTCAGCCAAAGGCCTAATATCAGTTACGACCACTGCATGAAAAGTGAGATTTTCGTCCCCGTAAACTACCGCAGATCTCCCTCATTTTCGGCAGTTAACGACAATTTGCAACCCGTGCTTGTTGCCGTTTTCAGTGCCACAAATTGTCGGAACCGGACTCTGACGTATGTGGAGAGCGATCAGCTGTACTAATGGCCCTAATTAGCATATGAATGCAGCGAACCCGCGCGGCTGGCCAGGTCTGGCTTGAATAACCTACTCAGTATTGGCTGAAACCACTATTTTTAAATAAGTAAAATCGCTCCTGATTGGCAGCAAAACCACACGTGGCCAAGCCAGGCTTGAATGTTCTTACTGAGTATTGGATGGAACCACTTCTTTCAAACAAGTAAAATCACTCCTGATTGGTTGGCAGATCCCCAATAACTTATTTACATATTTATATATATTTATTATATATATATTTATTCATTCATATTATGCTGTATATTCATGTTATCCTATGTAAGCTACTACACTATTATTAGGCTACCATCAAGGACATGAATGAATTTATACAGGAAATGAACATTTGCCAGGAAGATGTTTATGCAAAGAAAGAGCTTTATTAAAACAAACAACTATATACAACGCGAGGATCCAAAAATTACAACCCCGTGAACTGTCCGTTTGCCTCCTCGGGGTTGTAGGTAACTGCTGGCGGCGTTCTTTCTGAGGCAGGTCCGATGTGCAGACGCCTACTGTGCGTGGCTCTGTACTTCGGCGTCGCCTCTAACCGGGACTGCAGCTTCACACAGAGTTCAGAGAGATCCGGTGTTGTGCGCAATTCTGTTCCCCCGTGAAAATCTGTTTCCCCTGTGTCGGGAATGCGCTTTGCAGCCGTTTTCCCGGCGCTTCTAATTGATTTCTCGGTAAAACAACTCATAATCATGTCAAGGTTGTAACAGTCAGTTTAATCGGCAGTTGTTTACAAAATTGTAGAATACAAATAAACAAACTATGTCTTCTTACGCTGTATTGTGTTATAAATGGCAAGATAAACGGTCTTTTTCCAACTTTTGTCACTTTAACCTGACAAATAAAAGTAAGCCATAAAACACTATTCCAGCACCTACTGTGTATTTATGATTTTACATTGCTGAAAGAGGAGGATGGGATGGCTGATAGCAGGACACAAACATTATGCAGGGTTTCCCGCAGCGCTATCTTGGAAAGGCGGCCGCCACGCCAAACTCACGCTACCGCCTCGCCAACATTCCCAAAAAAAAAAAAAAAAAAAGTGACGTTAACACGCGGTTTGTTGTTGTTGCTTTCGCGCGTGCGTGAATGGCAGGGAAAAAACACATGGATACCCCCCGGCGATTCGGTCCGCGGGCAACGTGTCGTCCAACAACCCCCCCCCCCCCCCCCCCGCTCCGCGAGTCGGTCCGCGGACAACGTGTCGTCCCCCCCCCCCCCCCCCGCTCCGCGAGTCGGTCCGCGGACAACGTGTCAAAACAAGTCACTTACAGATAATGTCGTCTTTATCAACATCGTGTCAATCTGGAATTGCAGACATGGCTCCGAGCAAATAGGAGGCCACCGCCTCGCTCCGGTTCATAGCGCCTGCAATTTGTCTCCGAGTTGTGAAGACGGCATACTGCTTCCTGTAAATGAAAATACACTTTAATAAAGCTTGTTCTTTTGCAAGGCTACTAGGCTAATCTTAGATTTGGTTGTAGGCTAGGCTACTTTTAGCTTAGCTAGCAGTCACCGAACATATTCTTACCAAAGCTTGGGATTCTGCACCCGTCTTCTCTTCTTGGAGTTAGTCTCTCCCGCACAGTTGTTCGACTGCAGAGCCGCCAACTTGTCCTCTATGGACAGCAACCTGGAGTTTACCGAATTCTGCAGTTAAGTGAACCGCTCATTCATATCGGCACTATTAGCTGACGAGACGGTCCACTTCTTCTTCTTCTTCTTCTTCTTTCGGTTTTTATGGTGGTTGGCAACTAACTTTAATGGTGCATTACCGCCACCAACTGGACTGGAGTGTGGTACTGGAGTCTAACCTTCCCTAATAGGTTGCAAAAAAATAAAACAAACACACAAACAAACATAACGAAACAAACCAATCAAAACAAAACAAACAAAAAGATCATACTAAATTATTTTTTATTAGTCCTGTATTCCTCAGGAAGCCAATTACGTAGTTTACACTCATTTCCCCTGTGTTTTTTTTGCAGAATTTCTTCTAAGTTTAGCCTCATCTGTTCTCCTTGTAATTGTAAGACTAGTCTTTGTCTTTCTTCCTGATATTTATTACAGTGTACAATAACATGCTCTATAGTCTCTGGACTACCACAGAATTCAGTTGCCATCAGCATGCTTCTTCATTATTAACAAAGTTTTATTTAGACGTGTGTGTCCATACCTCATTCTAGAAAATACATCCTCCTCCTCCTTGCTTCTGTTTGTATTTCTGCTCTTTCCCACTTTATTCTGAATGTTATAGAACTGTCTTCCAGTCTGCCCACCGTCCCATAATGTTTGCCATTTACCCTTAACTATGTTTTTGACCATACTTTTAATTTCTTCTTTGCTGTAGTGCACTTCAACATCTATATTAGAATGTCTAGCTGCTTGCTTAGCACTTTTATCTGCTAACTCGTTTCCTATTACTCCTATATGAGCTGGTACAATACCAGAGTTATATTAATTCCTGACTTTATTAGATTATTTGCAGCTTGCAGTATATCATACACAATGTCTTGCCTTGATTTTGACTGAAATGTTTTAATACTGATTAAAGCTGAGCTGGAATCTGAAGCTATTGTCCTCCACCCAAAGCAAAGCTAGCCACACAGCAATCAATTCCGCTGTGTAAACTGCTAAATCATCACTCATTCTTTTTCCAACTTTAATGTTTAATTTTGGAATGACATAAGCAACACCCATTCTTTTATCAGTTAGTTTAGATGCATCTGTATATAGTTAAATCCTCACTATACCTCTCCATTAAAGTGGGACTTATTTTTAGTTCATTAAACCCCATTTCATTTACTTTAACCTGAATGACCCAACCAAAACTTCTGACTTGAACATTTCCACGCTCTTGGCATTTCTTCAGTACCGACTGACTCATATGAGACAGTCCACTGATAGCAATCAGCAGTTTCTTCTCGTCAGTCTGCGGACTGGCTGAAAGTTGTAGATCGCGTCCAAGAGGAGTTGAAGAGGAGTTGAATGCGAGACATGGGTAAACTCCCCCTGCAACCCTGATTTGCATTTGTATAGCTCACAGCATTTTCATTTACATGTTAAAGCCTCCCCTAGAATTAGGAGGAGGGGGGGTCATGGGGGGACCACGCCAAGCAAGGCCCACGTCAATTTCTGACAATTCACGGCAGTTTTCGGTGTTGCCTGCAAATTACCGTGAACAGCCGTTAACCTGAACTTCCACGACAATCTACAGTGCCGCATAGTGACGAAAATCACACTTTTCATGCAGTGGACACTTGGACACATTCACTTTTCTCAGCATGGCTCCCCACTGTGCCTTGATTTAAGCTGGTTTTGAATCAATCAATCATCCAGTCTTTATTCATAGAGCACTTTTCATACAATCATTTGCAACACAAAGTTCTTTACGGAGGTTGACGTAACCTACAGAGGTTTTCCTGGTATTGTATCAATGGCCTATCAGTGAAATGAAAGCAGGTCAAGAATTTTAAGAAAATAAGAAAGTACACAAAACAAATAGTAAGTGGATTTTCTTTTGTAACAGAAATATGTTATCTTCAAGCATGCAGATAAAAGGTTATGTACAGTATAATTAATATGGCTGAACCAATTTTTGTTTCCTTCCTACATTGACAATTATCACCTTCGGCTGCTTTTTATCAGGTTTTATCTTATCGTTGTTTCTTCGTTGGCCGTTTTTGTTGCAGCTGTGTTGGCGTAATATTAAAGCGTGCTGATATGCACAAGATAAAGAAGTGTCACGCTGTAATAATGCCAACAGGGACTCCATTGACCATTTGGGCTAAAGTCTTATGACAGCCAGTCATGTTGACAAAGTCATAAACCCCTCAGTTACATGAAAAAAAAAAGACATGGGAGCATGATTTTTTTTTTATTCTTAAGAGTTCTCCCAAAGTCAGAGGACAGCATATTCTATGACTGATAGGAGTACTCTGTCTTTTGAGAGGTTTTTTCTTTATTTACATCAACATAATTTATGACGCAAGGCTTTGAGTTCTTTGTTTCAGATAAGTTTTCCAACAACAGCTGCATATTACGATCACTTTGAATAAATTAGAAAATTATTGAAAATTTTTTTTTCAGCCTTAGTTCACTAAGTGAAACAGATTATCTTGATTATTTACACACAGACTGATGGTTCCAAGCCCTTATTACTAATAATGATATTTCCTTGCTTACAGCTAATAAATTTAGGATTCATATGTTAAATCAGATCAATAAAAAACATTTCTAAAACAGAAATGAGGGCTAAATAAAATGTTTGTTTAATACCTGCTTTAAGGATGTTTTCAAAAGGCGCTTTTATTCTAAATAATTTGCCTCAATTGAATGCTCATTCTAATTTATTGAATACAACTATTATTTAATATTGAAGGCAATACAATGAATTCCATTTACTTGACAGCATTTTTTCAATGCAGAACAGGAAGCTTGTTCAATATTAGCTGCAACATGTTAAATGTATTCTGTTTTATTATGTGTTTTACACCTACCAGGGAAAAGGTTTGCCTTTTGTTCAGCCGACTGCTTGCAAATAATTAGAATCTAGGTATAAAGGAGAGGAACAACCTGAGGCTGAGGGATGGCAACAGAGCATTGTTCATTGTTTCACTGCAATGCATAGCTCCAGCAGTAAAGTCAGCAGCCAGACCAACAGGCCACCCTGAGGATTTTCGTAAGAAAACCATCTCCTGTGACGTGACAGAAAGCGCTTCAGAATATATGTAGCATTGATAGCTCCATTAGTGTAGTACAATTAAACCAAGGATTGATTTTCATGGCATAAAGGAGACTTACCATAATAAATAATCACAGCACTGTGTGCTAATACACAGCATGTTTTTGTTTTTTTGTTTCTAGTGGACGAAACGTGCTAATATGTGCCCACACACATCAGAAGGACAATGCTGGTCTAAACTGGAGCAGAAATGACAACAGCATCTTCATCTACATTTAAACACTAACTGAATTTTTTTTCCATTACAAAAAGTAGTCACTGCACCAACTGAGTCACATGCAAAGTGGGGTTGGTGCAAAGCACTTTTCATTTTCCCGGTGTGTGATAAGTCTCCATACCGCTGCTCTCAGAGAACCTTTCCTCTGGCTCCTTTCTGGTCCCTGGAGAAATCAGCAATAAGTAAGAAATTTACAGCATAATCAACCTTAATCATTCTCACTTGTCACCCAGGATGGAAACAATTGGTCCTCTCCATCAACAATGTGCAATATTCTGTCTTGGTTCCTGTTTATGAGGAACCAAGAGGCAGGGTCCTCTGCCTCTGATCATTACAGTACTGTAATGATCAGAGGCAGAGGACGCAGAATTCTGCTAGACCAGTAGAGGTTTCTTTAAACAAAAGGCTCTTTAATAACAAAGTCAAAAACTGGACAAAACCAAAACAAACTGTTGCAAAGGTGGCCGGGAAAACAAACAGTCCAGCAGGGCAGGTAAAAACAGGAACAGACAGGCAGAACAGGATGGCACAGGTTTCTAGAGACAAGAAGGTCAAAATCCAACAGCAAACCATAAACTGAAACTTGCAGGCGGAGCCTCACCCATAACTCAACAAGACGACCTGGCACTGATGTCTGGCCTCAACAGTTTATATGGAGGTGGAAGCAGGTGAAACCGGTGAGAGGTGATTGCAGGAGGGGTGGAGTTAGGCAGGTGTGCAGAGTAAGCAATTAGACCAGACATCAGTGCTGAGGCTCAAAACAAGACCAGATCAGAAACCAAACTTAAAATCCTTTTGGGAAAGGGGAAGGGAAATCACTTATTAAAAGTAAAGAAATGGAGGAATGGCAAAAAATATGGAATGAAGATAAGAAAGGAAGAAGATTATATGAAGTGCAAAAGTCAGTTCGAATTTGAAGCATTAATGAAAGAAACAGAAGAGAAGAAATAATAATTAGTAGATTAAGAATAGGTCATACCTACTTAAATGACATGCTTTATTTAATAGGAAGGACAAATAGTGATAAATGTGAGAGATGTGGAGAAAAAGAAAATGTAGAACACATACTGATGAACTGTAAGTCATATAAATTTGAAAGGGAAGAATTAAAGAGAATAGTTAGAAGTATAGGGCATGAATGGAATCTTAAAGGTATATTAGGAAATGAAGGAAACATAACAGATATTCATAAATTAAGGAAAGCATTGTTTATTTATCTTAAGAATACAAAATTAAAAAATAGAATCTAATAGATGTGAAGTAACGCTACTACACACTCATGTACAGTAGGTGGCGGTATGCACCTTAAAGTTGCTTGTGATCCGCCATAATAGAAAAGAAGAAGAAGAAGAAGAACCAAACTTAAAACAATAACTGTAAAAGAAACCTCAAAACTCACACTAAGACACAAACCAAAACTAAGACAGAACTCCAACTAAGACAGAACCTAAAACACAAATAAACCAAAAAGCAGGGAAAAGCTAACTTTAACCAAGTCATAAACAGGAACCAAGACAGAATATTACACAATGTCCTAGTCACATTTTTCTCCTTTCAAACTGGGGCTCCATCTGAATACCCGTAATAATAGCTTCTAGCTCCTGTTCCTTGACCTTTCATGGGGTCAACAGTAAGAACTCTATCGTGTGGAAGAAAGGAGCTTTGGACTTCTGTGCTAAATTCGGATAGCCTTTAACTCTGTCATTACGTGACAAACGCACAAGAACGATGCGAGTCAAATCTGGGCCTACAGCCTTCCGAAAAAGAGCATGCTCTCTGCTCTCGGGATATTGTTTGTTGATTTCCGTGAGGGGCTTTGCTGATATGTCATGTCACGCAAAGGATTGTGGGATACCTTAAGGGTTCTTAGTGGCGGTAAGGGAGGTTGTGGCGTTCCGAGGCAAAACTAGCTGCTGGAGGGAGTATACAGGCTACTTTTCCTACCTCCTTCCTTACTGACTGCGCTATTCAGACAGCACTTATCATGGTGACCGCTGACGCACTTCCGCTTTGGCTAAAGAGTCCTTACTCTATAATGGTATTTAGATTGAGCCCTAGAGATACGGTACGGAACTACTTCAGTGCTGAGTGTAGCCCGTGTTTACTTCCAGGTTCCTGAGCCAATAATATGAGAGCTCCCAGAATTCCCAAAAGAAAGCACAGTATTTGGTATTTTATCTTGGCAAAAGAGCAACAGCCTACTAACATGGAAGTCAGTAACAGAAGTAGACCAGAAATAGAAAAGAATACAACATCATATACTTATCCTGGGAAAGTAAAAATTCCGTAGGTTTCACACTGCTGAGAAATGGTTGTTCTCTGTGAAGGCGTTGTGTATTTTTGTGTATTGTTCCGAGTTGCAACACAAGGTGTCAGCATTCCTTATTGCTCTTTTAAATCTTCACCATACGAACTTGCATTTGACCTGGTGACTCTGCTATCAATGTTTTTTTCTTGGGTGGATATTTTGAACCAGTGCGTTGATTCTGCGCTTAAAAATCATCATTCTTTTGCGGTTTTTGACCGTTTTCCCCAGTGGTCTGTGGCTCTCTTTTTTCACTCTATTTCTGGATTCCACAAATCAATGTAGTGACATAAAGGCCCAAACACAAAAGTTGTTAAGATTATGCTACATGACTGTTAAAATTAGAGATTTTTCTTTAAATAAAGTAAGAGTTAAAAAGAAACGTGCATGCAAGCTGTAATTGCACTTGTAATTGTAATTGCTCTCTCGTTTTTTTTATTTGCCCAAATAAATTTGTGACATCATTCATTCTTGCATTTTTTGACCACGCAGAGAATGTACTGCATGCTTGTGGTGTTTATAGCTGCCAGCTTGCCAGAAACAAATGTCTTCTCAGGGCTCTTGGCAGTTTTGTGTTACTCATTAAACACTTTTGTTTTGCAAGGGGAGAAAGCACGAAGCACTGGTGCAGACGCGCTTCTCTGACAATCATGTGATCTCTTTAGTTGAATGTCTCTCTAAATGAATAAAGTGAGCTGCTGAATAATTTGAGTTGTAGACAGAGGACTGTGTTGGAATGGGGATGTGTTTGTTGTGCAATAAAAATCATTCATTGGATGATCTGTAGACATCTTTTATTTGATCATGGATACTCTCAGCTCGTCCACATTTTATACTGAAACTAAATTTACAGTTGTGAGTTTCACTGGGCGGCTTTATCTGTCGTAAGAAAATATAAATGAGTTTCGGTTAGCACAGGGATCAACCATTTCCTTGTTGACTTTTTTTTTTTTTTTTGCCTCGGATGATTTTCACTGTGAGCTCCTCCCAGTCTTCCAAAATGGTGATACACACAGACACAAAAATCTAAAATAAAAGGAAAACTATATGTGTATGGGTTATGTTCTAGAGCAAACTGGGTGAATGAATAGCTTATCTGTTTGGGAAACTGCCAAGAAAAGTTCAGACAGCGCAATCGAACGTGCAACTGCTGGCATCGCAGTGATCACAGTAACCTAAATACACCCTGAAAGGTGACTGGATGCCTATCGGTGCACAGTGGAAGTGCTGAAGGAACAGGTAGGAAATGCTGATCAGACAATCTATAGGTAGGTTTTGCTTTTTTGTCAACAGGTGGTAAAAAAAAGTTTTTATCGATTTGATTTACATGACCAAAATCCTCCAAACCCATTTAAGCATTTTACTAAAAAAAGGTTTTCAAATCCAAATGAATTTACCTGTACTGCTTACAGTCACAAGATTACTATATATAAACTTTATGACTATTCTACTACCAATCAAAATCCTGATTATAAGTTAGAAACATGAAACTAGGGCATGAGACCTTGTAAAAACTCTCTCAAATCCTATGAAAGATAACAGGCTCTTTCTCAGGCTGTAAAGACGAGCTTGTGATCTGTGACAGTTACACTTGGCTTTACCAGAGCTCATAAACATGCTCCACCCATTATTCAACCAATATAAATAACAAAAAAATAATAATAAATGTTTAGACTTTTTACCCACATCCATACACTTATTTAACTATGTTAATTTAAATCGACATAATTTTGATTTTGTTTAAAAAAGTAAAGACAAAAAAAGAAACAAAAAGAAAAAAACGGGGATTTCCACTGGCAGCATTTATTAGGTCACTGGTTGATAATTTGCCTTAAAGCTACAGTGTTAGTTTTAGGTGTTTTTTTTTTTTTTTTTTTTTTTTTTTTTTACAAAAGGTAGGGAGTTTAAATAAGAACACATATGTAAGTTAAAGCTTCTGATACATATTTTTGATGATACCCTTTCAAGAACATTGGAAAATCCTCCCATTGTAAAGTATATTTATCTGCTTTGTTTTGTGAATTTAATGTAACAGCTCACAATATCTGACCGAAATAAAACTTTCACTACACATATTTTAAAATTTAAGCTCTCTCTTTTCCTGGGAGGCTAAACTGATACTTTTATGTGGATCAATGGCAGATTATATTCATTCATGTTGTGCTGGAGGAAACAAATGCACACAGAGAGGATTGAAAAGTGATTGAAGTAGAAGATGGTGCCTCCTTTTGGTCACAGAGGAGAAGAGCAAAAAAAGGAGCCAAACAAGAGTTTCCCTTTGATTTCAGCGTATAAAAGCTTGGCTATCCCATCCATCATTGCACAGGCTGCTCTTTGATGCTGCTCACCATTCAAAGCAATTTCAAATGCAGTTCAAGCTGTTTTCCAGTTCTTTTCCATGAACAAGACATTCTTGTAGGTTCATACATCTCTCACACAATCAGCCTTCAGTTTTATTCACAGAACACACAGAGTCTCTCTAAAATTGAATCTCCTTTAACTCTAACCTTTTTTTTGCTTTGTTCCTTTCTAGGAAATGTTAAAAATGGTTTGTCTAAGCTACATTTTCCATATCGGTGGACTCACAGTTAACTCTTTTAAAAGTACATGCATAGCATTGAATCAGTAACATCTATTTACTTTCTTTTGATTGACATGGCAGTGACACTAAGTAACAATTTATTTTGTATTTTCTCACCAACTATTCAATTCAATTCAATTTTGTTTATATAGCGCCAATTCCCAACATGTCATCTCAAGACACTTTACAAGTCAAATCCAATCAAATCATACAGATTGTTCAAAAAGTTTCCTATCTAAGGAAACCCAGCAGATTGCATTGAGTCCTGACAAACAGCATTCACTCCTCCTCATAGAGCGTAGAGCCACAGTGGAAAGTTGTCTGCATAGTTGATGGCTTTGCAGCAATCCCTCATACTTAGCATGTATGAAGCGACAGTGGAGAGGAAAACTCCTTTAACAGGGAGGAAACCCTCCAGCAGAACCATGCTCAGTGTGAACGGTCATCTGTCTCAACCGACTGGGGGTTAGAGAAGACAGAGCAGAGACAAAAAAGCAAACATTGATCCAGGAATCCTTTCCATGTCATATGGTAATGGCGGATGATCTGTCTTCCCTGGATGATGTCACAGATGACAGAACGTCAAACCAGCTGTACCTATTATGAAGAGAAAAAAGAGAGAGAACAAAAAGTTAAAAGTTGAAATAACAACAAACAATGCAAATTGGAGAACAGTAGGAGAACTCAGCAGTTAGAGAAATAGACCCTGATGTCCTCCAGCAGTCTAAGCCTATTGCAGCATAACTAAAAAGATAGCTCAGGGTAACCTAAGCGACTCTAACTATAAGCTTTATCAAAAAGCTGTCATGATTTTGGTACTGTTGCCTGGTCTGTTCACCCATTTCACACCTGTTTTTACTCTGCCCTGTTCTCATTACCGCTCACCTGTTCCACCTGCGTTCGACAGTATATATTCACCCTCCAGACCAGACAGCAGTGACAGTTTATTTCATCCGTGCGATTGTCTTATCCTAGCGTTTCTGTATTCTGATTACCTGTTCCTGACCTGTTCTGTCCCTTGACCTCCGAGTTTGCCTGTTTCTAGACGCCCGCCCGACCTGATATCCTGCTTGATCTCTGTTTACCCGTGTACCGATCTCTGAACTGTGACCCGACTTCGCTCTGGATTATCCCTTGGTACCTCATCAGCTCTCTGACCTCCTGTTTCCGACCATCGACTACGTTCCCGACATCGGCTCTTGCTCAACCCCTTTGGATTTTCCTGCTCCCGATTGCCTACACGGTTTTTGACCTTAGCCCGTCCCCCGACCATCGCTTCACCAGGACTGGACATAAGACCAGGTTAGTGGCCCACATGTTCGTGTTAAATCACATCCTGACAGACGGGGTCACTAACCTGTTGTCTCCACCCGCAGAGGGTCCCGCTGAGAACACCGGCACCGTCCGCTCAGTTATATTCCCAATAAACTGTTTGTCCGTCTTGAATACTGGGTCCTTCTGTTCTGAGCCTTGACAAAAGTGAGGTTTTAAGTCTAGTCTTAAAAGTAGAAATGTGTCTTTCATAATGCTTGGATGTTGTGTTAATTAGTTAATCCCTCTCGCCTGTGTTGAGCATTTTCCGTTGATTCCCTTTTGTATTTAAGTTCCGGGTTTTTGTTCCCGATGTTTTCGATCACTGTTGCTATGTTGTTTATTTATTAAGTTGACTTCATTAAACTATTATTTCCAGTATGTGCCTGCTTTTGCCTTGCTGCCGCTTTGGTCCTTCAACCCAAACCATGACAGTGTCTGCCTCACGGACCAAAACTGGGTGTTGGTTACACAGGAAAGGAGCCTGACAACTAAAAGATCTGCCTCCCATTCTACTTTAAAAGACCACCAGTAGACCTGGAGTCTGAGAGCGAAGTGCTCTCATAGGATCATACGGGGTAATCAAATCTTTGATATTTGATGAAGCTTGATTACTAAGAGATTTATATGTTGGAAGGAGAATTTTAAATCCTATTCTTGATTTAACAGGAAGCCAATGAAGGCTCAGAACTCTTGCTGCAGCATTTTGGATCTGCTGAATGCCTTGAACTGCATTTTGAGGACTTCATGATTGTAAAGAATTGCAATAGTCCAGCCTTCATGGACTATTGCATGGACAAAATGCATGGACTAGTTTTTCAGCATCACTCCTGGACATAATATTTCTAACTTTGACAATATTCCGGAGGTGAGAAAAGGAAACCCTGGAAACCTGTTTAATATGGGATTTAAATAATATATCCTGGTAAAAAATAACTCCAGGGTTTTTCACTTTATTACCAGAGACCAATTTAATGCCATCCAGATTAAGTGATTGATTAAGAGTTTATTTTTTGAGGACTCTGGTCCAAAGATTACAACTTCTGTCTTGTCAGAATTTAAGTGCAGGAAATTTAAAGTCATCCAGCTTTTGATGTCATTAAGACATGCCTGTAGTTTAAGATTTGTCAGGATATATGAATAAATATAGGTGACTGTCATCAGCATAACAGCGGAAATTAAGCCCATGCTGTCTGATAATTTTACCAATTGGAAGCATATATATAGTGAAGAGAATTGGTCCAAGGACTGAACCCTGTGGTACTCCACAAGTGACCGTAAAGTTTAAGATAAGATAAGATAAGCTTTATTGATCTTACAGTGGAGAAATTCACTTGTCACACATCGGCTCTATAATCAATAATCAAAAGAAGGTGCCAAAAGGAGGAAAAGGTGCATAAGGTATATACAATGTGTCCACATATATACAGTGGATCTAAAAAGATATAAAAAAAAAATAGTAAAAAAAATACAAATTAAAAAATACGAAAAGGAAATAAAGCAGAGATTTAGGATGACTTATGTACATTCATGGTGACTTATATACATATGTACTGATGTACCTTAAAGTGGTACCAGGTAAAGAGCAACAGTGAGGTAGTGAGATAAATAACAGCAGCAGTCACTTCTTTACAGGATTATTGCACAGGTTATTGCACAGTGTATTAAATAGAAGAAGAAAAATTGAAGAAAAGAAAAAGTTTGAAGAACATCTATTATCAACATGCACAAACTGAACTCTGTCAGACAGATAAGATTTTTTTATGGTTTTATGGCACTAGTGGCACGTTTTTTTACACATTAGGCTGACAGGAAAGGTTGTACGAGAGAGGGGGAGAGACATGTGGCAAAGGACGACAGGTTGGAGTCAAACCTGCGTCAGCCACGTCGAGGGCTAAGGCCTCCATACATGGGTCGTGCGCGCTAACCACTGCGCCACCAAAGCATGTCAGACAGATAAGATTTAAACCAGCCCAATGCTTTTCCCTTAATACAGGGGTTCCCAAACTTTTTTAGCCGCGCACCCCCTTCATTGTCCCTACTGGTTTGGCGCACCCCCCCCCCCCCAAAAAAAATAAAGAAATAGAAATCTGTTGCATCAATACAACCATCATAACAAAAGTTGTGGGAATAGAATTAGAATATCATTTTAATTAAACTGCAATGAAATTGCAACATCCACAACAGAATCCTGAGGCTTTTGCAGGTGCATCAGTGGCTCAGCCTGGAACGAGAGAAAGAAAAAGACGCTCAGATCGGCCACACCTCCACAACCTGAAACGTCTCTGAAGCAAGGGATTAAATGATTAAATGATGATCTACCTGTGTGTGTTCTCACTTTGTTTATCATGCACCATCATGCACCAGCTTCTTAATCTGAGTCTGAATCACAATTTACGTCGCAAAATACAAACACGAAGAACTTTAATTTGATTTGTGTCCGATGACGAGAGAGAGAGAGAGAGAGAGAGAGAGAGAGAGAGAGAGAGAGAGAGAGAGAGAGAGAGAGAGCGCTTTGGCAGAGCAGACCAGATTAACAATAACAGAGCACTCCATAGAGATGTTATTAATCGCTTTTACAGCGGTTACATTCAGCAGGTAGACACACCCATGGCAACACACCTCAGCTCCCCTCAGCCCCATCGCCGGGTTGTCCCTGTCTGAATATGTGCTAAAACCGCATCTTTAAAATGAACTGCGCCTGTCTGACTCACAATGAAACGTATTGCAGCTCTGTGCGTGAGCATAGTCAAGAAATCGCGTCACCCACTAATATCTCCCCCCAGCAGCAGTGGAGGGGGTGGGAGTGAGGGAGGGGGGGGGGGGGAGTCATGCGCGTCAGTGCTGGTAGAAGTTCAGAGTCAAGGCACCATGAGCAGCGCAGTTTGTAGGCGCTGCGCGATCGAAAGAGAGACTGTGTCGCTCAATTTAATCTTGTAAATAAAACTTTCGGCCCAAATAAAAATTTCCCTTTACTGACGTACACGACGTGAAGCGAGGAAAGAGATGGAGAGACATTTGTCTTCTCCCAGATCCGTTGCAATTCTCTCGTCTGTTGCCTCCGATTCCCTGGTTTCAGCCAGTTGAGCATATTTGCGTAGTAGAGGGCACAAGCTGGCTGTGCATATGAAGCACAATGCGTAGAAGAAGATAACTTCATCTTAAAATGAAGCGTAGAAGAAGACTTTTTAAAATAAATAGATTTTCATGTCAATACATTTTATTTATTTATTGAATTTGCAGTTTTGATTTTCACAAAGGAAATGTTTATTTACACGTCTTAAGGGTGTGGGGAAAAAACACTGTCAAACCGCCATTACCGATTTATGCTCGCGCACCCCCTAGTGGCAGCATCACACTTTGGGAACCCCAGCCTTAATACATACAGTATATTCAAGTACAGACACAAGTCCATTATCTGAGGCCATCAGAATATCATTAGTGACCTTCACCAGAGCTGTTTCAGTGCTATGATGAGCTCTGAAGCCTGACTGAAACTCTTCAAATCGGTCATTACTTTGTAAATGTTCACATACTTGATTAGCAAACACTTTCTCAACAATTTTGGATAAGAAAAGAAGATTAGATAGAGGTCTGTAATTCATTAAGTCATCTTGATCAAGAGAGCGTTGCTTAAATAACAGCTACTTTTAAAGCTTGTGGTACATATCCATTCACTAAGGATAGATTAATCATGTCTAAAATGGGGGCATTAATCAAATGGATACTTCCTTAAATTACTTGTTTGGGATTGGGTCAAACATACAAGTCAAAGGTTTAGATGAAGCAAAAATCTTAGATAACTCAGAAAGCTCTACTGCGTCTAAACAGTTCAAACACTGATCAGGTTTTAAAGATTGCTCCAATGTTGCCTCACTTACTGATGACAAGGTAATCATGTTTGGTAGGATGCCAATGATTATATTTTAAATGGAATCAATTTTATTTATGAAGAATTACTGCTGAGAGCTGAGGGAATGGACAGATCAACAGAGCTATGACTGTGGGTAAGTTTGGCAATTGTACTAAAGAGAAACCTGGGATTATTTTTATTCTCCTCTATTAATGATGAAAAATATGCTGCTCTAACTCGACGAAGGGTCTTTTTATACAACAGTTGTTTTTCCAGATTAGGTAGGATTCCTCTAGATGTGTAGAGCGCCATTTTCTCTCCAATTTCTTATCATTGTGCCTCAGTGAACGTAGCTCTGGATTAAACCAGGGAGCCAGCTTCCTGTGAATAATCACCTTCTTTTTCAAAGGAGCTACGATATCTAATGCAAAGCACAATGAGGAAGTGATACCATCAACAAAAGAATTGATTTGTGAAGGAGAAGATATAACATTGCTGCCCTCCACTGGGCATTTCTGTGATACTGAGGATATTAAAAGGGGGACAGACTCTTTAAAGTTTTATACAGCATTATCTGATAAAGATCTACTATAGTGAAATCCTTCTTTTGGGGGTGGAGAGCTCAGTTAAATTGAACTCAAAGGTTATTAAAATGGTCAGATAGGACAGGGTTGTGAGGAAATACTGTTAATTATTTGCAATCAATGCCATATGCCAGCACAAGGCCCAAAGTATGAAAGCAGGAATGTGTCGGTTTATGCACATTTTGAGCAAAGTCAATTGAATCTAGGATAGTATTAAAAGCTATATTAAGATTATCACATTCAATGTTAAAATCATCCTCTATGATAACCTTGTCAGTGTTTATCACTAAATCAGATAATAAGTCTGAGAATTGATCTAAAAACTGAGAGTAAGGCCTTGGTGAAAAACTACAAACACACTACATTTATTACAGGTACCGTTATCACTAAACGAGGCAGAGGAAAAACTAAACATCAGACTCAGAGAGCAACAGAGAGGGGTTGACTTAGACATAGATAAGCTAACGGAAGGAGGAAGCCATAGTAGCTAAGTATAGGCTAGGCTAGCAACCTCTCACCACGCCAAAGAAAAGCAAACTGTGTGAAATACAAGGAGTTCCCAAACGTGAAGTGCAGCAACAGAAAATATGTTTTAAATGTACTTATATATTAGAAACACAGAGATGTCACAGCAAAGAGATTTAAGATAAAACTGAGAGAGGCTGGAACACCAAACCACAAGCCACACCATAGCAACAGAAAAGAGGAAGTGACGCAATATGCCTTACCACAATTTCAGGAGCACGTTGATCTTAGAGTAATATTCAGTTAAGACAAACAGAATAAAGCTGCTAACAATGATGTTCATAGCTGAAGTTTGGTTAGGATGAAACGATGAGTTAAAATCAGCTCAAAAAAGCTCATCTTCATTTAAAAGTAATTTAAAAGGCATTCTCTCAACAAACTGTCCCACAACAGGACAGTTGTGTTGACCCTTTATACTATTTTTACTTCAACTTTTGTCTGTTCTGTGTGTTTAAGTTTTAACTGCTTTTGTCACTTGATTATGAATTTGAATTAGTGTTTATGTTGGGCATTCAGTAAAATAAGATACATTTTTCAAAAAGTTTAAAAAAATGGATTCACTTGAGTTAGGTCATGCATGGTTGTTTTGGTTAAGATAAGTCAAAATGTCTGTTTTTGGTTTAAATGTCACAGCAGTATTACTGTGTTCATTGGAAAGTTTTAGCGTTCAAAGTTTATTTGAAGCCATTTCTTCATTCATAGAAACTGACACACATCTGCCTTACTTAAAAACACTGTTCTCTCGTTTTACCTATTTTAGTGAGTGTATTAAGAGAAATGGACCTCTGTGTCACGTCATATACGGTATATACCCCTGGGAAACAAAAGGCAATACAATAAAAGTTCCTAGTCTGATTAACTTGAAACTGAGAAAATCCTCAGTTTCACTTTGTTCATGTGAACCATAAAGGTGCCACTCGATCAATATTAGATTGAATGAACATTTTTTTTTTGCCTTTTAATGTTTTCCCCACTAAATAAAAGCATCCAAATTAAATTGAGAGACTACTACTACTACACTAAAAGATTAATTTATCTTATTTGTCTTTATACATTGTTACCAGGAGTCCCAATAACTACAACATTCTCATTTTGTCATTCTATCATAGCAAATTATGTCAAGACTGACAAACTATACATAAAGGCACTAACCAACATCGGTCTCTGATAAAATTCTGAAACGGGGTTAACTCAGATGGAGTGAATAACAATTTTTCAACTATAAAAATCCAGAAAAAACGGTCTAAGGTGCCATCAGGACAGGACATGTGATCAAAACATCCATTACACCACAAAATAACAATGACATCATTGCATTGTGATCTGAAGAGTACATCATTCAACGTATTTTAATGTGTAGTCAGACCTGAATGCCTGGCCATATTTGGTGACCGCAGAGTTTCCGGCAGATATTTTCATGGAAAACACACTGAGTCACCTGTCCCTGAGTACGTTTCTCCACCCATCTGCCATTTCAGGTGAGACTGGTAGGGGGAGGAAATGGACAAACAACAAACAATGAAATCTCTTCTTACCATCAGTTATTAATGGGATGTTTAAAATGTGTTGTAGTTTTTAGTTTGACCTTCATTTGAAGGGGCCTGTTTATTTTTTAAATGTTTTGTTTTTGCTAAACTCACAAACCTTGTTTAGATATAGAGAGTATAAACAGGTTGAAGTTTTGTTGAAGTTGGTGGGGGAGGACTTACACCTCACAAACTGATCAAGGTGTGTTGTTTTTC
Organism: Fundulus diaphanus; assembly: GCA_037039145.1. NCBI lineage: Eukaryota > Metazoa > Chordata > Actinopteri > Cyprinodontiformes > Fundulidae > Fundulus > Fundulus diaphanus. The sequence goes on along the minus strand of CM073136.1, from coordinate 33,895,339 downwards.
TCCACAGCTCCTCCCCCTTAAGGCTTATTTACGTGCTGCCCTCCGAATCCTGTCCCATTCAGCAAACCCTTCTGACGACAAGGGAGCACAGTTGGAGTCAAACAGCACACCTGCGGAAAGAAAGAGACAGCTTTCAAGACACAAAGGAAAACATTTTCGACAGAATCATCTACCCACAATGGTTTCAGCTGGGTTCCAGATCCTGGGCTCTGCTCTGGGTATCATAGGCTGGATTGGTGTCATCCTCGTGTGCGCCGTTCCCATGTGGAGGGTCACTGCTTTTATCGGCAGCAACATTATCACATCGCAGACCACCTGGGAAGGTATCTGGATGAACTGTGTGGTCCAGAGCACGGGCCAGATGCAGTGCAAAGTCTACGACTCCATGCTGGAACTCTCCTCCGACCTACAGGCGGCCCGGGCTCTCACGATCATCTCCATCTTGGTGGGCGTCCTTGCAATCTTGCTCTCCATAGCAGGGGGAAAGTGCACCAACTGTGTAGAGGATGAGCAGAAAAAGATCAAGGTGGGGATTACTTCTGGTGTTATGTTTATCATAGCTGCAATCCTCTGCCTCGTCCCTGTCTGCTGGACGGCCAACACCATCATCCAGGACTTTTACAGCCCACTGCTGGTCCAGTCCCAGAAGAGAGAGCTGGGGGCTGCACTCTACATCGGCTGGGGAGCGGCTGCTTTGATGCTGATTGGCGGGGGGATGCTTTGCAGCAACTGTCCCAAGAAAGAGGATAACTACACTGCAAAGTACAGTGCGGCCGCCAGATCCGCGACCTCAGCTCCCCCGTCTGGAAAAGGCTATGTCTAAACCGGCTCTGGCTGGGACAGATGAACTGGTGCTGCTGGGTTGGGAGTGACAGCGCTAAAAACTTTATCATAAGAACCACACCCTAAGAACAAATTTCATTTTATATGTTCATTACATGTATTTATGGTTACTGAATATTGTATGAACATTAGTAGGTGTGTCTTTAGCTGTATCTGTTTTTGACTTTGTAAACAACACAAAAAAAATTGTTTGGGAATAGTCTGTTTTGGTTATGTGTATGTTGAAAATGTTTATGAACCAAGGGTTTGTGATGTTGTATGTGACAGGCGTGAATAAATATGTTATTGTTTGTATCTTAGCTTGTCTGCCATGTTTTTAATTTTTCACTCCAACACTTCTCAAACAAACAAAAAAGAAACTCTTTCACTGGGAATGATACATTGTCTATTTGAACTATCTCTATGGGTTTTATTGTAAATGTTGCTTTTCTAATGTTAATATACCTTTTCTACAAATCCAATAATTCACAGCAGAGTTTTCATCAAAACAAAGATCCATCTGAAAATAAATACCTTCAAAGAGTGGAGATCTCTGTTGTTTGACTTTCTGGTTGATCAGGTTTAGGTGTGGCTGGAAAATCCAGTAAGATGACCTGTCAGCCTCCTCGCAAAAGAAGACTTTGTTAACATTTGAAGGACTATTTATTCAAGTTGTTAACAGAAACATTCACTCCCTGTTTTAATTTATTTATACTAAATCTGTTGGAAATCACAAAACTAATTTTCTTTACTTACTACAACAGACAAACCTAGAGTTACAGGGAATGTTTATATATTTCAGAGGAAGTTTCTGTGAAAATATTGCCAGTAAGGTTTCAACAGATGTCATATTTCTGTGAGTTTGTAGAAAATGAAACAGATTCTTAAAACCATGTCAACAGCTGGGTAATCCTTTTTCCTTTCACAAGAGGTTTAATTTGCTGTTCTCTCAGCCAAATAACATTTATGATACTATACAAAAGTATGTTGGCGGAGGATATCAGCTATGGTACTCATTCTGAAGCTGAGGCCACCAGGATCATTTTCAAACAACTATGAGACCTAAGCAAGTAAGTGCTATTTACAGTTAAAACCTATGACTGATTTCATAATTGTTTGCATTCAACCAAAAAGTTTGTTTCTGATAAGAAATCAAACAGTCATCTATCAAAAAAAAAACAATCTATCAAATTTGAATAAGAAAACAAAAAACAAATTTATTTACATTTCTAAAAAACAGGCATGGCATATAATATTTATAACCCCCTTAAAAAAAACACTTTATTGCCATTGCAGGGATCAAGCCCTTGTAATCGCTAAAGTGCTTACTTCCAGTCTAAGTCTCTGAGGATGGAAGGCCTCCTTGCTATCACCTTAATCTTTAACTCTCTTCACAGATTCTCTGTCAGATTCAAGTCAAGCTGTGAATCTATAAAACTGTAATATTACTCCACGTCAGACACCACAGGTAATATTAAATAACATTAAAAGATTACTTTAAACATAAACCTGCCAGGGGTATAAATACTTTACACAGATATGGACTCAGAAAGTACTTCAAAAATCAGCAAATTAATAAGACTTCTGTCTGCAAAATCCAGATTTTAATCTACTCTAGGCAGATTTAGTGTGAATTTAGAGGTCCAGGCATGGTAATTACCAGCTACAATTTCTGCTTATGTAAAAAAAAAAAAATCATTCAAAAACCTTACAAGCCACAATTTGTTTCCAACATACTGTACTTGAATATTCTCCCTGGTTCAGAAAACAAACAAATAAAAATTGCAATCCAATTGAACCAATTTATTTAAGTTAGTAAAGTGTTCTACTCTAAATTCAATGAAAGAAAGAAAAAACCTACGATGTACCAATCTGCCACATGTATTCTTACATACAGTGTTTCGCCGCCAACTCAGAGACGATTTGTACACCCATTTTGCACCAATGCATTGCTGTTTCATCATAACCTCTTTCCATTTTGTTCCATATAGTACTTGGCCATAACATATTTGTTAATTTCTCTTGTTTTTTTTGATTACTCTTTGAATAAATAATCTTAAAAATGTAGCGATCTTAAGTACCATTTTGATTTGTTTTACAATTTACTGATATATGTTTTACACCCCATTTTTGTTTATTGTATGTTTGCTGAGTCCTATGCAAATCAATTGATTGAGAAGCCTGATCAAAACTCCTGTGAACAGATATTATTATACAGGCCTATTCCCAAATAATCTTTTAATGCATTTTTATTTTCCCTGACTATAAACATTCTGAGTTATTGGTCGTGAGGTAAAGAGAAAAAGGCTTTAATTTTCTTATCTGAAATGTTTTTACTCATATTTCTCTTTAAATAATCCACTTGTATGTGAGGTAAAGTGACCAATAGTTGGAAGACATCAGGTCTCAGCCCCCCCCCCCCCCTTTTTGTCTAGCACAGGGATTTGCAACCTTTACAATCCAAAGAGACAGTTTTCCCCACAGTCCAATTAAAAAAAACTTGTTTAGAGCCATAAACACAGTATTACACAATATTTTAAAATGAGACAACTTTTTCAATAAATTATTGCAGAATTTTTTTTTTATTTTTAAAGAACCACCATCATAGGTTTTAAAATAAAAATAAAAACATAAAACCTTTGCAAAAAGAGGACACATACATGTCCTTCCATGGGATGGTGGAATTTGTGAATACTATTAAAAAAACACCAGAAAAATATTTCTAAAAACGTATCACTGCTACTTTTAGTCTCATTCTGTGGTACTTGTTCATAGTAATTATTCTAGGAAAAAAATGAAAAAACTGGCATGTTATTATATGTATATTTAAAAACATTTATTGGTTCTCAATTACATTTAGCCAGAGTCAGTAAGAGACATTGTGAATGGTCCAAAGAGCGACTTCTGGCATCAGAGCCGTAGGTTACAGACCCCTGGTCTAGTAAGACAGAAACTCCACCATGAAGTCTGAACCACAGCTGGAGCTATTTATCATCACACAGCGGAAACCCTCATAGGTTCAGAGCAGAGGAAGCATATTTATAAACTGGTGTGGCCACAGAGCATGTAAAAACCCACAAAGAAGAGACAACTTTATAACATTTCAGTTGTGAACATCTCTGTTTCTTCCAGTTGACTCTCGTGGCTTCATCATGGCTTCTCAGGAGCTTCATATCCTTGGTATCCTGCTGTCCTTCATCGGCTGGCTGGGCACCATCATCACCTGCGCTCTGCCTATGTGGAAGACCACGACTTTCGTTGGGTCAAACATCATCACCACACAGGTGATCTGGGAGGGTCTGTGGATGAACTGTGTGGTCCTGAGCACGGGGCAAATGCAGTGTAGAGTGCACGACTCCATGCTGGCTCTGCCTCAGGACCTGCAGGCTGCCAGGGCCATGGTGATCATCTCTGTGATTGTTGGGGTCTTTGGCATACTGACTGCCATCGTTGGAGGGAAGTGTACCAACTGCATGGAGGATGAGGCGTCCAAAGCTAAAGCCTGCATCGTCTCTGGAGTGATCTTCATAATAATCACCTTACTGATCCTGATACCGGTGTCCTGGTCAGCTCATACTGTCATCAGAGACTTCTACAACCCTCTGTTGATCGCATCACAGAGACGGGAGCTCGGCGCTGCGCTCTACATCGGCTGGGGCTCTGCAGGTCTGCTGCTTCTGGGAGGGGGTCTGCTATGCAGCAACTGCCCCCCAAAGGACAGCAGACCCTACATATCTGCCAAGTTTGGCCCTGCAAGAACCGTGTCAACATATGTGATCTATGTGTAAGTCACTTGGCTGCAGAGGTTTTTATTAATTTGAAAAAGATGTCATGACTAATAGACATTTCATTTCCTATTTTACCTGTAGTTATTTAGTCCTTTCATAACATTTAGAAAGATTCAAAATGATTTTAGCAAGGTTTCTTATTGAATAAACTTCTCAAGTTTTCATTTGATCTTTTATTCTTAAATAAAGAGTTTTTGAAAATGATAAATATTCAACATTATTGCTAACCTGAGTAATAATGATACATATGAGAAATGCCCCAACCAGTCAGCAGGAAATCGGAATCAGCTAATTTTCCTGTAATCTGCTCTGAGAGCAAGTCAAATCCTTAGAAATCTGATACTATTCATCAAACACACCAAAATGAAGAACTCCAATATTTATTGATCCATAAACGCATCAATAAACTACGGAGACCTAGAGGGATCATCGCAAAATGTTTTGCATGTTGAGAGAATGTGCGCTCGTTTTACTACATTGTGCGCTCGTTTTACTAAATTGTGTGCACAATTTAGTATATTGTGCTCTCGTTTTACTATAGTGTTAGCTCATTTTACTAAATTGAGCTCTTGTTTTAAGCGTAGTAAAACGAGAGCTCAATTTATTAAACGAGTGCACTATTTACTCAAACGAGCGCACGATTTACTAAAACGAGGGCACAATTTATTAAAACGAGAGCACAATTTAGTGAAAATGGTTATAGAACATTGTGTGCACGATCTACTTAAACGTGGCCACAATACGTAAAACGTGCACTCAATATTGTCTTGACACATAAACATGAGCACGTTATAGTATATTCGAGATCTTGATCTACGAAAACGCACACACGAATAATTAAAACGTGCGCTCGAATAAATTGTGTGCTCAATTTAAGGAAAACGTGCTCACGTTTTATTAATTCGAGGACTCAATTAAAAGAAAACGTGCTCATGTTTTATTAATTCGAGGGCTCAATTAAAGGAAACGTGCTCACAAATTATCACGACCTGAAAAAAATATCACTTAAAGTGAGCTCTCCCGGGCTCCGTAATAAACAGCTTCCAATATGACACTTTTTGAGTCTGAAATCAAATAATACTTCTGTAATTCCTTAGTTTTCTGTTAAATTTATAAATCACTATTGTCAAAGAATCTGATATATCTGACCTAGAAAAACCTGATCGGTGCATTTCCAATATGTACCTGTTCTGACTTCTAAAATATTGTTGCAACTTTACTATAACTATAATATGTTACAAAAAGCATGAAATAAGTTGTATAACATAAAGGTCACTGAAGGGATTTAAAATATCTTCCAAATGTCTGCAACAAAATGTGTTTGTTTAAACCTCTTACTTCTGTTATCCTTCACCTGCCCTGTTATCAAATTGAAAAAGGTTCTCCTTGTGATAAGATCCAGCTGAGAAACCTGCCTGAGATGTTTGCCATACTGTAATGAACAGCTTCTATACTGACATAATGATTTATTGTTTCTGAGCGCTGCATAGGCTTTTATGCATGTTGTAGAGCAACAGTTTTAAGTTTAGGGAATGCATATTTTCACCTCGCTTAGTGAGAGAACATCTGCCAAGAGTTGTTAGGAGAATTAACTGTTTTGAACCTCTTTAATGCTTCAGATTCAGATTCATTTAATACAACAATCAAAAGAAAAAAGACACCCTGTTTTAACTTGAGTTTTCTTGAATATCAACCTTGAACTTTCACTGTTAATTACTGATTTTGCTTTTAAACATATTAATCCTGCTTGAAAATGGACTTGCATCAGTATATTGATAAAGTATATCCTCATGTTTCACAGATGGGTTTCTCCTATTTTTCTATTTTACTTTAATTAAAAAAGCAGTCTGACAAAATAACGTCTCTACATAAGTGTTTTCTTTTTAAACGTCACTGTCTTATCTGATGAAATAGGCATGTGTGGTGTCAGCTAAGCCAAGGTTTGAAAAAGTGACAGACTCAAAACCTCAACATTTTCCATCATCATATTTTTAAGTTTTCTGTACAGCTCTACTACCCGACAAGCCAATGTTAAAAAGAAATTACAGGTTTTGGATTACTTCGCACTTTGCTTTAATTTAATTACCCAAATTTTTATCTGTTTACCTTTAGGTTGATTTTAGCAGACCATTGTTTGATAGATGATAGCAAAAGAGAAGGACTTAGCTTTCGGGTTGATAAGAAAATTTTTTCGAAGAGTCACAACTTCAGAGAAAAATTAAAGCACCAATTCCAGCTGCTGTTAAAGCCAAAAGAGATTCCTTTAAAGACAGCAGAGTCCAATCAATTAAACCTCTGATAATTATTGTTTAAAGGAATGTAAATAATGTATTATTTTGTTGCAAAGTATTCCATTGAATCTAAATGTATGTCCTGTGCTCTACAGGACTTACATATTTTTCTAATTTATTTTTTGATCGTTTTGTATTTTTGGATCGAGAAATTGTTTAGCCTATTCTAAGCAATAAGAAAGAGATGTTCTTTCATCAAAAACAGCTTTATAATTTGACCAAGTTTAACGATTCAATACGACCAAGTCTGCTTTTTATTGGAGTTGACAAATCTTTGTCGTGTTATTTAGAGTGTAAAATGAAAGCAACCAGTGTGACTAGTAAAAGACAAACTAAGCATTGCCCCCAACATTTTCCATTTTAATTTGTCAGTGAAATCTCTCTATAAAACATTTAAACAGTGTCTTTATTATCAACCACTTGTACTGCAGGACAAATCTGTACTTTTTTAGAACTGCAGTAGAAAAAAAGAAATTATGCACCAAATTTCGGGGGATTTTGTTTTTGTAAAACAGTCCAAGAGAAGTCTGCTGTTTAAAGGTGTCATGGTTTAAAAGGTTGTAACTCGACCAAAGTGCAAACAGGTACGCAAGCAGCTTAGTAAATTTAATTATTTAATTACAAACAAGATAACTCACAACAAAATCCACAAGCTACATGAGGCATGGAACGAGGGCAAACACAAACTTGGGAAGGTGAGTAATAAAAAGAAACAGACCGTCAAGCAAAGAAACATTTTCCTTGTCTTTTTTGGCAGATTGCAAACTTGACCTTTAGTGCATATCACCACCTACCATATCAGAGTATGTAGCATTTGATTACTCCATACATCCATCCATTTCCTAACACGCCTATCCCTTGTGGGGTCACGAGGGGTGCTGGTGCCTATCTCCAGCTGTCAATGGGCGAGAGGCGGTGTACACTCTGAGAGATCGCATATATATATATATATATATATATATATATATATATATATATATATTAGTGCAAATTTTAATCAGATTAAGCACTCCTGAGGACTGAGATTAATCATGCTTAATCAAAATATTTAACTTCGTAAACCTGAAATGTAGTAAGCATGCAGGTTGTCAAAAAAAACACCTGAGGTTGAAAAACATGTTTTATTTTCTCAAATCAAACATGTCTGAAGATTTTCCAGGCTTTTATATTCGGAAAAGTTTGAAATAAATCATCGTGTGTTAAACATTAACATTTGAAAATATCAACTCAAATGCCTTATTAAGTGTATTTTGCCTTTGATTTCTAACCCTGGTTCTTAGGCCCCCTTGTCCTGCAGATAAAGGACAGGGGAGGGCATGAGGAGCAGGGTTGGGAGCCACTGATTTATGTGATCAACATGTAAACAATATAGTAAACAGGCCTTAGTAGCATCTCTTATCTATGTTGGTATTGAAAAAAAAAAACACTTAATAGACAGTCATGGAAAACAAACAAAAAAAATGTCGGCAGCTCAAAAGAACAAAGTAAACATGTGCAATCTTGTCACACCAACCTACTCCTCCTTCAACCAGTAACTAAGGCAGACTAGCTTGTTGACATTTTCAGGTGACAGTGCTTATCTCTTTTTTTGTACAATGTGTCCTGCTAGAGAATAAAAGTCTGTCACAAAACACTGTTGAAGTAGGTGTAGCCAAGTACTTTTGTGCTTGGCTACAAATGAGCCAGTTTACTGTAGGCCCCTGAATGTGCCCACCACCACTGTAGAGGGCATGTGTCAGTGTTCACACAGGACTCTGCCTTGTACCACTCTAGAGTATTGTCTGTGGATAATCCTTCATCACACTCTGACTCTGACCCCATGAGCAGAAAGGCCATATTTTTCTTTGAAGGCTGCAACTCCACTTCTTCTATGGGGACATGGATAGCAGGTTCTCTGTCAATGATCTCACTCTTTTTCGCCAGACCTCTCACCTTTCTGCCCGAGACAGACATCTAAGGTCCTTGAATCTTGAATTCAGAGCAGTTGCTACCTTTAAATTGTCCAGATTAAAGTTATCTTTTTGTTTGTTGAGGTCCTGGGTAAATGCAGTCTTGAACCGTGCTATGTAAGCTGGGTCAACATCTGAAACATCCTTTGTTCGCAGAAGATGGCAGAGTCCGGGTAGCACAGCAGAGCAAGACACAATCTTCTCCCCACCTAGGAGCTCTGTGATGTATCTACAAACACAGGAGAGACACACAGGAACACACAACAGTTACATTACTGGATCCATTTAACACCCATGTAACCGAGATTACATTATGGTTAAAAACACTGAATGTCTATATTGCAGATAAAGCTATTATCATTAACATTTAGATTAAAAGGAAGAAAAGAAAACTTTCAATGACTTTTACCTGCAGGGTTCCAGTAGAGTTTCCAGCTTTGCCAACTTGTCATATTCAGCAGGGGTTAACATGGCTAGTTGTGCTTTTGCTGGGCCAGTGTTGCTATCCGTTTGGATAATTTTCAGAGTTGAATTCCAGCATGTTGGTACATCCTGGACCAGTGACTGTGCTTTCAGCTCTGATGTGTTTAAAATGTCAGACTATGTTGCGGCGTAGGGTTAGGGGGACATCAAATCCATCGTCTCTAAAAGCTACAGCGATAGCTCGTTGTATAGCGTGAACTACACAGGGGACATGTTCAAACGGTAAACTTCTTGCAGCAGCAATCATAATGTGAGCGCAGTCAATTCCTAAAGTGGCCCCTTATTTAAAGAAAACATATTACATATACCTAATGCAGAAATATATATATAGTTACTCTAATATTAAACATTTTCACAAATATTTCCTGAAAAATTACTTCTGCCTGTATTTTAATGTTCAGAGTGTCAGTTTTGGGTCCCCCTCTGTCCTGGGCCTGGGACAATTGAGCCGTTTGTCCCCCCCTGTCAGCGGGCGTGCCTGCAGGTATCATTTAGTTAAGAAAATTAGGACTCTCTGCTTTTAGAATCTTTACCTATACCAGAAGGTTAATTTAACCTGCTGTACTACTGAACCAGCTTCTTATCCTGTTGGTGGTGATGAACAAGCCCAGGCAAGTCCCGACTTTGTCATAGTCAATCTGTAGGTGGGGTCAAAACACTTGCATGCGTGAGTCTCTCTCTCTCTCTCTCTCTCTCTCTCTCTCTCTCTCTCTCTCTCTCTCTCTCTCTCTCTCTCTCTCTCTCTCTCTCTCTCTCTCTCTCTCTCTCTCTCTCTCTCTCTCTCTCTCTCTCTCTCTCTCTCTCTCTCTCTCTCTCTCTCTCTCTCTCTCTCTCTCTCTCTCTCTCTCTCTCTCTCTCTCTCTCTAGTAACTAAACCAAACATTGAAAATGTATCGGAGTAAAAGTACGCAACTAAGTTTGGAAATATAGTGAAGTAAAAGTAAAAGTTATCAAAAAATGTTATACTCGAGAAAACTATAAAGTACTCCGAAATATACTTAAGTACAGTAGTGAAGTATTTTTACTTCGTTACTATACAACACTGGTTTTATAGTGTTATTTAACTTTGCTGCAGTGGTTTTATTAATAGTTCCACGGCTGCACTGCCCTAGCGTCTTTTGACGGGCATTGCTTGATGTTGCCCCTTTGAATTAGCATCTTTGTACCATCAGCAAAACAAGCTTTGCTCGAAGATGGTATTGTTGTGCCATCTAGCCATGGACTAAAATTCAGATTGAATTGGGAATGTATCATGGGGAAGAAGTCGGGATGAGTTGTAAGCAAAGGAATTTCACACATCCACGCAGAGACAGCCTCTCCCAGCAGGGTGCTTGCTATGAGCCTAGACCACTCCTCACACTTTTTCCACTTCTTGGGACTCTGAAGGAGAAGGTCTCCTCTGGGGGCCAGTCATACGCCCCCATGAGGCTCAAAAGACTCACAAGCTGGGTAAAAGGTGCCTTCTGTTAAACTCATCTCCCCTCGCTTCAGTGGAGGCGACAAAGGGGGAAATTTCTTTTCCTCTGCGGAGCGGAGGACCTGACTGGCATTGGAGAAACTGCCGGCTGAATCAGAGTTAAGTCTTAACTTAACTGATTTAATTCAGCTTTACACTCCAAGGAGTTGTTCTCTGGCTATTAACGAAATTACATTGAGGCTCTTCAAATCTACAGGATCTAGAGAACTGAGTTCAGGATTTTGTGGCCATTGATCTTCACGTTCCTGGACAAATTGCCATCCTTGATACCAGTGACTCCGCTGTCACAGTTCTACTACCTGCTTTCCCCTTGGAGATGTTATCAGCAGGAGTCCACAAAAAGCCACTAGTGGCCAGAAGTGAGTTCTTGTATCTCTGTGTTGTGAGTGCTGAGTCTGACTGGCGCCAGATCAATTCAATTTCAACTTTCAATTCAATTTTATTTATATAGCGCCAATTCATGAAACATGTCATCTCGAGGCACTTTACAAAGTCAAATCAATCATATTATACAGATTGGTCAAAAATTTCCTATATAAGGGAACCAGTTGATTGCTTCAAAGTCCCGACAAGCAGCATTCACTCTTGGAGAAGCGTAGAGCTACAGGGAGAGTCGTCTGCATTGTCCATGGCTTTGCAGCAATCCCTGATACTGAGCAAGCATGAAGCGACAGTGGAAAGAAAAACCACCCATTAGCAGGAAGGAAAAACCTCTAGCAAAAACAGGCTCAGTATGAACGGTCATCTGCCTCGACCGACTGGGGGTTACAGAAGACAGAGCAGAGACACAACAAGACAGACAAAAAAAGAGTGTGCTGGATCAATGTGTGCACAGAAGCACACATTGATCCAGCAATCTGTTCTACATTAGATGGTAATAGCGGTGATCTGTCTTCCCTGGATGATGTCACAGTTAACAGAACGTCAGACCAGGTGTACCTACTATGAAGAAAAAAGAGAGATCAGCACAGTAGTGGAATCCAGTTTAGCTTCTGTTACTGATGGAAGGCTACACAGACAATTTTCCGCATAAAAACATCTCTGGACTGTCTCTTTAAAGCCAGTCTGTACCAAACTGGGTTCGCTGGCATGCTTCTGGAGAGCAAAGATGATACAACGGGCTGCTTGTATTGTTGAAAGGTAGCACTCTCCATTCATACACACTTGGCGGTTTGTTGTGCTCACAATCTTGCCTCAAGAATCTGAGAACGTGCTGTTTTTTGGCAGTAAGCAAACTTGATGGACCGTGCCGCTGATGTCGCTACTTATGATGACACCATGTTCTCGGACTCGTAACAGGACAGCAATTAGGGGACTTGGGCCTTGTTAATAAGGCTAGTTGCAGGCGGGAAGAAGTTGTTTTTGTGGCAAGAAGGGTGGTCCTGATAGAGCACAGCCTCTTTCCGGAGGGGAGCATTTGAAGCAGTTTGTGTTCAAGAAGGGAGGTTTCAATCTTTCCTGCTTGCCTTGGAGTCCTGGAGGCAGACAGTTCCTGAAGAGAAAGAATCACCTTCTTCATAACCTCCTTCCATTTTGTTCCATATACTTAAACATAGCATATCTGTTTATTTCTCTTGGGAGTAGTAATTTGATCAGTTATTAGATATTCTGAAAATGCTGGAATCAGAAATATAATTTTATTCATTGTGCAATTTATTGATTATTTTGTTTTAGAACCTATATTATAAAAGCCGATTTGCAACTACTCCTTTAATGCATTTTAAAATTCCCTGAAAGTCGGGGTTATCAATCTGGAGGAAAGGAGAAAAGCATCACAATTTAGCTTTCTTATCTGAAATGTTCTTACTTATCCTTCTTTTTACAGAAAGCACATTAAAACTTACCTGACTCCGCCAGATGGATTTGCTCCGCATATCCATCTGGAAACCTTCCGTTGAAGTAATTTTGGGAAGGGGCGAAAATACTGGTTAGCTGATTGGCCTATGTTGGTGATAGACGGGCCAAATAAACCAATCAGATCAACGAAGCATATGACGTACTCGTCAACAGAGCGACGACGAAAACACAACCACAAGCCAAGCTACTCTTGCTGCTGCAGGTAAAGGCTCGTTAGCTCAGCAAAGAAATACTCTGTAATGCCGATAAAACTTGCTCTATAGCCACGCTAACGCTAGTTTCATTGGCTGAAGCCGCCATGTTCTTTAGACTGAACTGTAGCGCTTCTCGTTGCGTCACACCTCAACCCGCCTCAAAGCCAACGCTGATTGGACGTTCGTTTGGTGAACGGCTCCAAATTTTCTTTAACGGAGAGTAGCCAGACTGATCTGCGAGTGAAACCTTGAAAGCTCGCGAGATCAGGATGGTCTCACGAGGCTACATTAAAACCTGTTTTTTGGCTAAACCTACTACAGTAATTCTAGTAATTGGATGTGCTTGAGGCTCGAGCAGACCTGAATGTGTGTGTATGGTCAAACTGCAGCCATTGTTCCCAATCTTGAGATCTTACCTCGAGTAACAAAAGGTTGTATGTGAGGGAACAATGACCAATGGTTTGAAAATATCAGGTCTCAGTTTTCCTTTTGACTAGTAGGACAGAAACCCCACCCTAAAGTCTGAACCATGGAGCTATTTATTGTCACACAGCCGAAACCTTCAAAGGTTCAGACTGGAGATACCGTGTTCATTAGCAGGTGTGACCACAGAGCATGTGAAACCCAGAAAGAAAAGAGATCTTTATAACATTTCTGACGTGAACATCTCTGTTTCTTCCAGTTGACTCTCGTGGCTTCATCATGGCTTCTCAGGGGCTTCAGATCCTTGGTATCCTGCTGTCCTTCATCGGCTGGCTGGGCACCATCATCACCTGCGCTCTACCTATGTGGAGGGTCACTGCTTTTGTTGGGGCGAACATCGTCACCGCACAGGTGATCTGGGAGGGTCTGTGGATGAACTGTGTGGTCCAGAGCACGGGGCAAATGCAGTGTAAAGTGTACGACTCCATGCTGGCTCTGCCTCAGGACCTGCAGGCTGCCAGGGCCATGGTGATCATCTCTGTGATTGTTGGGGTGTTTGGCATACTCATGGCCATCGTTGGAGGGAAGTGTACCAACTGCATGGAAGACGAGGCGTCCAAAGCTAAAGCCTGCATCGTCTCTGGAGTGATCTTCATAATAACCGCCTTACTTATCCTGATACCGGTGTCCTGGTCAGCTCACACTGTCATCAGAGACTTCTACAACCCTATGTTGATCGCATCACAGAGACGGGAGCTCGGCGCTACACTCTACATTGGCTGGGGCTCTGCAGGTCTGCTGCTTCTAGGAGGGGGTCTGCTATGCAGCAACTGCCCCCCAAAGGACAGCAGACCCTACATACCTGCCAAGTTTGGCCCTGCAAGAACCGTGTCATCAAATATGGACTATGTGTGAGTCACTTGGCTGCAGAGGCTTTTATTCACTTTGAAAGTATGCCATGCCAAAAAAATAAATAAACATTTCATTCTATATTTGTAGTTATTTAGTGCTTTCAATACATTTTAAAGAGTCAAAATGATTTGTAAAGGTTTCTGGTTGAATAAACATTTTAAGTTGTTATCTTATCTGTTTTACTTTCTAAACAAAAATTTTCTTATAACAAAATTTCAACATAATCGCCAACCTGAGCATTATGAAACATGTGAGAGATGCACCAACCAGTGGGCAGGAAATCGGAATCAGACAATTTTCCTGGAATCGGCACAGATCGGTTGGCAAGTCAAATCTTGAAAAATCTGATAGTTTTTACCATTCATCAAATGAGCCAAAACCAAGAACTCCTTTGTGATCCATAAACACATCAACATAAAGCTTGTACTATGACACACCTTTTGAGACTAAGATCGAATAATAATTTGGCAATTCTCTTGTTTTATGTTGGATTATATATATACATTATATATGTCAGATATACATTTGACCTTTTTTATACTCGGGGGCGGGGGGAGGGGGGATGATCAATGGGGGGTGCATTTCTAATATGTATCTGTTTTGACCTCTAAGATATTGTTGCAACCATTTTTATAGAACTATGATATGATCATGTTACAAAGACAATGAAATGACCTGCAAAACAAAGTTCACTGTGGGGACCTCAAATATCTTCCAAATGTATGCAACAAATGCTGTTTGTTTAAACTGCGTATTTCTTCTATCCTGTACCTCTCCTGTTATAAAATTGAAAACGGTTCTCCTTGTGATAAGACTCTGAGGAACATCCTGGGAATTTTCTGTAACTGGTGGAGATGTCTACGCTCTTTCAGGAGGAGTGAATGCTGCTTGTCAAGACTTGATGCAATCTACTGGGTTTCCTTAGAGAGGAAACCTTTTGACCAATCTGTATAATCTGATTGAATTTGACTTTGGAACATACCTTGAGATGACATGTATCATGAATTGGCGCTATATAAATAAAATTGAATTGAATTGAAAAGTTTGCCATGCTGTAATGGATCGTTGTTGTGCAGATACAGTGATTAAATAAATCAATGTCACCGGCAGAGACAACAGAAGGCTGAAGTCTTGAATAAATGTCGCTGACAAATTATGCATATTGTAAACTTTGCTCAGTGAGAGAACATCTGCCAAGCCAACGAGAACGAAACATTTTTAAACAGGACATATCATGCTTTTAAATCCTTCCATTTCACATTTAAATAATTTAGTTGTGGTTTATATAAAGTGGAGCTGTGGAACTGTATTAATGCAACTCCACAGGCTCCTATGTTCTGAGGTGGATCTGAGAACAACTCATTTTGGTGCAGTCTCTTTAAAGGCACATTAGGCACTTTACACATAAAAAAGTGCTGTTTACATGATATGCCCCATTTAATGCTTCAGATTAATTTACTGTATTAGAAAAATTAAAAGAAACGCATCATGTCTACAATATCAACCTTTTTTCACTGTTAATTACTCATTTTGTTTTTAAACATACTAATCCTGCTAGAAAACATAATTACAATAATAAAGTATATCCCTGTGTTTCACAAATGCATTTGTCCTTTTTTGTATTTTACCTGAAATAAAAAAAAGCAATCTAACAAACAGTTCCACATAAGTTTTTGTCACTTTGTTATCTGTTGATATAGGCATGTTCAGTGTCAGTTAAACCACGGTATTAAAAGGTAAGACTCAAAAGCACATTTTCTGTCATCATGTTTCTTAGCAGTCTTAGCTGGCTGTACAGCATTACACTACACAGCAAGTGAAGAAACTTGAACAATCCAGAACAATTTTAGAAGGGGCCTGCCAGTTGGTGCATGGTTCTCAGACCAGACCCAATGGTTCTGTGGGTGAGTTAGTCCCGCAGTGCATCAGAATTGACATAAAAAAGTGAAGAGCCTAAGATATCACTCATTTTGTGTGCGTGTGTTTGTGTCAGTTCCATTAAAATGTCCAAATCAGTATTATTGTGTCATCCAGGCTTTTCATTTAAGATCTTCTGTTGTTAATATTATCGTGTTTGGCAAAACGGTCACCCGTGTTTGAGTAGCTGCACTTAATGGAGACACGGCTATTTCGGAAAAAAAAACTCATGTTTTTCTAAACAAAACTTTTATGCACAAGAATGATGTGGGTTTTTGGCTGTATCAAAATTGAGTTATTTTGCAAGACTTCATCACACGGGTCACGTGATCGAGACCTACATTTTACTACTGGTGAAAAAGATGAAGAAGATAACAGGAAGTGTTGAATCGACATGAGAGGCTTGTCGCTCCAACATCTCAGTAGAACTTTGAATCGTCTTGTTGCTGAAAAGTGCTTCATAGATAAACCTGCCTTGCCTTGCCTCAGTAAGATGCAGATATCTCCTCTGATGATGATGGTGAGTGCTGGCCAGCAGATTTTCTGATGAGTTATCACGTGAACAAACTATGTGCGATTTTAATCACATTTCCTATTTAAGACTGCAATCGTAAAATTGGGTTTTTCCGACATAAGCAGAATATCAACAAAATTTTGCATGGATTTGTAAAAGAAACACAGCCGTGTGTCTGTGTTAATATGATCAATTGTTTGTAAATACAAGAGATATGTCCGTGCACTCACCATGCCCAGTCTGTGGTTCCTTATAATTGCTCTTGGTACATGAGGGAGGGAGAGCACAAAACAAATTCTGTGATAGCTTATGATTCTTCAAATACCGTAATTTTTGGACCATAAGGCGCACCGGATTATTCCAAAGTGTGTAATATCACACTCTGGAGAAAGAGAGAGAGAGAGAGAGAGAGAGAGAGAGAGAGAGAGAGAGAGAGAAAAATCCGGCGCCCCCGCGACCTTGCACTGATAAACAGGTATAGAAAATGGATGGATAGATGTGTGCATCTGTGTTTTTGTAAAGCCTGAAAAACACTGAAACATTCTGCATGGTAGAAATTATCATATAATTTAAAGTTGGAAAACTATGGGAATGCTTTAAAACCAATATGGGGAACATTCAACCTGTTTTTTTTTTTTTTTTTACTTTGTTTGTGAATACTTTTGGTCATGTGTATGTGGAAAACCTTATGAACCAAGGATTTGTGAAATTTCATGTGGCAGGTGTTCTGTAAGTAAATAAGTTTTTGTTTAGATATCTTACCTAGTCTGTACTGCTGTCTTTAATTTTTCACGACAACACTTCTGAAACAAAACTGTTTCACTGGGACTAATATATTATCTATTTCAAATATTTCACTGGAAATTATCATGGATATTACTTTATAATATTAATAGAATTTTCCAATAAATCTAATAATGAACAACAGTGTTTTAATCAAAACAAATGTCCACCTGAAAGGAAATACCCTCACAGCTTATTTGAGAAGTCTATTGTTTGACTTTCCTGTTCATCAGGTTTAGGTGTGGCTGGAAAATCAAGTAAAAGGACATCTAATCCTCTTTGCTCAAACTGTCGGCCTCCTAGCAAAGAAGTGGGACAAATGACGTCACGTTTGCCCAGAGACAGGCTGGGTTTCCTAGAAAGTTGGACAAGAAGAGTGCTAACTAGAATGGCAACAACCACAATACCAATCATTTTGGAAGATAGACAACATCCCAGGAGCTTCATTTCAACATGGTTTAATCAAGAAAGACAGCATTGAACAGCTTAAATGTTAGTTTAAATGTTGAGGCCTCAAAATGAGCAGAGAGAAAGCAGTATTAGTAGAAAGGTAGGAGAGGTTGTCCTCTCTCACAACGGATCAAACACAAGGAAGAAACCTTCTGAATCCGTGTAGAATTACAGGTAATACTAAGAAAAAAAAATATTATTACGGGCCTATGTTTTAAATTTTTATAAAAATACAAAAAATACACTTAAAAGCAGCTTCTTTTCTAAAGTTGCAAAGTCTACTCCTCCCCTCCGCATACACAAACACTCCCTGAAAGGGAGAGGGAGATGAACAAACAAAACATCTGCTGTTCTACACTGCCCTGTTTCTAACGTAACAGCAAAATAAACTTCACTGTTATAGTGAACTAACTTACCTCTCCAGAAGAAAGCCTGCAACCTCCGCATCCATTTTGAATCCCCTATCCCTCAATAATTGTCTCTACCTGGTAACAATAGCTACACCGATGTAGCCTCTCGTTTTCTTCAGTTATTACTTCTTTTACTTTCCTGGGTTAGTCTCTCTTCCCTTTCTCTGGGCAAAGAGTTTGAATGGTCCTCCATTTCAACAGAAAACAGCAAATAGAATGATCTACGGTCATCTTTGCTTGTTTTCTACTCCTCCTCCACTGACAGCATATGGGAGACAGACAGGGAAAACGCGTAGGCCTGACAAGTTTGTCCCCTTTCGGTCATTGAAATCAGAAATAGCAACGCAACATGGCGTCTTCCAGTGGATGCACCGCTACCTATGTATTTATAAAACTAGAACGCTTTCATTTTTGATGTGACGTTATTACACGTTGACAGAATATGTATATATAAAAGCAATACTTAATTTTTGCTAATTAAAAGCCAAATGTGGTACACACTGCCTCTTTAACACAGTTTTATCTTCCCTGACTGTATACAACAATGGGCGTCATGTTCCCTCGCCCAGACGCGGGTCACTGGGGCCCCACTCTGGAGCCAGGCCTGGAGGTTGGGCTCGCTGGTGAGTGCCTGGTAGCAGGGCTTTTACCCATGGAGCTCGGCCGGGCACAGCCTGAAGAGGAAACATGGGTCCCCCTTCCAATGGGCTCACCACCTGTCGGAGGGGGTCAAAGGGGTCAGGTGCGTTGTGTAATGGGTGGTAGTCGAGGACTAGGACCTTGGCGTTCTGATCCTCGGCTGCAGAAGCTGGCTCTTGGGACATGGAATGTCACCTCTCTGGGGGGGGGAAGGAGCCTGAGCTAGTGCGCGAGGTTGAGAGGTTACAGCTAGAGATAGTCGGACTTACCTCGACGCATGGCTCTGGCTCTGGAACCAGTCTCCTTGAGAGGGGGTGGACATTCTTCCACTCTGGAGTTGCCCTTAGTAAGAGGCACCAAGCAGGAGTGGGCATACTTGTTGCCCCTCATCTTGGTGCCTGAACGTTGGGGTTTACCACGGTGAACAAGAGGGTGGCCTCCCTCTGCATACCTATGAGGGGACGGGTCCTGACTGTTGTTTGTGCTTATGTACCAAAGAGCAGTTCAGATTACCCACCGTTTTTGGAGTCCTTGGAGGGGGTACCGGAGAGTTCCCCTCCTGGGGACTCCCTTGTTCTTCTGGGGGACTTCAACACTCACGTGGGCAATGACAGTGGGACCTGGAGGGGCGTGGTTTGGAGGAATGGCCCACCTGATCTGAACTTGAGTGGTGTTCTATTGTTGGACTTCTGTGCTCGTCATGGATTGTCCATAACAAACACCATGTTGAAGCATAAGGGTGTCCATATGTGCTCTTGGCACCAGGACACCCTAGGTAGTTCAATGATCAACTTTGTTGACCTGTAGCTGCAGGTCAGATGAAACAGCACTCTCTGTGATTGCTGGACACTTGGGTGAAGAGAGGGGCGGAGCTCTCCACCGACAACTATCTGGTGGTGAGCTGGCTCCGATGGTGGGGGGAGGAAGCCGGTCAGACCTGGTAGGCCCAAGCGTATTGTAAAGGTTTGCTGGCAGAGTCCCCCGTGAGACGGAGCTTTAACTCCCACCTCCGGGAGAGCTATAAACACGTCCCGAGGGAGGTTGGGGACATTGAGGCTGAGTGTACCAGCAGTCAAAGGGGCAGGCGGCCTGGCTGGTCACTGAGGCAAAAACTCAGGCTTGGGAAGAGTTCGGAGAGGCCATGGAGAAAAACTTCAGTACGGCTTCGATGCAATTCTGGTCCACTATCCGGTGTCTCAGGAGGGGGAAGCAATGCAGTACCAACACTGTTTATAGTGGACTGGTGTGCTGCTGACCTCGAGTCAGGACGTCTTGTGTCGGTGGGCGGAATACTTCGAAGATGGATGTTGTGGGGCTGTGTTGGTTAACGCGACTCTGCAACATTTCATGGACATCGGAGGCAGTTCCCCTGGATTGGCAGACTGGGGTGGTGGTCTCCCTATTCAAAAAGGGGGACCGGAGGGTGTGTTCCAACTCACACTCTTAAAGGAGAAGTCCGGTCAAAATCAGAATTCAAACTGTTGAAAGTACTTTAAATATAAAACTACTACATACTGTGCAAAAAATTATACGTTTTTTTAATTAAGAATAATTCTCATTTAATCATGTTTATGTGGAGGAATCCATCTTGGTCAAGAATAGTACTGTCACCTCCCATTTTTTGACGTCAATCGGCGGACCCGCTGTTGAGCAAGTTTCAACGCTCTGTTTGTCATGGGGCACTATTTTCCAAGATGGCGACGACTGGTGCTCTGTACGAAGCAGAGAGTGATGAAGTATTTAGTGACAGTGATGAGAGTTCTGTGGAGTCATCATCATCTGATAGCGATATGGATGTTTTAGAAGAGTTTCTTGACAGAAACCGGACTTTTGACGGAGTCCAGCGTACCTATTTCCATTGCAAACTCAGTTGGGTCCTACAGTATATATATATACACGCGCGCGCGTGTGTGTGTGTGTGTGCGCGCGCGCTCCGCGCAGCACGGCTTTGCCGGCGCTGCAGCGGAGCGCGCGCACACACACACACACAGCGGAGGAGAGATCGCGCTGAAGTGACTTAAGTTATATATTTGCCCCCTAGTAAATAGGGCAGGTGGTCATTATTGTATAAATAAT
This sequence comes from Fundulus diaphanus, assembly GCA_037039145.1. Taxonomy (NCBI): domain Eukaryota; kingdom Metazoa; phylum Chordata; class Actinopteri; order Cyprinodontiformes; family Fundulidae; genus Fundulus; species Fundulus diaphanus. Next base: position 33,874,354 of record CM073136.1, on the reverse strand, counting down.
AAAATATAAAAGCATTCCAGCACATGCTGGGGCGGAGGGATACCATGTTGTATCCCTCCGCCCCTCTGGTCGGTAACCATCCCCGTAACTTCTAAATTAAAAATTGAAAATTTAAAAATAACTTACTGAAAATCCTCGCCCTCATGTCATGTTCAAAACATTCTTCTTCGAGATGGTCACTGCATATGACGTGTTTTCTCTCTGGCCAGAAGTTAGATGGCAAATCCGCTCTTCAAGTTGGCAATCCAGCGCCGAGCCCGGTGGCTCATGAATCAGGAAGTTAAAATAAGCTATGTTTTTTCCACTTTTACCAGTTGTGTTGGAACATCCGATGGCCATGCACGTGGGCATTGTTGCTTCAGCAATAGCTCTTGGGAATGTCAGCGGTGAAGTCCTCTGGAAATCCGAAATAATTATTGATGATTGCAGCTGTGTAGAACGGCTCCTATTGACTTTGCATGGAAAGCGGAGAGAAATGCTGTCGCCGCTTCCGCTTTTCTACGTCGCAGGATGTGATGTCAAACGCCCCTTACTGCCCAAATATGGGCAGTAATGTCAGCCCCCATACACAGTGATTCAGACGACAATTTATGTTTTTATTTTCTTATTGATTAAAGATAAGTTCATTAAATAACCACGAACGTATTAGTTTTAGTTATAGCTAATGATACCCTGATTTTTCCTTGTTGACCGGACTTCCCCTTTAAGCCTCCCTGGAAAGGAGGGTCCGTCGGAGAGTCGAATCTCAGATTCAGGAAGAGCAGTGTGGTTTATTCGTCCTGGCCGTGGAACACTGGATCAGCTCTACACCCTCAGTAGGATACTGGAGGGTGCATGGAGTTTGCCCAACCAGTTTAGGCTTTGTGGATCTGGAGAAGACATTTGACCGTGCCCCTTTGGGGGGCCTGTGGGGGGTACTTCGGGAGTATGGAGTACCGGGCTCTCTAAGAAGGGCTGCTAGGTCTCTTTTAAGACCGGTGTCAGAGCCTGGTCTGCATCGCCAGCAGTAAGTCAGACTTGTTTCCAGTGAGAGTTGGATTCCGCCAAAGTTGTCCTTTGTCACTGATTCTGTTCATAACTTTTATGGACAGAATTTGTAGGCACAGCCAAGGTGTCGAGGGGATCCGTTTTGGTGGCCTTAGGATTGCGTCTCTGCTATTCGCGGATGACGTGGTTCTATTGGCTTTATCAGGGCATAATTTGCAGCCGAGTGTGAGGCGGCCGGGATGAGGATCAGTGCCTCAAAATCCGAGACCATGGTCTTCAGCCGGGTTGAGGAGGATGTGCTGTCCCTAGTGGAGGAGTTTAAGTATCTTGGGGTCTTGTTCACGAATGAGGGGAAGAGGGAGCGGGAGAATGACAGGCGGATTGGTGCGGCGTCTGCTGCGAAGCGGGCGCTGTACCGGTCCGTTGTGATAAAGAGAGAACTGAGCCAAAAGGCAAAGCTCTCGATTTACTGGTCAATCTACGTTCCTACCCTCATCTATGGTCATGAACTTTGGGTCATGACCGAAAGAATGAGATCCCGGTTACAAGTGGCCGAAATTAGTTTTCTCCGTAGTGTGTCTGGGCTCTCCCTTAGAGATAGGGTGAGGAGCTCAGTCATCCGGGGAGGACTCAGAGTAGAGCCACTGCTCCTCCACATTGAGAGGAGCCAGTTGAGGTGGCTTTGGCATCTGGTTAGGATGCCTCCTGGACGCCTCTCTGGTGAGGTGTTCCGGGCACGTCCCACCGGTAGGAGACCCAGGAAGGATTCCCCCGGAGGAGCTGGCCCAAGTGGCTGGGGAGAGGGACGTCTGGGCCTCCCTACTAAAGCTGCTACCCCCGCGACCCAAGCGGGGGTAGCAGCTTTAGTATAAGCGGAAGAGGATGGATGGACGTAAACATTCAGGGTTATTGAGAGAAAAGGGTTAGGGTTTAGTTCTCCAAACTGAAATGTTTTTACTCATCCTTGTTTAAAAAAAATGTAAACTTGTTATAAGCTAAACCTACTGCAGTAACGTTAGTGTTTGTACTTGCTTTAGGTCCAAGCTGACCTGTGTGTGTGTGTGTGAACACAATTGTGAACTTCAGCCATTGTTGCCAATCTTGAGAGGCCTTGCTTCAAGTAATAAAGGTTGTTTGTGAGAGAACAGTGACCAAAAGGTTGAAAATATCAGGTCTCAGTTTTCGCACTCCTTTTGTCTAGTAAGACAAAAACTCCACCCTAAAGTCTGAGACACAAGAGAAGCTATTCATTGTCACACAGCCGAAACTTTCAAGGGAGCGTAGGAACTGTTTTCATTAACAGGTGTGACCACGGAGCACGTAAAAACCCTCAAAAAGAGAAAACTTTATAACATTTCTGACGTGAACATCTCTGTTTCTTCCAGTTGACTCTCGTGGCTTCATCATGGCTTCAGATCCTTGGTATCCTGCTGTCCTTCATCGGCTGGCTGGGCACCATCATCACCTGCGCTCTGCCTATGTGGAGGGTCACTGCTTTTGTTGGGTCAAACATCGTCACCGCACAGGTGATCTGGCAGGGCCTGTGGAGGAACTGTGTGGTCCAGAGCACCGGGCAAATGCAGTGTAAAGTGTATGACTCCATGTTGGCTCTGCCTCAGGACCTGCAGGCTGCCAGGGCCATGGTGATCATCTCTGTGATTGTTGGGGTGTTTGGCATACTCATGGCCATCGTTGGAGGGAAGTGCACCAAATGCATGGAAGACGAGGCGTCCAAAGCTAAAGCCTGCATCGTAGGGGCCACCCAGCCAGAACCCCCCTCACCCCCTAAATACCTAATAAACCCCCTCCCTCCCCCACTGCTGCAGAAGTTTTAAATTACTATCAAAAGGTAGTTATGACTAAAAAACATTTAGTTTTATATTTTACCTATAGTCATCATTAAATGCTTAAGACTCAAAATCATTTCATTAAAGTTTCTGATTCAATAAACTTTTTAGTTGTCATTTGACCGTTTCTGTTTAAGCATTTTATTATAGTAAATCTTCAACATAATCATAAACACATCAACAAACAGCTTGCACTTTCACACACTTTTTGAGTCGAAAATCAAATAATTTTGTAATTCCTTTGTTTCATGTTGGATTTAGAAACCATTATGATCAAAGAATCTGATACACACCTGCCCTCTTTTTAATGTGCATAAGGGGTAGAAATGTTTTTTGAAAGATTTCAAACAAAACCATAAATATTGGCCCAAAAATGCCTTATTGGTGTATTTCTAATATCTACTTGTTCTGACCTTAAAGATAGTTTTGCAACTTTACTATTAATAGACAACTACAGTATATTACAAAGATTATGAAATGAGCTGCATAACATTAAAGCCACTACAGGGTTTTCGAATATCGGCCAATTTTTTTTTTCTTTCTTTTTGTTTAAATTACTTACTTCTGTTACCCTTCATCTGCCCTGTTATAAAAGTGAAAATGGTTCTCCTTGTGATAAGACGCTGAGGAACCTCCTGGGAATTTACTGTAACTGGCCGAGATGTTTGCCATGCTGTAATGGACTGCTTCTGTACTGACACAGGGATTTAGAGTTTCTTTCTTAAGTAAATGGATGTCTCCCACGGAGACAACAGAGGGCTGCATAGGCTTGAATCCATGTTGCCAAGGAACAGTTTCATGTGTTTTAAAGTATGCATATTTTCACCTCACTCAGTGAGAGAACATCTGCCAAGCCAAGGAGGATGAAATGTTTTAAACCTCTTTAAAGTGGTCATATCATGCTTTTAAACCCTTCCTTTTCACATTCAGTTGTGGTTTTTACAAAGTGGAACAGCAATGCTTTAGTCTGAATTACCTGTTACTGAAGCTCCAAAGGCTCCTCCTTTAGCTCTGTTGTGAAGTGCTTCTGAGAACAACTCGTTTTGGTTCCGTCTCTTTAAATTTCCATTTAAAGAAACAGTACCACAACGAGAAATTTAATGAGACAACACCCCAAGCTCCTCAAGGTTGCTGAGTGTTACACTCCACCCTGTTCGGCCATTTCTGTAGTATGCCACGGGACGGTGTAATGAATTGTGTGGGTTAGTACACCCAACAACCAAACATTTTCATTTATCCACTCATAGCTTTGATATCCTTCAGCTTGGACTACAAAATGACAGCTAGAAATAAAATCTATGGGCTTTCAAAATTGGTAAGCTGGAAGTTCCTCACCTTTTTTGCAGTTCAGCAGCAAATACCGTGGCATTATTGTTCAAAGACAGATTGAAATATATGATCCAAAAAAAAAATAGAAAGATATCTATGCAGTACTTGGAGAGACTAAATTCAACTTTATTGAACTTGTAGAGACCACAAGTACACAACAAAATTCATTTACAGGCTAAAAAGGTAGTCTTTCCTGTGATTGTGCATCATTTCCTCTGCATTGATTACTGTAACTCCTCAAACATCCCTCCATAAGCTACAACTGGAATTCAGCTGCTCACATTATTACTAAAACCCTCTCAAGGCCATCAACAACCTTGCTCCCCCTACCTTTCTGATCTTCTTCACATCACTGCTCCTTCCCACACCCTTAGACCCTCCTCTTCCATTCACTTCACTGTTCCTCCCTCCCACCTCAACACCATGGGGAGCAGAGCTTTCTCCCACTCTGCTCCCAAATTCTCTAATTATCTCCCTCCAGACATAATACATATACCGTCTACCAATTCAAGTCCAAAATCAAAGCCTATCAGTTCAAAAGCGCATACTCTCTGTGATTGCTGTTTCATTGTTACTTTTATTGTCTGTTGTTTTATCTTTGTTATTCTGCTTGTTCTCTACAGTGACCTTGAGTGTTCTGAAAAGCACTTTTTAAATAAAAAATATTATTATGATCATTATTATTAAAAAAGGGGATTTTGCACAAGTTTCAGATAAATTCATTAGAAAAATTAAAAGAAAAAGGTTTTGTTTTATATCAACCCTCAACCTTTACTGTTAATTACTGACTTTGCTTTTAAACTTGTTAGAAAATGCACTTATATAGTTATAATGATAAAGTATATCCTCGTGTTTCACAAAGGTTTCTCTTTTTTTGTATTTTACTTTAATTAAAAAAAGCTGTATGACAAAATAAAAGTTCCACATGAGTTTTTTAAAATGTCACCGTCTTATCTGTTGAAATAGACATGTGGTATCAGTTAAACCGAGGTTTTAAAGTCAAACTCAAAACCACAACATTTTTTGTCATCATGTTTCTTAGCTGTCTGTACAGCACTACACTACAGAGCAAGGCAAGAAACTAGAAACTTCCTTAAGAAATTTAAGAGGCGTCTGCCGCTTGTTGCATGCTTCTCAAACCAGAGAAAATGGTTCCGTGGGTGAATTGGTCCAACAGTACATCGGGTTTATAATTTGAAAGTGAGACACCAGGTAGATCAGTGGTCACCAACCTTCTTGAAACAGATAGCTACTTCATTGGTATTGTGTCATACGAAGGGCTACCAGTACTGTCCTTTGAACTAGAAGAGTCAGAGTTAATCTTAACTTTATGTAAAATAAACAAAATTTTCACGCTTTATTATAGATATTGTGGTTTTTAAATCAATATAAATGCAAGTGTCAAACAGGTAGAGTAACATAAAATTAATTTTTAGATGCAGCTCCACATGTGGTCCTTGGGGTCTACAGTACATGGTACCCCCTGATGTAAATGATGATCCAACATTTCTGACTGTATAATGTCAAAGATATACTTTTTTTATTATAGCAAACGTTTGCCCTTCATTATGGAAAAAACTTTTTTTTCCCTCAAAACTTTCTGACATCACATCAGAACACAACTGTTTTCTTAAAAATTTGAAATTAATCTAAAAATGTATGTGAAAATGTACTGATTTGAGGCCAATAATTTATTTTCTATCTACAGAGGCCATAAAACAAATTTTTTGCTTTTTGAGAACAATAACAAGAATTAAGTCATAATATTAGGTATATAAGACTAAAGAACATTACAATAATAAAGTTGTATATGAGAATAAAGTCACACAGTTGTTTGCACAATTGTTTCAAAGTCCTGACACTAAAAATAAATCCTTATTTGTGAAATCGATATCAAACTATAACTTTACATGATGCTCAACATTCCATATTTTTACTTAGGGAGAAGACTGCTCTTTTTTTTAAAAGAAATTTCTTAATATTAAAACCTTTTCTCACAATTTTGGATTTTATTCTGGTAATTTACAAAAAGGACAAATCTGTACTTTTGTTGAACTGCAGTCTTGGCCACAAATGGGTCTCACTTTGAATGTCCCTTCTCTAAAAAAAAAAAAGAGACGCCTCGTTAGTGCATAATTTTTATGCACCACATTTTGGGGGGATTTTTTTTTTTTTTGTGAAACAGTGCAGGAGAAACCTGCTGATTAAAAGGTAAAATATTTTACTCCAAAATCCTTTTCAAGTTTTAATAAAAAGAATGTGTGCCCCATTTTTGAGATAAAATATGTTTATTTAAAAAAAAAATAACACTGAAAAATACATCTCCAATAAAAACAAGTGCTGCAAAAAAGGAAGCAGTTACTAAAGCTTAACATTTCATGAGTTAATCCATCTATCATTCACAAGCAGAAAGCCAGTCCGTGTTAGTCGAAGAATATTAGTCAAAATTCAAATCCCTTCATGAAAAGAGACCTGTTTGTTCAGTCATTTCCTCCTTGGCAAGCGCTGCTTTCTACTGGTCAGCAGCTCAGATGAACTCCTTTCCTGTTGTTGTGGATTTTGGTGCAGAGTATTTTACTCCGTTGTAGCGCTCTTGTCCTGGTGGGCACTGACAGCACAGGAGAGCCCCACCGACCAGCAAAAGTCCTGCTGCTCCCCAGCCAACATACAGGCAGGCACCCAGCTCCCTCCTTTGAGAATCAGGAATCAGGGGGTTGTAAAAGTCCTTGACTATGGTGTTGGCTGGCAGAGACACGGTCACAAGGCACAGAGCCCCGCTCAGGAGGAAGAAAACCCCTGCAGAGATGCACACTCTGGCTTTGGCTGTCTCATCCTCGATGCAGGTGGTGCATTTGCCACCGACCACAGACAACAGAACGCCGAAAAAAGAAAAGAGGATGGCGATGACGATCATGGCCCGAGCCGCCTGGATGTCTGGAGGCAGAGCCAAGAGGGAGTCGTAGACCTTGCATTGCATCTGGCCCGTGCTCTGGACCACACAGCTCATCCACAGGCCTTCCCAGATGGTCTGAGCCACAACAATGTTGTTCCCAATGAAAGCAGAGACCTTCCACAGGGGCAGCACACAGACCAGGATGCTTCCTATCCACCCGAGCATGGCCAGAGCAACTCCCAGAATCTGCAGACCTAAAGATGCCATCTCCGTTTCTGTCAGGTTTCTCTTCGTCTCTGCTCCTCGGCTGGCCCCCGACTGAAAGTTTGCCTGCTGCTAAAAAGCTTTATATGAGCCTGCTGGGGTGGGCTCTGGCGTCTGGCTCAACACATTTAAACATCAATCATGCTTTGAGCCAAGAGGTTGTTCCCCTCACAGAATGAGGTCCTTCAGCGCCCCAAAAAAACAGCTCGGAGAAGAAAAACAAATACATCAAGCTACAGCCTGCGTATAAAAGAACACAAAAATCCTTTTTTTAGAAATGCACAAAATGTTTACCATCAAGGTATTTGTAAAACAAATGCAACAGTAAAAGCTAATTAACGAAGAAAACCCCTAAAATGGATGTTATGTTATCCAGACTGCAGAAGTGAAACAACATACCAGGACTTATTATATTTGTTTACCCTGCCTCTGTTGATTAAATTGGCAGCATTATAACAGTTTTAAAAAAAGCTCTGGATAAAATCTTAATGTCTTTTAAGTTAGGGTTCATCCCATGCCTTAGGGTAATATTTATGTTTATTTTTACTAAATGCATAAGGCTGTTGTGATACATGTTATTTTTATAGGATAAGGGTTTGTGTTTTCCAAGAAAATAATTGCAACATTGCCGCCAGTCAAAATAGACTCATAAATAGAGTCATTACCAAAGAGCAATACATTTGAAGTTTTTATCTCTAGACATTTTGATATTTATGGCATGCAGCTAATGAAAACCTTTCTCTGAGCTTTTGAATATTTCATAATACCAATAGAACTTTTTTAAACCAAATGCTATGTTATAGAGTGCTGTTCAGAAATGCTGTCCATAACATAAAAACGAAAAGTTTAGTAGAAGGAAAAAAATATGTTACAAGTTATGGTAGCAGTCTGGAGAAGACTGTGAAAGCCAACACAATGAATTTGGGGGAGATTCCTAAGGTTTGGACTGCAGCTGAATTTAGGGCTTCAAGTGGCACAAAGCACTGATGTATCCAATGCATGGACTACAATCTTTGTATTGGTTGTAGGTAATTCACTCCTGGAGTATAGGAAATGTCAGCAGTGTCTTATCTAAGTCAAGTACCAATACCTGGTTTAGCATTAATGGCCGTAATATCACTGTGTTTGGTGGACCAGCAAATTCACCTGACCTAAACCTCACAGAAAATCAATGGGCTATATTGTGAAGATGCAGATGATACACCAGACCCACCAAGACAAATGATCTAAAGGCTGTTATTAAAGCAAGCTGGGCTTCCAATACACATCAGCAGTGCCACAGACTTATCTCCTCTATGCCACGTTGCATCGATGAAGATGATATGATTAATGATGAAGGAGCATCATCTAAGACGCAAGCACATTTACTGTACAGTGTTTTAAAAATTTTAAAAAGCCTTATGTCATTTTCAGATTTTCTGAGAAGCCATTGTTTTTGTTTTTCATCAGCTATAAGCCAAAATCTTCCAAAATGTATAGAAATAAACACTTTAGCTATATCCCTGTGTGCAGTGAATCAATACGTTTAAATTTTGAACTTAATTACTGAATTAAATTAACTGTTTGATGATACTCTTCTATTGATTTGCAATAAATCCATTCCATTTGTTTTTATTTTATGTGAAATTTTGTGAATTAAAATTTACATTTGGGCAATGCTATTTTATTATGAATAATCCTTCCTTCTTTTAATGAACTAAATAAAAGAAACATCCCCTTTTGGCTGTTGATTTAAGTTGCTATCTATCTAATTAACATGTATGCTAGTTTAGTGCAAATTTAATACATAATGTCATATTTAGAGATGAAAAAAATATTTTTAATGCTTACAAACAAGCAAGATTAAAATTTTTATCCATATGAATCTAAAACAGAATATTTACCTCAATGTTTTTAAACATAGATTAACACCTTTTAATTATATCCTTATCTAATTTTATTCACATTTACCTGTAGATGAACGCAGATGCGAGTCAGCAGAGTGAAAACAAGCAAAGCCCATCCAGCATGTCTGCAGAGGCTCGCTGACTGATGTGTTCAGGTGGAACCAGTCAGCCTGATTGCTTCCCAACCCGACCAAAGGTGTTTTCACTCTGGGCAGGCCTAAACAGCCAATCAGATACGCCCCTCAGTCTTCCTTTTAGATACAAAAAGCTGCAGGTGAGGACTGGCTGCATCATCCGTCGTAGGTGCAGCTGAATTGGCATTGAACATTTGGTGCTACCGAAGCAAAGATGGCATCTACAGGTCTCCACATCTTTGGCATCTTCCTGGCAACTCTTGGTTTTGTCGGCGATATTATCATCTGTGCCCTGCCGATGTGGAAGGTGTCTGCCTTTGTTGGGAACAACATTGTGACGGCCCAGATCTTCTGGGAGGGCCTGTGGATGAACTGTGTGACGCAGAGCACCGGCCAGATGCAGTGCAAGGTTTATGACTCCATGCTGGCTTTGCCTCAAGATCTACAAGCTGCCAGGGCCCTGGTCGTGATCTCCATCCTCGTTGCTTTCCTGGGAATCCTGCTTGCTGTCGTAGGAGGAAAGTGCACCAACTGCATTGAAGATGAACTTGCCAAAAGCCGGGTAGCCATCGCTGCAGGTGTGTTCTTCATTGTTGCCGGTATCCTGTGCCTTATCCCGGTGTCTTGGTCTGCCAACGACATCATCAGAACCTTCTACAACCCCATCATGATCGACTCCCAGAAGAGGGAGCTCGGCGCAGCGTTGTTTATCGGCTGGGGATCATCAAGCCTCCTGATCGTGGGGGGAGCTCTCCTCTGCTGTCAGTGCCGGCGGCAGAAGGACGGCCGCTACTCTGTGAGATATTCTGCCCCACGCTCAGCAGCCAGCGCAGGAGCCTATGTTTGAAATGCTCAGACTGTCCCATGAAAATCTGCACTTGACATATTATGGAAACTGGACTGAACTCCAATCCAGGAATTTAAGGATCTTAACTATTTACTGCTTTTTAATAAAAGTTTGTTCCACATTCTTTGAAAGTCTGTCTAGACCTTGTTGTGGGGGGGGCTTACAGTGAGTCAAAACTTGCAAATGTGGTTCTCTCAACTGATCATTATACTAACTAGTTTGCAGTGGGAGCTCAACAGCCTGGTCTATAGTCCAGGAAAAATTGAATTAAACTCCCTTGAGCTCTTGCTGGGGTTGTGCTGATTTCAGAAAATGTGGCTTGACACCACTGTAACAGCAGAGTCTAACTGGTGTTATGCCAGAAGCTGAATATTATTATTTGGTATTATAAAGTCATTCAAACTCAAAAATTAGCTATAACAAATATGATTCAAATAGTTGTAAGGCTATAAGCTTGTAATGATTTATACTACTAATGCTGTTATGAACTCAGTTGTGCTGGAACCAATGATCTGATCGGTCTCTGACCGATAAGGTTTATCCAGCAATGGTGATAACTCATAACTGCAATTAGAGTTTAAACCGTTACCCTTTTATCACCAATCCAATTAAAATGTCTGTTAATATCGGATGCTAACTCCAAAAGGAAGGTAGCTCTGATTCTGAATAACCATGCAACTGTGAATTGGAATGAACACAATTACTATTCCACAAGTTGGCTTTATTGAACCAAAGCAATTCCCTGTTACAGTAATTCTCTGATTCAACAACCTTGGAACAATACTCCCTAACTAAACATGCAAAATATATGTGGAAATGTCAAAATGGATTAAAATGAGAGGTAGCAAATCTTAGTTCAGCTCACAGTTGTTTAATCACATTCAAGACGTCGGCATTTAACGTAGCAGCATTGACAGACAACAGCTCTGGAAACCGTATGGACACTTCACTGTTCTAACAAGCTGTTAGCTAACAGCTCAGCTGTGCTGCCACCCTTCCAAGATGGCGACTATGACGTATGACCCTTACGCATCACCTTGCGTGACGCGAAAAGTGGAGGTCTTAATGACGTAACCACGCTTACGCTAATGTGGGGTGGTACCTAGCTCAGAGAGGGAGCGGCTTGGCTGAGGAGTTTAAACAAACCATTGATTTTGTTTTTCATCAGCTATAAGCCAAAATCTTCCAAAATGCATAGAAATAAACACTTTAGCTATATCCCTGTGTGCAGTGAATCAATATAAGTTTCAAATTTTAAACGTAATTACTGAATTAAATTAACTGTTTGATGATTAGTGTTGGGCATGTTACTTTGAAAAAGTAATTAGTTATAGTTAGTTACTTCTCCTAAAAAGTAACTGAGTTACTCCACTATAAAAGTAACTCTCGTCCCCGCGGCTCCTGGGGGCGTCGGTATTGCGGTGGCTGGGGGATTTCCTCGGGGTCGTCTCTCCTCTTTCCTTGAGGGGGGGCTGCAGATTTCCTGTGTTGGCCCCACTGGGGCGCCCTGCTTTGGGGCCCCCTTTGGGAGTCCGGGGTTATGGGTCCCCTGACCCCTGCCTCTGTGCTCGGGGTAGGCGGGTCTTTGGTTCTCCACAACCACTATCGAGCTATTTCCTTCTGGATAATTTTCACCTAAACTAGTGCACTCTCACAAACTCCCACAGGTGCAGGGTTCCAGGTATTAAGTGTTCACTTATATACAGAAAGCCCGTAATTTATTTATTTATTTTCTGTCACTTTCTTTTTTCAGGTATCACTTTACACATGTCAGCTTAAATAATAATACATATGACTTAGCAATGGTATCAAGGTGTTACTCGATTGTATCTGTTGCTTTATGTCTGTTGGTTGTGCTGTTCTTTTTGCATCTCTCTTTCCAGGTGATGGAGCAGACGGAGGACGTTTTATCATTCTCTCGCTTTTATCTCTTCTTTCTTTCACCTTTTCTCATTCTTTTTTTCTCTTCTTGTTCTTCCTTTACTCTCCTACTTTCCCATTGTAGTGTCCAGGCATGGACTGGTAATCGGGCGTACCGGGCATTTTCCCGGTGGGCCGACGTGCTGTTTGGGCCGGCAGACCCGACATGTATATTAATAATATGTATTATTATTATTCTTTTTTTTTTATATGTCGGCCTCGTTATATTTGCATAATGCATGAAGAAAAATAAAATCAGCAGCGCAAGAGTCTGTTCCGATCATCCGGCCCTTACCACAGGCTACTGCAGCCCATTGGTTATCATCCCTGACAGTCTAAAGGGCTAGGCCAATCATAAAGTAGAAAAACACCTTCACGCTCCATGTGGAACTTTGTGCAGCGGTGTTCACAGTAGTAATGGATAACCCACACTATGCACATTTTATCACAAAAGCAAAACATGAGTAATTATCGCTGTCTTACCTCTACTTATAAATAAAGTCCACGCAGCGCTCTTTCTGAACAAAAATATCGGTCATTTTCCGGTAAAAACTCTTTATCTTCTTCAGATTTAAAACTCTCTTAGTCTCAGTGGAGCTCACTGCCAGGGAGGAAAGCCTTCCTTGATCAGTCCTGTTCCGGCTGTATGTTTAGAGTCTTTTTAGTGCTTTACTTGTTTAACAAAACTCGCTAATAATACATCCATAACTTGCTGTGACTCTACTATTTGGGGATCACAAGCGGTGCTCCTTGAGCGTCCCCTGCCTAGAGGCCAAGGAACTGCCGGCCTCACCTACAACCCGTTCTTTGGCTTTTATGATCGCCCAGCAGCGCACGAAAACACACAGTTTAATAACCAAAACACAATTCGTAATCCACATATATTAAATTGTGGAAAATCATTTCATAAGTGTTTGAACAATTGAATTTATGATCTAGAGACAGGAAGATGCATTCACGGAATAGACCCCTTGCAACCACGTGACTCGTTACCCAGAACCCCTTGCGTGGCGGCCATATTGGTTGGCATGCCATTGTCTACACAACGCGCCAACATGCAAACAAAGTCTTACGTGGATGAGTTACAGCCTTCTGATAAGGCAGCTTACTTCGCTAAATGTGCAAGGATCGGTAATGCGGACCCTTTGGCTCTTCCTGATAAGGTTTTTTCTAGTAATCCCGATGATTGGCCATCAGTTTGCTACGCGGATCTGGTGAACTACCTTGTGTTGTCACCCACCCCAACGTACAGTGGCGATCAGATGAAGGCCTACAAGAGTTAGGAAGCGCACAAACAGTTCACTGCCGGATGGATACGTGAACTGTCTGTTTGTTACCTGAATGATGTAGCAGTTGTCCGTGGAAGGGTGAGTCTAATGTTTTTTATTCTCATAACTTAGCCGGGCGTACACTGTACGCGCTGGCCGTCTTTTTCCGTACGGGGGTGCGGGCCGGGCGGTCTGCCGTGCCGCGCGGCCGGCGGCGCGTCTCGTCTTTCCTCTATCCCCTCCGTTCCCCCTGACGCCCGGTGCCTCCCGTGGTCTGGGTCCCTGTCACCCACCGGGGCACGAACAGTATGAGCACTCCGGTCGCGCCGTACACAGGTCGTGAGCGGTGATCTTTTAAACCCCGCGGTTCCGTAGCTGAATATAAGTACCACGACTGAAAAACTCGTAGAGTGTATGCCCGTGAACGGGCGGGAGGGGAGGTGGCGATCGTTACACTGGCCGGAGAGCCGCCGCTGTCTGGAGCAGCAAGAAGCGGGTGCTGCTCCAGACAGCGGCGGCTACAGCAGCAACAGCGGCTTCTCCGGCCGGTGCAGCGATCGCTACACCGGCCGGAGAGCCGCCGCTGTCTGGAGCAGCAGGAAGCGGGTGCTGCTCCAGACAGCGGCGGCTACAGCAGCAACAGCGGCTTCTCCGGCCAGTGTAGCGATCACTACACCGGCCGGAGAGCCGCCGCTGTCTGCTGCTTCAGACAGCGGCAGCTGCTGTAGCGCATTAACTCCGCTTCTCCGGCCCGTGTAGCGATCGCCACCTCCCCTCCGCCGCCATTTAAGTAGAACAATGAATAGAGCAGAATTAAGTTGTATTTACCGGAGATGAAGTGTAGACTGCAAATTCTCTCGTAGTATGATGGCTCCCCCAGTCCATTTGGAGTGTCTGCCTGCGCTCTTTTCATTGAAAATATCCATTTCTTTCTTCTTTCCTCATCCTTTGGTAAACAACAGAAACGTACATCCAACGATTTGGAATGCCTCTCTGTGCAACCGGGAGCACAACAAGTGGTAGGCATTGTTTAGATTCCAAAAATAAACTAACTAAAAGTACGCTCTAAATCACCCGTTTTGTCATGTAGTAGACGGGCTGTCAGGCTAGCGTGCCCACCAAGATGGAGGCGCGCGCCCCCGATCACGTGACTGTGACGTCAGATGCAAGGGGTCTATGGGAGTCAGCGCAGTTAACATGGGATTGCGCAATCCCAGGGGAGGCCAAGCTCGCTGCGGCCTCACCGGCTTCGCTATGAAGCGCCACCAATGATTTACGTGAAAAATAACGAAAACTCTTCGATTTTAAAGAGAATATGATAAAAAATAAGGAAATTAGATAAAAAAAGAACTTTTATTACAAATGAATCACAATATATATATTATCATTATTATATATTTTCTTTCTTTCCATGATGACAAGGGAGGCCTGGCCTCACTTGCCTCCCCTGACTGCACGTCACAGATAGATAGATAGATAGATAGATAGATAGATAGATAGATAGATAGATAGATAGATAGATAGATAGATAGTGTTAGGGCCCAAGGCCTTTCCTCTTAGTCCCTGTGTAGAGCTTCTAATTGGTGCTGATTGGAAGTGGAGGCAGCTGGCCAGACTGACGTCAGCAAGCTTCCTCACCTGACAGCCCAAACTCCGCTCCAGCCCAAGCACCAGATGATCAACCCCAGCTGGGATCAGCTCAGATCATTCTTTCTCTCTCTCTGCCACCTACTTCTCCCTTTCCCTCTCCTCTCCAACCAGTTATGATTTTTGTTAAATAAATCCCATTTTAAGTTTTCCCATGCGGGGCTTCCGTTTGATTTGTTATGGTCCAAGAGCCAGGCCATAACAAAAAAATATCTATCTATCTATCTATCTAGATAGATATGTATTGCAGCTGCTCTGTGAAGGCATCAGAGCTTTGTTAGACATTAGCGATTTACACCAATGTCTAAAGCTCTGATGCCCTCACGGAGTAGATGCAATTTTGGAGAGACTAAGTCACAAAACCTTGGACATGTAGACCTGT